>CM065732.1:19558610-19566110 GCA_033310375.1 Conus canariensis
TCAGGTATGAAATGCGTTTTGCATAGAATGATGCACAGGTGGATGTCCATAGAATATCGACATATTAAAATGACTACATAAACAATATAAATACAACATGCTTTGCATTTCAAGTTTTTCAACGTGTTTTCTTTTCTTTTCTTTTAAATCTTAAATCAAACGGCATAAAACAAAATGAAGGAATGGAGTATGGGTTATTGATGTGAGGGGCGCAGGAGAGGTCAGGGGATTTGAGAAGGCAGTCAGACCGGGGAAAAACACGCACCCCCCCCCCCCCAATTCCCTCACCCCTCTCTCTGTGTGTGTGTGTGTGTGTGTGTGTGTGTGTGTGTGTGTGTGTGTGTGTGTGTGTGTGTGTGTGTACGAGAGAGAGAGAGAGAGAGAGAGAGAGAGAGAGAGAGAGAGAGAGAGAGAGCTCTATAACAACATACCAACTTAAAAGCTTCTCTTGCGTCTTCGTTCTTTCTTTCACATGTTACCTTTGCTTCTGTGAAGGAATGGATGTTATTTGTTCTGTTATCCCCTGCTGGACATTTATTATCTTTATTGTTCACAATGCATGATGTTTGTTGCTTTTTTTTCCAGTCACAATGCAAAGGATGTTGTATTGCTTGTGTTGTTATAAAAGAAACTAACCCAAAGCGATGAAAGAAGAGCAAAATGAAGTGTGCCAAAGTTTTTCAATGGGATTGAAAGAAATACTGTTCTGACTAATGCCCAGAAAGATATTCTTTTGTTGTCAACAGGGTGGATTGTAATATGGCCTGTTTTGTTAAGTGTTTGCATTTTAATGATAATGTGGGCGCACCATTTATCAGCCCTTCCTTTAATATCCTTTACTTTTCCACTGTTAACCCATTTATGCCTAGCGACCCTATAGTGGGACGCTATAGTTATTTGCCCGTTATTGGTTTAATGTTAAAGATAAGGCAACTGAATTGTGATAATTAGTTAAAGGGAAGCAACTTCTATAATTCTTATACACACAAGCGTTATCTCCCTTGGAATGTATTTCTGGTTGTCGACCATTTGTGATGAACCACATGGTTGAAAACAGTCAAGATGGATCAAAGCAGAAGGTAAGTCAATATCTCTTTTGTCAAACACATTTTTAATGATATTATTGAAGTAAATGTGATACGTAGGATATAAACTAAAACCGTGTGCGATGATATAAGCTTATTGTTTATAATAGGTAAAATTTGTTGCGTTTTATAGGCGTTCCACTATAGGGACGCTAGGCATGAGCGGGTACAGGTTTTTCATTTCATGCTAGTGACATTTTTTTGTGTTTGAAGTCAGTCTAAATTGTAACAGTGCTGAAATATTTATGTTACGTAGTTATTTCGTTTCATGATATGTTATAATTTTGATGTATATTATTTTTTGTTTATTACGTTACGTCAGTGTTATTAGTTACAGGATTGATAAACAGGCACAGGAGAAACGAAACAAACAAAAAACATGACACATCATGTGTTTCTTTTTTTATTTCATTTTATCTCTAAAGATGAAATAAAGTCAAACTAATCGAAGAGCTGGATAGTTCAGTCGGTACAGGGTTCGACTCTTATTCCAAAGGTCAAGGGTTTGAATCCGGCATTACTGAAACTGGTTCGCTGGTGTCAGGACAATGTGATCAGCTGTCTCTGATCTGCGAAAGTGGCTGAGACGTAAAGCACCAAAACAACCAACAGTCAAAGTAACCTAAATATGTGCATGCTCGACTTCCTTGGTGGTTACTTTATCAAAACGATCTCTGTTTTGTAGACTATACCATGTAAATGAAGTACTGGATATCCTTGAAGCGGGCACTGCTTTCCAAACTGCCAATATCTACATTGATCCCCCACCTACTTATGAATTGACAGACGAGGACAGTGGAGATGAAGATGCTGAAATTCACAATCTGAGTGGGCGGCAACTTCAGTCATCTGCTTCAGCAACAGTCATTTATGCTGACGGAAAACAGATCACCGGTAGTGACAGCACTCAGTCTACTCCCCAAGAGAACGACATGGTCAGTTTTTATAGTTATTTTTCTCACATACCTACCTCCCTCTATTCCCTGTCCCTCCCTCCCCCCTTCCCTCCCTCCCTCCCGAGAGAGATAGAGAGAGAATCAAGAAAGAAAGATAAAATACTATAAATCAGTATCTAAAACGTGTGTGTGTGTGTGTGTGTGTGTGTGTGTGTGTGTGTGTGTGTGTGTGTGTGTGTGTGTGTGTGTGTGTGCAGGATTCAGATGAACACGTTTCTGAACTGGGGAATGCAGAGTACGGTGCAATCTCTTCACAACGTGGCAAAAACGCAAAGCTGACTCAGAAAGGTTCGCACCTTTCTGGCCATCCTAATTCTATCTGGTTACTGCACACTTCCCAACGCAGAATGTACTGGTCCAATGACATGGACATTCATAATACAACTGTCACCTCAGCCATGAGCCGAGACAGATTCGAGGAGATCATGAGATACCTCCATGTGAGTGACAACACCAACCTTGAAGCTGATGACAAGATGGCCAAAGTCAGACCACTGCTGACCATGTTGCATGAAAGAAGCCTTCGTTACTTTCTAAGACAACAGAATCTCAGCATTGATGAGAGCATGGTCCCGTACTATGGTCGGCATGGCTCAAAACAATTTATAGAGGCAAACCCATCCGATTTGGATTCAAGATGTGGGTCCTTGCTACCCCCTTGGGATACGCCGTCCAATTTGAGCCCTACCAAGGGCGAAAGGAAGGCAAGCTGTTGCGGCCTGCCCTGGTGTGGGAATGGGAGGATCAGTTGTCATCGATCTTGTATCTGAAAGCCAAGGACAATATGCTTTCCACCTCACGTTTGACAACCTCTTCACGTCACTGAAAAACTCGTGGACTACCTCTCTTCCAAAGGCATTGCATGCACAGGAACCATTCGTGCAAATCGGGTTGAAGATTGTCCGCTGCGATCAGTGCAGGAGATGAATAAAACTCCAAGGGGCACCTTCGACTACTACACTGACACAAGCAATGCAATAATCGTGGTTCGTTGGAATGACAACAACGTTGTCAATGTAATCTCCAACAAGGTGGGCGTGAATCCTACACAGAAAACAAGAAGGTTTTTTTTCCAGGCAAGCCAGGCAGCACGTCAACATTGATCAGCCAGCTCTCATCAACCACTACAACAAGACCATGGGAGGGATTGATAGGATGGACCAGAACATTGACAAGTACCGCGTCTCCATCCGATCGAAGAAATGGTGGTGGTCCATTTTCTCATTTTGCCTGGATTTGGCCGTTTAGCAAACCTAGCACTTGTACCGGGCCACGCTCACTGGAGAAGAACCCCCCACCCCCCACTCCCCCACCCCCGGATCTTCTTGCTGTGCGACGAGCCATTGCCACTGTCTGTCTGTCTAGATCAGTGAAGCAGCATCGCGTGGGACGTCCACTTGGTCGCCATGCCCAGCTTGACAAGTGAGTTGCACCGGCCCTTCGCTTTGATGGCAGAGATCATCTTGTGGAACGTGTCCAGAAGCGACTCAGGTGTGCTTCCTGATTGAGTGGTTGAAATACTGACTTGTAGTTATCACTTGTTTCTCGGATGCCATGTCGATTTCGCCGGAATCTGCGTCCGTCTTCAGTTCGTATGTTGTATGACCTTATGTCCACTTGTCTTTCAACCTAAGCCTTTACCCATCTTTTGGAGCCAGGTGGCCTGAACCGTACAAATTGTCTAGGCTTCAGCTCAGCCAATTCTACAGTTCCACGGTTGTAGTATCTTGCCTGTTTCATCTTTCTAGCTTGACGTCCATCTGTGGCTTGCTTCACCGAAGGCTTCAACATGGATCTGGTTGTAGGCAGCTGTGTTCTTGTTCTTCTCGAGAACAGTCTCTGTGCAGTTGAACTTCCCAGTATTTCTGATGGAGTATTTCGCAGCTCCAATAAGGCCAAATATCCATCCTCACCGCTTTGGTGACATTTCTGAATCATGTTTTTCATAACTTTGACTGCATTTTCAGCTTTCCCATTTGACTGTGAGTAATGGGGCGAACTTGTCACATGTTCAAATCCATAAAGCTGAGAATATTTCTCACAAATTCCTTAGAGTTGAACGTAGTCCATCGTGAGTAGTCAGTCTCTCTGGGATTCCATGTCTTACAAAATGGGCTTTCATCTTCTTATGACTTCATCACTGTCTTTGGCGGCAAGAACATCAAACTCAAAGAAGTCAGAGTAGTAGTCAACCACTACCAAGTAGCTTTTTTTGCATTCAAACAAATCGGCAGCCAGATACTGCCATGGCAACTCAGGTATTTCACTGCTGATGTGTGTTTCTGTTTGTTGACTCCGGCTGAACTCTTGGCAGGTTTTGACAATCTTTTCTGAAACCCTCAATATCAGAATTCATTCCAGGCCAGTGTGCAACTTCTCTCTCGTCTGATACATCGCTGAATACCAGCACTACTTGCGTGCATTTTCTGCAAGAAATGATGTCTCATTTCTTTGGGTACAACCACTCTGTCTGCCTTGAAAATCACACCGTTTTGTACTGACAGTTCATCCCAGAACGAGAACAATGCTTACATGTTTTCTGATAGAACTTTCTTTTCTTCACGCCATCCTTCCAGTATGATTTTCATCAACAGGTTCATATCTTCATCTGCCTTCGTTGCTTTTTGCAGGTTTGACATGGTTGTCTCACAGGCTGATTACTCCTGTGTAATATCCATGTCTTCAAGCTCTGTGCAGAAAATCAATTCTGTGTGGCCCATTTGTTCTTCAGGTTTCCCGCTCACAGCTCTGCTCAGTGTACAGAGTCTGCCAGATACATCTCAGTTCCGTCTATTGTAGACCACTTCTTATCATACTTCTGGGTGTGTGGCAGCATTCTTTGAATTCTCTTTGGAGCTGAGAGCAGACTGTTTTTGTGGATCACCTCCAATGGTATGTAGTCAGACTCTACAGTGACTTTGTGTCCAAACACGTATCTTTCAAATCTGTCAAGACCGAAAACTATCGCCAACATTTCTTTTCAATTTGGGCATATATTTTTTTTTATTAGCTTCAGACAAAGCTCGAGACGCATATCGTATTGGCTGACCATTCTGCATAAGGCATGCGCCTAAGCCATAATCTGATGCATCACACTGAAGAGTGATTTGCGTTTTCTCAGTTTGATCAAAGTAGCGCAGAACAGGTGGTTTGGACAGGGTGCTCTCAACTTTTTCTAGTGATTTGCCATGCACATCAGGATCCCATTTAAAGTGAACTTTTTTCAGTAGTACTCTCATCTGTGCTGCTTCTTCGGACAGATGTGAAGCGAATTTTTGGAGATAGCCCACAACCCCCAGCTGTCTTGCACATCTTGCTTTGATTCTGGAGTTAATAGCTGTTGAACTGCTGCAATTCTTTTTGGATCTGGTTTGAGTCCTTTTCTTATAAGAATACGTCCAAGGTAAGTGACTTCTGTTTGCTTCAGTTCAACTTTTTCCTTGTTCAGCTGTACTCCTTGTTAACGGCATCGTTGTAGCAGCAGCTTCACACGCTCATCATGATTCTTTCCTCCTTTCTCATCAGAATCACCTTCTCCCCAAAGGATGATATCATCATGGACAGCTAGCACACAAGGTAGATCAGCTAGTTCCTGCTAAAACCTTCTCTGGAATTCTTCTTGTGCCACATATATCCCAAAAGGCATTTCGTTCCACTTGTGTTTTCCAAATGGGGTTTCAAATGTTGTCAAGTAAGTACTCTTCTCCTCCAGTTTAACATGCCCAAACCCATTCTTCAGGTCAAAGTGCGAGAAGTACTTGGCTTTTTTCAGTTTCGGAAGAAAATCATGCAGTGTTAGAGTCAGATATTCATTTCTTTTGAGCGCTTTATCCAAAGGCTTAAGATCAATGCACAGCCCTATTTTCTCATTGGGTTTCATTGCTCCCACTAGACTACTGATCCAGTCTGTTGGAGTATCCACTTCGCTGACAACGTCCTTTTTTTTTTTTTTTTAGTCTTTTCAGTTCATCGTTCACTTTTTTTCTTCACTGAGAGTGGCTATTTTCTGCAGGACATTTTGACTGGAGTTGACTCCTTGTCTGTCTGAAGATGGAGTTTTCTTTCAAACTGTTCAGTTTCCCATCAAAATCATCCTTGTATTGATCCAAAATACTGTTGCTTTCTTCTCTGGTCACAGCAGCTACATTCTCTGTGTTGACTGTGATGAGATTCATGCCTTGTACTGCTCTCAAACCCAGGATTGGAGTGCAGTTTTCTTCTGAGACGATAAATCTCACTTTGTAAGTGTTTTCATTCTTTGGGTTCACAGCTTTCAAAATAATTTCTCCCCTAGGTTTCATCTCAGATTTGTTGAACATGACTAACTTGCTCTTAGTCTTTTTCAATTTTTTTTCCAGTTTTGTGCCGTCTGACACCTCTCTGTAAGTTTTCTTCGACATAACATTTGTTGATGCCCCAGTGCACAGAAGAAATCTCACATGGTTTTCATTTATGAATAAACTTGCTTTGATTTTTTTTTCTCATGTTTCTTGTTCTCCATTACATGGACTTCATTTTCTGAGTCATTTTCTTCATCTGTCTCTGACATTCTGTGAACAGTTCTTCCTTAGCATGTTTCTTTGATGCTTTACAAACAGTGGCAAAAATGAATTTTTTTTCTCCAAAGTTCAGGCAAGTTTTCCCAAAGGCAGGGCATTCTTCCTTTCCTTGTCTGTGGTGTTTTCCACAGTATGAGCATCTTTTCAACAGGGTTTCTTGTTTATGGTTAGCTTTCTCATTCTTCTTTGGACTAAAAGCATTAACAGCTTCAACATCAGTCCAGTCTTCACTTTTCATAGCCATGCTTTGTTGTTGGCTCATCTCAAATGCTCTGCATGTATCCAAGCACTTGCTCAGAGTCAGCTCTCGCTCTTCTAAAAGCTTTATTCTCAGGTATTCATTTTTGACACCCAGAACAATCTGATCTTTCAGAAGTTGCTCTTCCAGCTGAATGCTGCCAAATTTGCAGGACTTGACGAGATTCCTCAAGTCACAAGCAAACTGTTCAACAGATTCCCCTGCTGCTTGATGTCTTTTGTGAAAAACATAAGATTCGTATGTCTCATTTTTTTGTCCCGAACGCAGAACTTTTCAAATTTCTGCAATATCTCATCCACGTTTTTTTCTTTCCTCTTCACTTTCGAATGGCAAGCTTTCAAAAATGTCCAGTCCATCTGATCCAACTTAGGAGAGAAACACTGCTGTTCTAAACTCTTGCTCCTCTTCTTTCAACTCAGTCACTATTTCATAACTGGTCCAAAGCCTTCTAAACTTTTTCCAGTTACTCTGCAGATCCCCTGATGTCACCTCCAGCTCGGGTGGTAACAGTATATATCTTCATCTTCCAGATCGCCTGGCCGTTCTTGGCCTTTCTTCTTCACCTTCGTTAGCGTCCATGCTTACAGCTTAGCAACTGACGTCACTGGCTTACTACTAGCGATTGCACGTAGTTTTTTTTT
>CM065732.1:19571110-19629375 GCA_033310375.1 Conus canariensis
GTTGTGCTAAGATGTTTCAAAACGTTGCTGTCTTGTCCCCAGTGTTGCTTACTTATAACTTGAAAAAAAATTAAGCATTTTCTTGCTTTAGTAACAATATAGTTGATATGAGCATTCCACGTTAGCTTTGTCGTAAGAAACAAACCCAAACATTTTACCTAATCCTTGTACTGAATTGTGTCGTTTTCAATATTAAACAATGGTAGCTCAGCAGGATTACTACCATTATTGAAAAGCATAATAAATTATGAGTCTTTTCAGTAAATAATGCAAGAATATTTTTGACCATATAATTGTTTATTTTATCAAGTTCCCTTTAATATAACGTCTTGAAATAGTTTAATGCCCTTTTAGATGTATTTCTTTTCATTATAACATTCATCCACACAGATATCATCTGCATATTGTACTAATACTGCATGTTTTGACAAATGTGATGGCAAATCGTTCATCCAGATATGAAATAACAGAGGTGCAATTACGTAACCTTGTGGCAAGCCCATGTGAAGAGATAAAAAATTTGAGTATGAATGATCTACTCGAACCTGTGTACTTCTTTTACTCAAAAAGCATTTAATATAATGATATAGATGTCCCGATAAACCAGTCTGTTTCAGTTAATAAAGAAGCTTGGCATGCCAGACTTGGTCATAGGCTTTTGTGATATCAAAGAAAGTTGCAATAACGTTTTTTCTTTCTTCTCGCAAACTGTTGTTTTACGTTTGTTGTAAGTTTCACCAAATTATCGATGGCAGACCTGCCTTTTTGGAAGCCTGTTTCGTTAATGGGAATGATTTTATTTACTTGACAATAATGAACCAATCTTCTTAAAATAATCCTCTCCAGAAGATTACATGTATGTAAGGTTAGTGCAGCTGGCCTGTAACTATGTTTATCCACTGGAGTTTTACCATACTTTAGAAGAGGAACAATGACATACTGCTTCCATTGTTCTGGCATAACACCCTAAACCCAACATTTCTGAAACAATTTATGTAACAATAACACAAAGTTATCTGGCAAGTGTTTTAGCATATCATCAGAAACTATATCTAATCCTACAGATGATTTCTTGTTAGGAAGAGATGTAGCTACATCTTTGACTTCATCAAAAGTAATTGGGGCAATGATGAAGTGACTGTTGTCACTAACTGAATCTTTGTAATCATCTTTTCCTTCTTCTTCAGTTCTGTATGTTTTATTTTTAGGGGTCAGTTCTTTTAGACGCATAGAGTTCAGTCTGAAAACAGATCAGCGAATAATTCTGCCTTTTCTGAGTTTGACGGAAATTCTTTGTTCTTCAGTCTTATTGGACAAGGTGGCAAATTTACACCTTTTTCATGTCATTAAACTTTTTCCAAACTTTTTCGAGATCTGTATGGTTTGAAATTTAATTTGTACAAAAAGGGGACCAGTGTTGCCTTTTCGCCTGCGCTATTACCATATTGCCATGATGATTTGCTTTTCTTTTGGCAATTAGATTCTCTGGAGATTTGTCTTTCATATATATATTAAACATTGACATCTTATTATTTACGGCTGCATCACAGGCTTGTGTCCTCCAGATATTTCCTGAATGTTTGTTTGATTTGACTGGATGGAACTTTGGAACTGCTACATCAGCAGCTCTAAGAACGGCACAAGTAAAGTATGAATATAATTGATCTATGTCATCAGTATCAACACTTTTAGTATGGCAAAGCCTGACTAGTTTCGAATTTCTCCCAGTCAGCAAGTTAATAATCATATTTTGGAATTAGGTCCTCGTGAGATTCATGAGACTGTCATTTCATTAAATGTTATAATAATAGGAAGGTGATCGCTTCCCGAAGTATCGTTAAAGGTATTCCAGCTACATTGTGGGGCTAGGAAAGGAGATACCATAGTCAAATCAATTGCTGATGCCCGGTGTACTGAGATGTCCAAAATTCTAGTGATGCGGCCATCGTTAAGCATATACAAACAAGAGTCAACACTATTTTCAACAAAGCGGTTACTAGTGACTGATGCACAATCTTTATCCCAAAATGGAGAATGAGCGTTAGAATCCCCTGCTATCAGCCACGTTTCTTTATCTTGAAGAGTATGTAACCATTCTGTGTTAGAGTATGTAACCATTCTGTGTTAAATTCATTGGGTCCTTTTGGTGAGTACGCAGTAAACTATGTTTATTGTATGATTTTCTTTAAATGTTACTTGAGCTGCACACAAATGCAAACCTTGAGTATTATTTGGTGCAGAGGGAGGGCATACTTTGTAATCTATCCCTTCTTTTATATACATAGCTACACTGATTTTGGAAGTATCCTCAACTTGCTCATATACAGGTTGTTACAATGCTAAAATGCGCTGATTTCCTCAGTACAAGGTAAGTGCAGTACTATAGCTTGTAAGAGTTCGTTGTAGATCCTGTGGTAGGTGTTCGGCTTGCAGACGACAAAATAGACTGGCTGGAACAAGAACTTGGCAAGTGATTTGACCCCCATCAGTTATACCTTTTTTCTTGTACTGTCTGTACATGACACCATTTTTCTTCACAAAGGATACCTCGGTATTACCCCTGGTCATGGCGTCTGTTTTGCTGGCATATTTTTGCAGAGAAGGGTCAGCTTGCTGTAACTGGATCAGTTTTTCTCTGGTTACTTCTGGGATTTCTGTAGATTTGCTGATCTTCAATGGTGTAGACCTCCCACGGCTGAAGACTTTCTTGATGCTGAACGTTTTGATCTAAGTTTCGATTCTTCTCAGACGGCAGCCGATGCAGTACGTGACGGCGTTTGTCGACGTAGATCTGGACTGGCGCCTTCAAAATCGCAGTTCGTTTAGTACAGGCTAGTGAATAATGTCTCTGGAATAAACGCCAATGTAGCAGGATCTTCGGCTTGGCCCCCAAATGTTACAATGCTAAAATGCGCTGACTTCCTCAGTACAAGGTAAGTGCAGTACTATAGCTTGTAAGAGTTCGTTGTAGATCCTGTGGTAGGTGTTCGGCTCGCAGACGACAAAATACACCAGGCGGTATTGAAACGAAGAGGATCCGTTTATTTACACACGTTGAAGAATATAGGAACAAAATAAACCATTGACCTTCAGGTTCAACAAGTCGTACAAGAACTCACTCGTACATGCAGCAGCGAATATTCTACTAATGGCAGCTTCTCGTCGATTAGACTCAAAGTCAATGAAGACTCGAACACTTATAGACTAGAACACTTCAACAAATCTCTCTCTCTCTCTCTCTCTCTCTCGTCTGTGTGTGTCTCCCTCCCAGTCGCACAGCTCTCATTCTTTTTTTTTATGAAATCGAAAGAATATTCTCGAAACTACTCGATTATTCTTTTCTAGAATATTCTGCGCATCAGTAAGCTTAACCAATGAAATCGCGACGACCGTATGCAAATGTAATTCGGTCAGTTTCTACAACATTCTCGAACCTTCGGCAATGCACTAGCAACTTACGGAAACCTGGAGAACATTCTAACATAATCTTGAATATTCCAATCGCATTATCAATCGATCCAAAAACAATACTGAACAATTAGGCATGCATTCACTTTCCAAACGTTTTAAACAAATCAACAACAGCACTACACTGACCGAAAATACAAAGATCTAAAAGCGATAAATAAAAGGAGGCTGGCAGCGCGTCATTATTGCTATGACGTCTTTCACAAAAGTCCCCCTCTTGTCTCCCTTTTAAATTGTAACACAGGTGGATAATGATAACCTGGTAATTTGGGCAATTTGTTGTTTTTCACGCTGGGTGATTGTAAAATAAGTGATTGGTACATATTATTCGCCAGATGTTAGATTAGATATGGCAAATTTGTATGTGGGGGGAAGGCGGGCGCGCGTGTGGGGGAGGGGGGGGGGGGGGGGTGGGGGGCGCACGCACGTGCATGTGCGTGCGATTATGAGTGTGGGTGGGGGTGGGGAGGGGGTGGGGTGTGTGGGTGGGTGTGTCCATTTTCCATTTGTTAGTGTGTACGTGGCTATGTTCAAGCGCTCGCCTCTGTATGTGTTTGTGTGCGTGTATTCATGTGTGTGTGTGTGTGTGTGTGTGTGCGTGTGTGTGTGTGTGTGTGTGTGTGTGTGTGTGTGTGTGTGTGAGAGAGAGAGAGAGAGAGAGAGAGAGAGAGAGAGAGAGAGAGAGAGAGAGAGAACGGGCGCCCTCTCCGTGAGTGTAATAGGGTTTTAGGGGGGAGACGAATGTGTTAAATGCACTTTGCATTAAAGCATGAATGCGAAATACAACGTTTGTGCATGGGCGCGCGCGCACGCGTATATATATATATATGTGTGTGTGTGTGTGTGTGTGTGTGTGTGTGTGTGTGTGTGTTTGTCAAAGTCAAAGTCAAAGTCAAAATTTTATTTTCAGATGGAACATTGAATAAGCAATAAATCTGCTTTTTTACATCAAGCCATCCATTAAAAAAAAAAAAAAAAATCGGTGAAACAACGAATAATCACAGAAATTTATGAAAGTCAGAGATAACAACAAATAGAAACCAGAGAAGAAATGGATTGGGGGGGGGGGGGGGGGGGGGGGGGGAGGAGGGGTAGAGGGGGGAGGCGGGGGAGGGGGGGGGAGATAGGGAGTGTTTAAATGAGAAGGGGAAATTCCAGAAAGTAAGAAAGAGAGAGAGAGAGAGAGAGAGAGAGAGAGAGAGAGAGAGAGAGAGAGAGAGAGAGATTGGTTATATACAATATGTACATTGTCTTCACAAATGTGCACGGTACGTATACTCCAAGAATACTGTCGACACTGACATACCCTTTCCTTTGAGGCACACACACTCATGCACGAGCATGTATATATATATATATATATATATATATATATATATATATATATATATATATATATATGCATACACTGTGAAAAATCATAAAACCGTATTTCAAAGGGTTGGGGAAAATGTAAGTTATGAACCATTCATGAGATACCTTTTCAGATTATTTTTAAACTGGATTTTATTGTTTATACTTTTAAAGCATGTTGGCAACTTGTTCCATACATTTCCACCAGAGTATAAAAAACTAGATTTATAAAGATTATTTCTTGGTCTAGGAATAGATAAAAAAAAATGATTGTGTCTATGGATGTTAGTTTTAAATGTGTCGCTTATCTTTTTAGGAGCATTGCCGTATATAACATTATGCATACATACTGCCTTATTGAACAAAAGTCTGTTGTGGAAAGTTAATATATTAAGTTTTTTATGATCTTCTGTAGTCAGAGTGCTTGATCTTAACAATACTAATTTTAGTGCTCTTTTGTACATTCGATGAATCATTTTTAAGTTGGTTTCACTGCAGCTGTCCCATAATGTCGATGCATAATCAATTATTGATACAATGTGAGCACAGAAGAAAAGCTTACGAGAATGGGTATCAAGGAAATTCTTAATCTTGGCTAGCTGAAATAATTTTTTGAAAGTCGTTTTCCCAGTGACTTCGTATGGTCAGTCCACGATAGATCCTTATCAATGATTACACCTAGCATTTTATGTGAATCTACTTCTTCAATTTGTTTGTCAGATATAACCAATGGTTGAAATTTTGACTTCATTCTTTGCCGTTTTTGTCGAGCACATACATACATACATTTGGTCTTGTTTGCATTTAAGGACATATGATTCAGTTGGGTCCATTCAGTAAGTCCATGAATATTATCTTGTAGTTTGTTTGCTAGTCTATGGGTGTCTGAATCACTGGAATGGAGCGATGTATCGTGGGCAAACATTTCGCACTTACATTTAACATAAAAAGGTAAATCATTGATATAGATAGAAAACAGAAGAGCACCTAATACAGAGCCTTGTGGTACTCCGTATTTGACAGGCAAAAAGTTTGACATTTTGTTGTTAACTGTTACTGCTTGTTTTCTGTTACATAGAAAAGAAGACAAGAGATTAATGAATTCTGGATTTAATTTATACAGTTCTAATTTGCGCAGTAGGAGAGGATGATTTATAACATCAAACGCTTTCTCAAAGTCTATAAAAAGAATACCAGTAAATTAATTTTCATTTATACTGCATAGAAGGCTATCAACGAGCTGTATGAGGGCTGTATGACAGGAATGATTTTCACGGAAACCAGACTGATCTTCATTGAGTAAATTATTTTTAGCAAGGTAAGAATAGAGGGACTTTTGCATGTGCTTTTCAATAGGCTTAGATAAAGCAGATAAAATAGAAACAGGTCGATAATTTGATGGATTTGATGTATCACCAGATTTATGGAGAGGAATAACTTTAGCTTCCTTAAATTTTAAAGGAAAGGTTTGTTTATCTATGCACAAATTGTATAAATAAGTTAGCGTGTCAGAGATCATTGGGCATGAAACTTTTAGTATTTTTATATCTAAACTGTCTAAATCGCGTGCGCCAGATTGTTTTAAAGATGAGAAACTTTTACTGACATCCAATACCGTCATTAGTTGGAGAGTAAAAGGAAAGTAAATATTCTTTGAATCAAGGTAATGTTTTAAGTGGCTGAGATCATTTTCATTGGACCTGTCATGTAATATGATTTTATCTTTGATGCTTGCAAAATGGTTGTTTAACTGATTTGCAGATACGTCTGTAAGAATTTGCTGACTTCTTGATACCTGTTTATTACTCAACATGTTGATAGCTTTCCAGATCTGACGTGAATCCTTTGTAGAAATTAACATCTTTTGGAAGTAATTGCGTTCAGATTTTCGTTTCATTGAGTTTACCTTATTTCTTTGTTTTCGAAATTCTTTACTTGTTCCGAAATTGCTTAAATGGTTTCTTTTATTAATTTCTATATCCATTTCTTTTGTTATCCACGGTGGTTTTGTTTCTTGTTTGACTCTTTCCTTTATGAATGGAGCATGCTTGTTATATACAGAAGTAAATGTACTGATCCAATATTCAGCTGCTTCATCAGGATTTCTTATTTGATATATGTAATCCACCTGTGCCGTGGCAAGGTCTGAAAGGAAATCTTCTTCTTTAAAGTTTCTAAAGCTTCTATAATATATGATCTTATGCCTTACCTTTGGAACTTTAACACGGGTTTTGTACCAAGTAAGACAAACGGGATTATGGTCACTACATCCACATGGTGGAGCACATACTTCAATAATAGGTTGTCTTGTGTTTGTGTAAATGTGACCAATTATGGTACTTGAATGTTAAGTTACACGGGTTGGTTTGTCAATAAGTTGTTCTAGGCCGTGTAAAGTGTAGTTTTGATGCCACTTGGGTTTGGCTTTCGTTAAATCTATATTAAAATCTCCCAAAATGATAGTTTCAAAACTTAGCATCGTTACTTCATCCATAAGGACACTAAATTTGTCTTGCCAGTCTGTAGTTTCTGATGGATTTCTGTATATAAATCCTATGATTAGTGGTTTACTGTTTTTCATACTGATTTCAATCCATACAGATTCAATGTCATCATTTTCTAGATTATTCAGTTGTTTTTTTTAGTTTAACGAAGATGCAACATACAATAGTATGCCTGTGGTTTTGGGTTTATGTGGATCTAGTCGAATTATCTGGTATCCTGGCATATTCATATCAGCATCAGTTATTTGTGAGGACAAACGGGATTCTGCGAAACAAAATACATGAAAATTGTTACCATTGTTGTGAAGAATAGTTGCAATATCCTCTTTCTTATGTGTTGCATTGTTAATGTTCAAGTAGCCTATTCGAAGTCCTTGTTTTATTGGCCGCGTATCTAATGTTAAAGACATGTTGCAGATCGTTTGGGAATAACTTCAATAAGTCTAGAAAAGTTTTCTCAGTTTTAGAATGTGTATATACAACAAGTAATGCAATGTATATCTGAGTTATAGAAAAGTTCAAAGAGTAAAAAAGAAAGGACAAATAGCTCGGGTAAGTGAACACCGCCTTCAGCGTTACTAGATACACACTGCACACACTATCTTCTATACTGCAACAGCAATTGAGTTCAATGACAAAAATGAAAAAAAAAGATTCTTTACAAAATCTCTAACATTCATACACGCATTCACTCAGATAGGAAAAAAAAATGTATATATGTGTTGATGTACCAACAGAATAACAGACAAATACAACAATCTTCAAACCAGAAAAAATGCATTAAGAAAAGCAGATAAAGTACAACAGAAATTATCGCAGTCCGCCAAATTCGAAATTCAAGGGTCCAAAATTAGTCACCAGGCACAAGTTCCCAGGTCCGATATAAAAAAACACACATTCACCATACTAACGTTCAGACTTGATATATCGATGTTGATTGTCATGGGAAAAAACGATTTTCACTCGAATAAAAAAGGTGTCATAGGTGCGCGCATCCGTGTACGCACACACGTATGTACACACGCACTACCCCCTCTCACTCCCCCCCCCCCCCTCCACACACACACACACACGCGCACGCGAGAGCGCACCATGTGGATGCAACCACTCTGTTACTGAGGTCTCTGTTGGTGAAAAAGCTGTGATGTCATGTTCATCAGCTGAAGGGCGTATTGTCCGGGTTGTGTCGGTAAACCTTCAGGATACCAGGTATTGGGGAGTGGCACAGCTACACGCGGGTCATGGAGTAATTGCTGATGGTTTGGGATAGCTGTATGAGTTTGGTCACCCATGACTGAAGGTGGATACAGGGACGAGGGGTATGCGTTTAGCGTAGAGGGGTACCAAAGTCCTTGGATGGGTAATGGGGTGGGTTGGAGCACAAAGGAAAAGGGACTTCATGGGTTTCCTGGACAGACAGACTGCCTCTGTCCTGGGGGATTCTGTGGAAGGAAAGCTGAACGGTCTGGTCCATGGCGTCCAACTGCTGCAGTGCAGGAGCAGGACATACAGGAACAGGACCCTTAGGATGACCTGGATACAGCCTGTCGTTGAATGGCCCACCACCTCTCTGGGATGGCAGCAGGGGATAGTGGGCCATGGAAGTGATGGATGGGACGCCAGGAACGTTGCTACTATGACCAGAGGGTCGACTTGGTTCGGCACGAGAGTCCGTCCTGCCACTGTGTAGTGTGTTGTGGAAGGCATCTGACAGCTCTTCTACTTGCTGATTACTTTTGGGTTGTCTTCGAGGTGGAAAATCCCTTCAGAGTGTTGGCCAGAGTTGTAACGGAAGAAACGTGGCAAGTACTTCATAAAGTTAACAGCGACCTTTGCCGTTCCCTTTAGACTAAGATGGACAGGGTCTTTGTATAAAGCGAGTCTTGGAGCATTTTTTTTTGTAATAAAAGTGTCATGATTATCAATCAAATTAATTTTAGATGTATTACAGGCTGAGTGCAAGGTTCTGTTGGAGGGGGAGATCGCATTATTTAGAACATGGCGTCCTCGAGCTGGAATGATAGAACTGAACGTGATACAAGCTGACGGAAAAGATTTTTTGCACAGAATAATCAGTTCTGTCCACTGTTTAGCAGACACTAGGCCAGCCGGACAATCGTTGACCCCAACACGAACAATCATGGGTTGGACATGGGTGAGCTTATCGGGCAATGAATGAAGCCACTGGATCATGTTCTGTACTGTCATTCCCGGAATGCACAGTTTACACACACGATCTTCTTCAGTTCCTAAACGTCTTGGATCAATAAATCTTAAAACAGAATCTCCAATGAGGACTGAAGAAATGTTGTCAGGAATCTTGATTTCGTTAAACACCTGCGAAGGTGATCTCTGTCGTGTGGGTGTTTGATTTCGCAAACTGTGTTGGGAAGTATTGTTATCTCCAGGATCAGCACTGCTTTCACTGCATTCAACACTTTCCTGTTTTTCTGTGGTACAGTTTTCTTCCTCTAAAAATTCAAAACGATTTTGAGTTGACACAGGAGTTGTTAGTGATATGTGTGTTTCTAGACTGTTTTGTTTTAGAGATGCATTATCTTCTGGTATTTTCTTTGAATAAATTACAGCGTTACTTGGTGTTTCACTTTCGAGTGTGTTTTTGTCACCGGTTTGATTTGGAGAATCTTCAATAACAGGAGTAAATTCTCTCCTTGTTTCCGCTGGGTGGGGATGCTGCACTTCATATTGAGTTGAAGTTGTTGAGGTAGGACCTTTATCCATCATAAGCTTAAGTTTTGACTGAAGAGTTCCTATTTGTGTTTTCAAGGAATGGTTTTCTTTGCCTAGAGTTATTATCTGGTTTTCTAACTTGGAAATATGTTCCTTTACAACCTCTATTGTTTGATGAAGGTTTTCAGTTTTTTGGGTGATATGATGCTTAATTTCATTTTTTATAGATGTTTTGACGTCTTCTAGATGGGAGATCAATGTATTTTGAAAATGACTTAACTCAGCTGCCATAAGGTCCTGATTGTCTTCTAGTCTTTGGAGTTTTTGGTGGGTGGTTTTGTCATACAATCGTTTAGGGAAAAGTGCTCGCCTTCTGTCATATTTGCTTGACTTCCAGCGTCTGGCACTTTTTTTTGAACTTGAAGTAACATGTTGTGTACTTGATTCACTTCCTTTGTGGAAAAAGTCACTGTGAGGAATTGTTGGAGTTGACTGCTCGGTTTCCGAGTGATCCAAGGGACTACTTGTTTTGACTTCTGTTTGTTCTGTCTCTGAGTTTTCACTTCCTTTTATATAAACATCAGTAGAATTAAGGTCTGTTTTCGTTTCATTTCTGCTCTCAATTTCCGGACATGACCCGGGGGTGAGTGGAATAAGTATTTCTGCGGGTGCTGAAACGGGCGAAGAGAGATGAATAATGTCAAACACCTCTTGTAAGAAGGAAACAGGATGTCGAATCAGTCCACACTGTGAAGATGTTAAGTCTTCAGACTGACAATAATCTGACACCAAGTCTTCGAGTACCTCGCATTCTTCTTGACTCCACTGCCAACAATCAGCTCCCTGGCAGAGAAAAGTGCCTGAACCATTTCTGGTAAAGTACAAAGTCAGTGTTATCCTCTTGGAATCATGGACGAATAATCGAACCACTGATTTACTGAGACATGTGGGAATGGGGTAACAAATCCATGTTGGAAGAGAAAGTATTTTGTCTTCATTATCAAAGTCTATTCTTTCAATTCTTACTTCACTTTCTACAATTGCAGAATATCGATAAAGTAAAGAGTTTCTCCATACTGTCATTTCTTTTTCTGAGCAAGTAAACGTTTTTGTCGGGAATCTAACGTCGGCTGAAGTTTACTTTCTTTAATCATCGATGATTGTTCCATGTTTGAGAATTTATCATGTTCTTGAAGTTCATTTCAGTTCTTTCCATTCAAAGTGTTACACACAGACATCGGACCATGGGCCAGCTTATTTACTTTACATTTTGTAAGACATGACGCTCGTTATATGATCTGTAAAACCAAGCTGACGAGGAAAGTTTGGTTATTTCTCCTGACGCCTGTGGTAGGCCGATTTCTTTTCTTTTCTTTTCTTTTTTTTATTTAAAGAGAGGGAGAGAGAACACTGTTGGAGGCTCACGAACCTGTCGCACGTACACACAAAAAGCAACGCTGGGTCACCTTTGATCCAACGTGGATAACACTGCGCTGCGTGATCACTGTTTACAGTTCAGCAATACAGCAAATCCGATTTCATCATTCCGATTTCTTCATTATGTATAGTCACGATAAATTCATTAATTGCTGACCTTCTAATTATTGATACAACAATCGGAGTGCACACCCTAGTGCACAGATGCAACACACAACAGTCACAAAAAATTCAACACAATCACCTTGATCGAACTTCCCTAATTCAGCTCAAAACATAGAGCAACGCTGTAACACGCCTTGACTGTAACACGTCTCTCTCTCTCTCTCTCTCTCTCTCTCTCTCTCTCTCTCTCTCTCTCTCTCTGTTTTGTGTGTCTGTGTCTGTGTCTGTGTCTGTGTCTGTGTGTCTATGTCTGTGTGTCTGTGTGTGTGACGATATGCATGTATGTGTATGTGTTTAGAGAGAGAGAGAGAGAGAGAGAGAGAGAGAGAGAGAGAGAGAGTGAGTGTATGTGTGTGTGTGTGTGTGTGTGTGTGTGTGTGTGTGTGTGTGTGTGTGTGCGCGAAGGTATGTGTGTGCGCGCGTGCGTGCGTGTGTGTGTGTGTGTGTGTGTGTGTGTGTGTGCGTGTGTGTGTGTGTGTGACGTTAAGCATGTATGTGTATGTGTTTAGAGGTGTGTGTGTGCGTGCGTGTGTGTGTGTGTGTGCGTGCGTGCGTGCGTGCGCGCGCGCGCGTGTGTGTGTGTATGTGTGTGTGTGCGTGTGTGTGTGTGTGTGTGTAAGTGATCGGCTGTGTGTGTGTGTGTGTGTGTGTGTGTGTGTGTGTGTGTTGTGTGTGTGTGTGTGTGTGTGTGTGTGTGTGTGTGTGTGTGTGTGTGTGTGTGTGTGTGGCGTACGGTCGTGTGACTGTGTGTGCGTGCGTGTGAGTATGTGTGTGTGTGTGTGTGTGTGTGTGTGTGTGTGTGTGTGTGTGGTGTGTATCTGTGTATGTATGTGTGTCTGTGTCTGTGTTTGTGTGCGCGCGCGCTTTTGCGTGCGCCCGCATCTTAAAGAGGGATGGGGGCGAGAGACAGAGAAAGAGAGAGGGAGAGTGTGTGTGTGTGTTGGGGGAGAGAGAGAGAGAGGGGGGGGGGGAGAAAAAGAGGGAGAGAGGATGTGTGTGTGAGAAAGAGAGGGAGAGACATAGGGGGAGAGAGAGGAACGGAGAGAATGCGTGTGTGTGTGCGTGTGTGTGTGTGTGTGTGTGTGTGTGTGTGTGTGTGTGTGTGTGTGTGTGTGTGTGTGTGGATGGTGGTGTAGGTTGGGTGGTTGTGCAGGTAAGTGTGTGCCTTCGTGCGTGTGTGTGTGTGTGTGTGTGTGGTGTGTGTGTGTGTGTGTGTGTGTGTGTGTGTGTGTGGGTCATTGTGTCTATGTGTCTGAGCCTGTGTTTGTGTGTCTGTGTGTGTATATGTGTTTGAGTGTGTTTGTGTATGGATAATGGTGCATGTATTTGCACATTTTTTCCCGACGTCATGAATATGTTATTATGCAATGCTTTCTATTAAGGTCATCATAAAGTTTGTTCTTACCTACTTTTCTATCTGTAAAGAGAATTTCAAGTGGCTCCATCGTTATGGCTCGAGTCATGAAACTCACAGCGGTGAAGGCTGCAATATTTTCCACCCTAAAAAGGAGAAGAAGTTCATTAGTTTCACCTCTGTAATAGACGTTGAGTAGGCTCTCACAGAGATTCAACAACAATTTTGTTCTTGGTCTGTTTGAGAGCTCTGAATTTAACTCAAAGACAAGGGCTGTTACATATGCACTGGCGCAATGTTCTAAAATGAGAATGCGGGTGGTCATTTTCGCAGGTGATATCCATCTAATCCAACACGTCGGTTTATCTGTCACTTCTGGGCCTCCCGAGACAAAGGTAAATGCAGCCAATATTTCACTCTGAATCAAAATAGGCCCATTGTGTTCAAAACATTCATTAATGTGCTCATCAAAAAATCCGATAAATTTTGGGTTATTTTCGGCCCAAACGTTGTCTATCCCAGACATATTTGCTGCAACCTCTTCTGCCAGCACAGTCATGTCACAAACTGATTTCGTGTATTTCATTCTACAGTTTGTTTTACTGATATTTGCATGCGACCCGTCTGTAGGGTCGCCTTTTGTCAAAGGCGTCAAAGTGACCAAAGGAGACATATTTGCTGGAGCTGAAGTGCTGGAATGAGCACACTGTCCATAAAAATCCCTTCGTATCAACGTTCCATTTGCTGGTAATACAGATGTGTACATTTCATCTCTTACTGTTGTCTTCATCGTCGTTTTCGCAGATGCCGTCACGTTGCCATCTAATGTCAGATTTGTGACACTGGAACGATTCCTTGTTGGGAGGAATGGCTGGCTTCCTGTGTGGTTATAAATTTTTAAAAAAATGTGTCTGCAAATGTAGATTTGCAGACCACAGGCAGGAGAAAGTGATTCTGAGGAATGAAAGCTGCCTAAAAGAGAGGTCTCTAAGATACCAGCCATCACCTGATCATAAACATTGTGATAGTATCCATTCATGTGTTAATTCTTTCGCTCGTACGTTCTTTCATTGATTATTTTTTTTTTAACATTCATCTATTCATTCATTTATTTATTCGTTTATTCGTTCATTCTTTCGTTCGTTCGTTCATTCATTCATTCATTCATTCATTATTCATTCATCTATTTATTCATTCATGCATTCATTCGTTTACTTACTACTTACTTATTTACTTGCTATTGGATGCTTGATTTATTGATTCACTCATTCATTCATTCATTCATTCATTGACTCATTGATTTATTGATTCATTACTGATAAATTGATTAATTGATTCTTTATCTATGCACTAAAAGCTAATACAAACTGTCCTGCTACTTTTAATTTCTTGGTCAAATGAGTGAGCGAGTAAGTGATCGGCTGGGTAATTACTGGAAAAAGAAAATAATTCATAGACTATTAATAAACTGCTTGCTTGATAGATTGATCAGTTGATTATTCATCAGTATATTTTACTTACATAATTCAGTATTAATGTAATTATTGATTTGTGATGGGTTAATAATGTAACAACTGAGTAGGTAGGCAGGTCGATAGATAGGTAGGCAAATAGTTTACTTTATGATCATTTGGGTATGTTGATTTTAGATCTTCATAGACGTAGTGCGAAATACTGACTGACCGAAATCTTTTTAATGTCACACTAACTGTACGCTGTTCTAATATTGAACAAGAATGATAACAATATGTCGACAAATTTCACGTGAAAAATAAAATCCCTCCTGGAAGTGTTATGTACGATGCAAATTTCAACTAACTAAAATCTGATCAAATGAAAAGAACCCATTCAACCTTCTACCCTTCTTTAAGCTTTCTAGCATCACCATACCCTCCATCCTCGGTACCCACTCTTACCTACAACTCTCTCTCTCTCTCTCTCTCTCTCTCTCTCTCTCTCTCTCTCTCTCTCTCTCTCTCTCTCTTTCTCTTTCTCTTATGTTACACTAGCCGGTGTACCCGGCTTCGCTCGGGTATATCTGTACAATAATTTTCTGGTCACCCCTGTCTCTCACCACTTAAAAGACAATACACTCAAATTCAGCTTGGTTTGTTTCATTCTTCCCATGCCGAACCAATTGCCCCAGCCTCCTCCTATCTACTTCATCCAATTTCTTCGGACACCCACTCCCTTGTTGCCTTTCAATCTGTTTTCCCTCACGGATTTTTTTCGTAATACGATACACAGTCGATAGAGGGATGCCTGTACTTTGTGAACTTACCGATGCATTCTCAATTCCTCGATTGAAGTGTTCCAAAATGACAACTCTGTAGGGGCCTCCATAACCTAGTGGATAAGGCACTGGACTCATGATCCAAAGGTCATGGTTTCGAATCCCGGCTTGGTCTTGGAAATTTTCACGTGGAATATTTCCAGCTAAAATGACCATAGTTCACCCTGATATCCACCCTGGCCCCGCAGGTGTCAGGCTAATGTGACGGACCAGCCATCTGCATATCCTTGATTTGGGCACGGACGTTAAACGCAACTCAAACATGACAACTCTGTGAAAAGATTGCATTTTCACGATGTATCATGTCTATTGGAGGGCCTCTGGGTAGACAACATTTCTGGTGTCCCTGTTTGGCGCAAGTATAGTCAGTGTTCCTGTGCTTCCAGTTCGTGATGCTGCAACGTAGAACATTCCATGTGTAAAACACGGAACGGTCAGGTCTGCCCCAAGGGATGAAAATGTCTGACCCTGGCTCTTGTTGATTGTCAGAGCGAAAGCTGGTTTCATGGGAAACTGAAGCCGTCGGAACTGGAATGGCAGGGGTGAGTCCGTGAGTTCCAGAGGAATTCTGGGGAGCAGCACCGGTTCACCTTTGTAGGGGCCACAGGATATTTTCGCTTCTACAACGTTCCTGTGCAGTCTGGTGATGGCACATCGGGTGCCATTGGTCACCTTTGGCGGGTCCAGTGAGCGGAGAATGATGATGGGGACTCCAGATTTTAGCAACAGTTCATGCGGTGAAAGTCCAGAAATCTCAATGGAGTTCAGGAGTTCTTGCGGATAAAGGACTGCCCCATCATCATTCTTGGCCGTGTCAACAGACCTGTACATAGTTTCCTCTCCAGGGAAGTCAGCTACGATTTTTCTGTTCAGCCTGTTGACAGTCTCGTTCAGGTAGGAGATTATGTCCCTTTCCGCTAACCAGTCTGAGTCTGCATAGTGAGCATGAAGATCCGGGTAGACTGCTTCTATCAGATCCTTCTGGCTATCTGAAAACTGGCATAGTGCTGGTGGGACCGATATAGTATCTGGAAACTCTGATGGCTCAATGGCACCATTGCCAATGTCAAGCAGAAGTTTGGCGAAGCTGGCTGTCTGGGGATTTCCAGACAGGTGGGCTCTCACGTTGGTGGTTAGATGTTTAACAACTATGCTTCGCCGCAGGTAGGACTTCTTCAGACAGGCGTTGACAATGTTGGCTCTGGTGCCATTGAGGACGACAGGGAGGATCTGCCTGAAGTCCCCACAGAACAGCATTTGGATGTCTCCCATTGGCCTGTGCACTTGGGTGATGTCGCAGCGTAGAGTCCATGGCCTCGTAGACAGCTCTGTGGGTCACGGGAGCTTCATCAATTATGACGGCTGCAGCCTCTTTGATGATTTTGGCCAACGTTGACCCACGCTTGACAGAGCAGGTTGGCGTTTCTTGCTTGTCCGCATTCAGGGGGACCTTGAAAGTGCTATGCACTGTCCGCCCACCCGGCAAAAGAGTAGCGGTAATGCCACTGGAAGCAGTGGCTAGCACTGTTTTGCCTGTGGAGTGGATCCTGTTCAGGATAAGATTCAGGATGAAGGTCTTCCCTGTTCCTCCTGGAACATCAAGGAAGATTATGTTGCTGCTTGCTGTGGGGTCCTGCCTCTGCTCAACCGTGGTCATAAAGCTGTCGTACACGTCTCTCTGGTCAGCTGTCAGCTTCTTCAGCTGGTCATCAGCTGCTGTCCGGATTGCAGCAGTGTCGTAATTAGTCTCGCGGTAGTATTCTCGAGACACAGTTTGTTGTTGTGTGACTCTTGGCATCCCATACTCCTCTGTAGACTTGCCTCCAAGAAGGAAGAGTTTGTAGAACCGACACCTTAATTTGGGCGCGGACGTTAAACCCAACTGAAAGGCCTTAACTTGAATGCAAAAGTTGTATGATGTATCGTATATAGAAGAATTAATTGTAAAAATATAAATGGAAAGTGTTACTTTATGCCCCAGTTTTCCTTATATGTTTGAACAATAATTTTGGGGACACAGTTAGGAATTTTTCACTCACTTTGTAGCTTTCAGCAAAAGATAAATGATGTTTTTCAACACTAACTTACCATGTAAGTTTCCTCAAATTGGTGTCGTCTGTTACATACGTTTTGGTGCATGAAAAATGGTAATGAATTACGAAATTTCAAGGGAAGAAATAATTTGACGTATAATGTATGACGTAATGTTACCTCACTGCGGAGTCCACAATGAAAAATATTATAGCACAATTGGAGAAATATGTTCTAATTAATTTAAATGAGTTACCTTTCCATGTAGACGTTGAATCCAATTATTATGTCGACTAATAATTGTTTAAAATATATTTGATTAGAATATATATATATATATATAAGAGAATGGTACTGAGGATCAGCGCAATCTTAAAAACAGTGCTCAACCACAGTGGGAGCGGCATTTGTTATATTAAAAGCAAGTTAAAATCAAGCTTCTAAAAACATCTACAAATTTGTTTCACGCTGTGCGGTCGTCAGGATGTGATGAGCTTGTGTTGCCAGTGCCACGTATATATATAGCTAGCTGGTTTGCTGTTGTTTTTTTCCCGTGCTACATGTGTTTCTCAGGTGTTGGTTTTTTTCGCTGATAGGAACTTCCATCTGTGTCTGCAATTGTTAACCATTTCTGTTCTAACATTTAGAGTTGCCAACTGTGGTTTACATAGTATACATTATACATTAAACCACAGTTGGCAACTCTAAATGTTAGAACAGAAATGGTTAACAATTGCAGACACAGATGGAAGTTCCTATCAGCGAAAAAAACCAACACCTGAGAAACACATGTAGCACGGGAAAAAAACAACAGCAAACCAGCTAGCTATATATATACGTGGCACTGGCAACACAAGCTCATCACATCCTGACGACCGCACAGCGTGAAACAAATTTGTAGATGTTTTTAGAAGCTTGATTTTAACTTGCTTTTAATATAACAAATATATATATATATATATCTTACTTTCTGTTCCTGTAAGTTGTATATCATTGTTCAGCGTTCAAAACTGCACCTGCATATCGAATTTTGTGAAGTACTGTCTAAAATTAGAAATTAACGGTTTTTATCGGTCAATTTTAAGTTTCTGTTCATATTGGTTGTCTATCATTGATCAGCGTGTAAAACTGCACCTGTTTACCAAATTTCATCAAAAACGGTCTAAATTTAGAAAATAACGGTTCTTAACGGTTTTTAACGCTCAATTTTAAGTTTCCGTTCGTGTAGGTTGTATAGCATTTTTCAGCGTGTAAAACTGCATCTGTATACCGAATTTCATCAAGAACGGTCTCGGGAGATATCCCTCTAGCTTCGTGCCAAGTTTGGTGACGATCCGTCGTTTCTCCCGGCCGCCAACTTCAGCCTGACAGACACACACACACACACACATCCACACACACACACACACACACACACACACACACACACACACACACACACACACACACACACACACACACTTAGTATATAGATTTTCTGTTCATATTAGTTGTCTATCATTGATCAGCGTGTAAAACTGCACCTGTGTACCAAATTTCATCAAGAAATGTCTAAATTTAGAAAATAACGGTTCTTAACGGTGTTTAACGCTCAATTTTAAGTTTCTGTTCATGTAAGTTGTATATCATTGTTCAGCGTGTAAAACTGCATCTGTATACCGAATTTCATCAAGAACGGTCTAAATGTATATAACAACGGTTTTTAACGGCCAATTTTAAGTTTCGGATC
Organism: Conus canariensis; assembly: GCA_033310375.1. Classification (NCBI taxonomy): domain Eukaryota; kingdom Metazoa; phylum Mollusca; class Gastropoda; order Neogastropoda; family Conidae; genus Conus; species Conus canariensis. The sequence continues at coordinate 19,590,136 of CM065732.1, forward strand.
GTGTAAGTTGCATATTATTGTTCAGCATTTAAAACTACACCTGTATACCAAATTTCATCAAGAACGGTCTAAATTTAGAAAATAACGCTTTTTAACGGTGATAAATAACGGTCATAAAAACTATCGAATGACCCTATGTTATCCACGGTATGTCCCTCTAGACTCATGACAAGTTTGGTGGCGAACCGACGACTCCCTTTGCGGCCAACATCAGAAAAGATTGTATTTTTAATCGTTTTTAGGGGAGTACGTGTTGTTAACGGTTTTTAAGGTCATGAATAACTGTTGTAGAAACTATCCAATGACCCTATGCTACTCGGGAGATGTCCCTCTAGGTTCGTGCCAAGTTTGGTGACGATCCATCGATTCTCCTGGCCGCCAACTTCAGCCTGACAGACAGACAGACACACACACACACACACACACACACACACACACACGCACACAGACACAGACACAGACACACAGACACACACACACACACACACACACACACACACACACACACACACACACACACACACACACACACACAGCTCACTTATTATATAGATGTTGTCTCTGACCAAGGCTTATGGATTGCCGGTGACAAACCTGATCCAATCGTATCCAAATTGGTTTTAGATTCAGCTTGACCAGAACTGGTTGCAATGATCACAATATAAAACCTTATTTACATCAGTATAATGAAAAGCGTCTGAAATATATTACCACTAGACTTAGGCTAAGGATATCTGAGCTGGCATCACATAGTCATCGAAACATATTACCCCCGCTGGGCTGGAGTCGTGCGAGATTGCCTGCAAGTTACCAACATGTTGGAAACTTTTTGATTTGCCCGTGCGATCTTGGCACGATGGCTGATGGGTCATGCATCGTACCAGGAGCGTACCAGGTCGTAGCAGAGCGTACCAGAGCGTATGAGAACGTACCAGATACGTATCAGATCGTACGAGGTCGTACAAGGACGTGGGGAACTGTGTCCTGTGATGTCCCCCTGGATATATAAAGGGGGATGTTCCACTTGGCTGGTCATTCACGGTGAACTGCTCAACCAAGATGCTGAGACTCCAGAGACGTGCAAGAGAACGCAGAAGGCTGAGACTGGTGGCTGCCACATGACTGTTACAGGAAGACATGCTGCGACTGGATGCTGAGGAGGCGAGAGACCGTGCTGAGCTGGCAGCAATTGAAGAGGCAGAGAACAGGCGACCAAGAGTGTGGGTGAGACAATGGCTGCTGAGGAGGACAGATTTTGGTGTCTACGACAAACTGATGGATAAACTGCAGAGCGAGGACCAACCTGAGTTCAAGCGGATGCTGAGGGTCACCCCTATGATGTTTCAAGAACTGCTGGATGCTCTGACTCCATAGTAGAAAGAAACTCGTGGAGAGCGTGGCAGCAGAGAGTCCTCAGAAGAGAAGCCCCCTTCAAGCAAGTGTTTCGGCCCTTATCTCCTGACACTCTAGGGGGGTTGGGCCACACCGGTTCATGACTCCGGATGTCCCTCTGCTGCCCCTTTTTTTTTTTCCCATCTTGGGACGAGCCATGGCTGGGATTCGAACCCATGACCCTCTGGACATGCTCATTTTCCACTTAATGACTCGCGCTTTAACCACTGAGCCACAGGGACACCTGATATTTGTAGGGAAATTAAGCCTTATGAAGTTCACTTTTGTTCCTCCTTGACCAGATCCAGCTTGAACACCTCTCTGCCGCTTCTGCCATTGCTTTCAGGGCTCTGGTTTTTTCCTTCCCTGCAACTGAGAGCTGTTTCATGAGGCTGTATGCAGACGTTCCTACAAACCCCCTAGCTCCAATTTCTGCAGTGAGGACTTTGACCTGATAGCCTTCTCTCCTCAGGCTGTTTGCCAGATCAGCATACTTTTCAGTCTTGTAGATTTGAGCTGCCTCCATTCTGTTCTCATATGGCACCGTGAGCTCGATCATGATCAGCTGCTTGGTTGACTTAGAGTGGACTACTATGTCTGGTCTCATGCCACTCTTGCTGATGATCTCTGGGTGACTCTTCCATTCTGGGAGGTCTGCAGTGCACTCCCAGTCATCTGCCCCGTCCAGCAGACTCTGCCTGCATGTTTCGAGTGGCACTGTTGTTCTTGGCCATGATTTGCTGCCTCCTGCCGTGAAGAATGTTGCGGGTGCTTTTGGAGTCCTGATTTTCCCTTTTGTGGTGTTGGTACTAGCCCAGACTACTTGTACAATTTCTTTGAGCACTTGGTTGTGCCTCCATGTGTACCTTCCTTGAGCCAGGGCTACTTTACATGAGCTTAGGACATGCTCCACTGTTTGTTTTTCATGGCAGAGGGGGCATGCAGGATCGTCTGTTTTCCCCCACTTCACCAGGTTTGCATTTGAGGGCAGAAGGTCATATGCAGATCTGAGAATGAAGCTGATCCTGAGAGGGGCCATGTGCCAAATGTCATTCCAAGTGAGACTTCTTTGGAGTGCATTCTCCCACGTTGTCCATTGCCCTTGCTGGCTCTGCTGGACTGCTTTTTGGAGTCTTTTTTGGTCTTCTTCTTTTCTCATCTCCTGAATCATCATGTCTCTTTTGGCTTTTCCTTTGGCCTTTGACCACCATTCAGTTTTGGTCACCCCCAGTCCCTGTCTGTTGGTCTGTGTGTGTCCTGTTATTTCTCTGATCTTGAGACTTTCTTTTGCAGAATCCATCGCCTCTTGAACTTTCCATTTTCTGCCTGTCTTCAGCTGGGGCTTAATTGCTTCTACCACCTTGTCTCCTGAGTCCTCCAGCATGCTTTGAAGTCTGATCTTCCCTGCTTTGTATTCCTCCAGGATGGATTTCAGGGGTAGTTTCAGCTTTGCTTGGCGACAGTACAGCGCTATGTCAGTCAGACAGGGTGGGACACCAAGCCATTTCCTTGTGAACTTGTTGATTTTGGCTTCCATTGCCTCCACTATGCTGGTGCAGATGTCGTATATCATCAGAGGCCATAGCAGCTTTGGTATCAGCATGAACTGCAGACACCAGACCTTGTATTTGCCAGGGAGCCCACACTGGTCAATGGTCTCCAAGCCTTCCTCCGCCATCTGCTTGGTTTCTTTTGCTCTTTGTGTGTCTTTCAGCGTATCATCATACCATCTTCCAAGGCTCTTGACTGGTTCTTCTGTGACTGTTGGAATGGCCTGGTTGGCAACACTGAAGACCACAGATCCGGCCACTTTTCCTTTCCTCAGTGAGAGACTCCGTGATTTCTTTGGCTTGAACTTCATTCTGGATGAGGCAACTATGTCGTCCAGCCTCTCCAGCACATGACGTGTCTCGTCTTCTCTGGATGAAATCACTGTAGTGTCATCCATGAAGGCCTTGAGAGGAGGCATCTTGTATCCATCGCCAAGGTCTGTTTGTCTCGCGTTGTTTGTTGCTGCTTTCAAGATGAGTTCCATTGCCAGCACGAACAGTATTGGGGAAATTGCACAGCCCATTGCAATACCCACTTCCAAGTTGATCCAGTCTGTTGTGTACTCCTTGGTAGAGAACCGCATTGAGAAGCCATTGAAGTACTTCTTGAGCATGTCGCGGATGTTCTTTGGCACATGGTACATCTCAAGAGCCAACTGTATCATCTCATGGGGCACAGATCCATATGCGTTTGCCAGATCAAGCCACACTACGTCCAGGTCTCTCTTTTCTGTTTTTGCTTTTTGGATTGCGTCCCAGATCATTGTGGCGTGTTCTACACAGCCAGCCACGCCTGGGATGCCACCTTTCTGGACTGACACATCCAAGTACTTGTTTTCCATCAGGTACTTGGTCAGCCTTGCTGCCATGACAGAGAAGAAGATTTTCCCTTCGACGTTCAGTAGTGATATTGGCCTGAACTGGCTAATGTCACTTGAGTTTTGCTCTTTGGGGATGTACACACCATCTGCCGTCATCCACTGGCCGCTGATCTTCTGGTTTCTCCAAGCCGATCGCAGCAGCCTGTGGAGCCACTCCAGCACCTTGGGACATTTCTTGTAAAGCTGGTAAGGTATTCCGTTTGGCCCTGGTGATGATTTGGCTCTGGCTTTGTCGACCACCTTCTTGATTTCCGCCAACGTTGGAGGCTTGCCATTGAACTGTTCCTCAGGGTTTGTTGGCCACACCAGACCTTGAATGTCGAGTGGTGCTTTGCTCTGTGGGTCAGAGTATGTTTTCCTCAGATGCTGCTCAAGAACTCCTTTGTCCACACTTAGGGTCCCAGATTTTGGCTGCTCAAACAGTGTTCTGGCAAACTGGAAGGGGTCTCTGAAGAAGCGCTCTTGTGTCTTCTTCTTTTTGCTCTTCCTCTTCCTCGCAGATTCCGCTTTGCTGAGGGCGCTGTGTTTTTCTTTCAGGTCTTTCCACAGTTTTTCCAAGCCTTGTTTTTCAGCTGGCAGTGCGGTCTTCATTTGCATCTTGAGGTTTTTCTTTTGGACCCTGATCTTGTCCATCTTTTCTTGGCGTCTGGATTTCTTTGGAGGTGTTTTCTCTTTGGGTAGTTTTGCTCCATAGGCGTCTCTACATGTGGCATACACAATGTCCCCATATGTGGCTAGTTTGTGTTCCAGGGTGCTTTTCCCTATCAGTGCATCGAGTCTTTGGACGATTTTTGCATCCAGTTTCTCCCAATCTTCAGTTTCGTTTGCTCGTGGCAGGTTGAGTTTCAGGCGCCTGGCATCGAGGGCCTGTGCAAATTCCTCATCCAACAGCGTGGATGTCCTTGGCTCTGGCCATACATCATAACACAAGACACCTTCCGGGAGGCCCATCCACCTGGCCTGAAGCTGGCAATTACCCTCAAATACCTGACATCCGGCACGAGATACACAGACCTGAGCCACTATTTCAGGGTTTCAAGCTCCGCCATTTGCAACAATGTCCAAGAGGTGTGAGTTGCCATCCATCAGCACTATGCAGAGGAGGTCCTTGAGTGCCCTACAGAGCTTGACAAAAGGAAGGCGGCAGTCCACAGGTTCCAGGAGAGGTGGAACTTTCCCCATGCTGTTGGTGCCCTCGATGGTAAACACATCGCCATCAAGAAGCCGGCCAAGTCAGGTTCCGAGTACTACAACTACAAGGGGTACTTCTCCATTGTGCTGCTGGCCCTCGTCGATGCAGACTACAAGTTCCAGTGGGTGTGTGTGGGCTCCACAGGCGCTGCCTCATTTGAACAGATATGGAACGGCTGCGACCTCAAAGTGCTCATTTCAGAAGGAAGGATTGGCTGGCCAGAGCCTGACCCGCTGCCCAACGACGACCAAGATAGCCCCTACTTCATAGTTGGTGACGAGGCATTTGCACTGAAGCCATGGCTCATGAAACCCTACCCAAGACGGGGCCTGTCACGAGAACAGAGGGTATTCAACTACTGGCTCTCAAGGGCTAGACGCATCTCATTCCGCTGCTGATCAGAGAGATTCACAGGGGATGCCTTTCGCTTCCTCCTCTTCACACCTTCCTGAGATGGCGCACGCTCCTGTGTGTTGTCACCCTCGTCACCCTCGTCAGCTGAGTGCTCTGCATCTGGCTCTGGCTGTCGCTCAGGCTCTGGTTCTGGCTCTGGCTCTCGGCTGTCCTCACTCTGTACCTCACTCTGTACCTGTGAATGACAACAAGCACATAAAGGTGAGGGGAAAAAATACAAATTCAACATGCATATGCAATTGTAGTACAAATGCCACCCGTGATAGAAAATAAGGCTTCACCTCCATGAATGTAATCCCCACCCCCTTTCTGAAGAAAATGTCCCACCCCTGTGAAAACAGTATTGAAACTCACCTCTGAATGGTCAGAGTCTTCACCCACAGTCATTGATGGAAGTGGAGATAGTCTGCCTCTCCTCCTGCCTCTGGGTCTGCCTCTGCCTTCCCTTGTTACCTTCCCCTTGCCTCTGCCTCTTCCTGACATGACTGGAAGTTCTGGAAAAAAATTCTGCAGCACTTCTAGGTAGAACTTCTGGTAGCTTCTTGAGTTGTGTCCTCTGTGAATTCACCGAGTGCACTGAGGATCGTCGCAAAGCGGGCCCGTTTTAAAGCTACGACTGCGGACGTAGGAGTAGACTCCTGCGGGAGCGTGGGGGGTCGTGTGAGAGCGTATGAGAGCATATGAGAGCGTGCCAGAGCCTGTGAGATCGTGTGAGATCGTGTCAGGCGTCGGGTGAGAGCGTATGAAGTCAAGGCATGTCGTACGATATGTCGGCTCTACAAGAGCCTATCACATCGTGCCAGATTGTGCGAGAACCTGCCAAGTCGTAGTAGAGCTTAGGGGGACGGGCCAAGAGGCCATCGTGGCCAAAGATTACCCCAATTTCTCACGCTCTCAACCCAAGATCACTCACGATCTCGGGGGAGTCGTAGATGTTGAAATCGTACCAGGTCGTAGAGAAAAGATCGTGTACGTGTAAATCCCGCATAATGATCTCATTTGTCCAGTGTGTGCTGAAAGCCAAGGAAATGAGATGCATTTTGTTCTCTGTTGCCCAGCACTCACACATATACGCAAAACGTTGGTTAAGCCGAAATACTGGAGACATCGTCTGTTATTCAAACTAAGCCTGTTAATGACAACGACCATACCTGAAGACATATGCTATCTTTCTTTGTTTTTGTATAAAGGATTTAAATGAAGAGGTTTTGTGACTGACTGAAATGTACATGATTTTATATTCTATATAGTGCTAATTTGAATCTGCTACATGTTTTCATGCGGTTAAATGTTCGCGTTCCCCTTCGTGATGGGCTGAGGCCTAATATGAATAATTTTTTCAAAATGTCTTAAGTCTTAAGTCTCTCTCTCTCTCACTCCTCTCTCTCTCCTCACACACACACACACACACACACACACACACACACACACACACACACACACACACACACACACTTACACACACACACACACACACACACACACACACACACACACACACACACACACACACACATTCACACACTGACTGACTTAAGCCCATTTATTGTCAGATTGACTCACGATTGTACTGACAAAACTCTCTCTCTCTCTCTCTCTCTCTCTCTCTCTCTCTCTCTCTCTCTTCCCACACACACACACACACACACACACACACACACACACACACACACACACACACACACACACACACATACAGGATGTTTTGATTATTACTTGTCTTACCTGAAGGAGACCAAATAGATCGAAATGCTGCGTGTTTGTTCTGTAATTTGTTTGTTTGTTTGCCTTTTTTGTTTAGCAGAGCAGTAATTCTTTTTTGCTCTTGCTCGAATCTTCGCATGCTTTCATCTCATTTGAAATCAATTCGCAAACGTTTCGGTTAATGTTTATATTTTACGCATTTTCATAGGTTTGTTTGAAATATCTCAAAGCAGAAAAGTGAATGACCATCTTTTTGTTTTCAGTTAGACATTTATAATCGGCTGGGTATGGCATCACAGTTTTATTATTTCCTTGTACGAAAACGTGCATGATGTTACCTTCAGTAAAATTTCTACCTTTTTATGTTGTTGTACATGTTCGTTTTATCCATACTTCAGCTTAAGCTCTTAAATATCAATGATGAAATGGTTTGTATTTTGTTTTTGTTCTTGCTGTTGACTAGCAGCATACATTTCACTGGCAGTAGCACTGTACAAATTGACGTCATTAAAGTGAGTTACTATCTGTTTTCTTGCCAGTACCTTTGTGTTCTGGCCTCTGAGCGTGTTCTCTGTGAAACATAGAGGAGTTTCTATATCAAAACTCACCTCCATCCTCTCTCTCTTACACACGGTGGCAGTTGCAACTTTCCGGTCCTAATCTTTGACAGAATTTTTAAAATATTTCTCGGACTGTTAAAAGTACTTCAGAATTGCTCAAAGTGTGGTTTAATTTAGGCTTATGCACCTGCATGTGCTTGTGATCCGAGTGACAGAATTAGAAATCGGTTCAAACAAAAAATCACGTATGAAGAACAAAGGGAATGTCACAAGCTGCGTACAATTTTACAGACACAACTTTGCTTTTGTATACAAGATCGAAATATACAAAATAGTGACAATTCAATAAAAAGTCTCTCTGTCCTCGCTTGAGTTAACCTTTTCTTATTTTGTCTCAACATGAACACAGATTGAACTGTCTCCTCGGTTTAAGAAGGTGGGCCAGTGTGTACAGGTGAACTTAGCTCGAACGTGGGTTGCCTCCTAGGAGACGTGCTCTGATCTCTCACCTGTTTTTGAAGTCACCACTAGTGACAGGCCTGCTGGGTAGCTGGTTGTCCACTTGGCCACATGAATAGCATGGATTCTTGTGCTGGGCCAGTTGTAATGTGAGAAAGGTTCTCACGTTTTCGTCTTCTCGGTCAATCAGTGAAACGTAGCACAAGATCTAAGAGTAGGACACATAAGAAATTCTTCTCCAAGGCATACACTGGTGTTGAGGTTTACACACTGAAAAAGATGATTTCAGTCCTAAAGCCTTTGACTAGTCTGTTAAGTTAGGGGACTTTATCTCTCCTTTTAGGGGCCTGAGATAACCGTCATGTTCTGATGCATGTCTTACTGACAGATTATCAGAGGAACATGACAGCCAATGGATTTGTTATGGAATAGGGGGCAGGGGTAAGTCATCTGATCGAAAGGAGACGGAAGCTTCTCAATATATGTGGTGTGACGCAACATAGTTAGGATCAACCGTGACAGTCTCTCAGATCAGGAGGTCTTCAGTCTTTAATACTGATGTGCGAAGTTACGTCATATGCGTCAGAATCTGACAGCAGATTTGCAGGGGGAAAGACCAACCAATTCAGTGGCAAAAAAAAAAAAAAAAAAAAAAAAAAAAATTCAAGACAGATGATTCATACGCTATTCAAGGAATATGATACAAGTGACAATGTCTGGCATTCTTCAGATGTTCTTCAGTGTGGTGCTCCAACATCTCCCAACAAAGTTGAGGTAGAACAATGTCAGACATCAAATCAATAAATATGCCAGTCGATAGGAATGTCTCCTTGCAGGTGCCAGTCAACGTAAACTTGAGTAGTGTTGGTGTTACCCTGACTTCCTACCCAAGGTCATTCTTTGGGGGACAATGGGAGATCGGTCATTAAAAAAAAAAACCTGACAAAGTCCTCGATGAACGATACTAATGACTAAACTATGACCCATGTTGAGCTGTATGTATTAGAGAGAGAGAGAGAGAGAGAGAGAGAGAGAGAGAGAGAGAGAGAGAGAGAGAGAATATTGGGCATTCCTTGAACTGACCGGGCATTATGAGAATTCAAAATTTCCCTGCCAGTCCTAGAATTGCCATTATGTATTTTCCAGACAAATGTTGAAGGATAATAGACAGTGTTAAGAATTGCAAAGTAAAGTCACGTTCTACCACATGTTGATGTTCATACAAGTTGCCCAAGGCAGTAAATTTAGTGTTTGATACATCAGTGTGGGGGCCAGAATAGCTCAGTTGGTAGAGCGCCAGACTCGAAATCCAAAGGTTGCGGGTTCGAATCTCCGCCGGGCCGTTTCGGTACAGGGGGATTTTTCCCTCGGAGTTAACAAAACTTCTGACTCCATTTCCCATACAGTCCTTCGAATGAGACCATAAACCGAGGTTCCATGTGTGAACGCACGCATAACATCTAGTACACACGTAAAATCCCATCACCAACTTTTGGAAGAGAAGGCCTGTTTGGCCGATGGTATGGATGACACGTTACACATAGCACCTTCCCCGAAGATGGAGTATGGCTGCCTTAATGGCGGGATAAAAAAAACGGTCATACACAAAACTCCACTCCCTTTTTTGGGTAGATGGGATTGATACTTGTCTGTCCATATAGGGAGTGTCCGCAGGAGCATCAGCCTGCGTACGCAGAAGAAGAAGCATACATCAGTGTGCAATACTCTTCTTACACAATACTCGTTAATTCAACACCACCACTTCATCTAGTTCTAGGTTGTCCACATTGGTACGGCTTCGTTACTTGTTTCCCAAAGGTAGTGCTTGACTGACAGACGTCTAGAGAAGGGAAAAAGCTGCAGACAGAAGCTGCACCCTTTTCTCAACCAGAAGTCGATCGTCGGAGCTGCTTTCCGACCAATGCGGGCAAAGATCGATAAAGGCATCTGAACTGGACCTTGCTTCCCTTGTTCACAAAAAATATATTGGATAGCATCAATCAAGCAAGTCACTGTGTGCCATGAAACCAACCAACCCAGACAGCATTAACTCGAATTAGGCGCTAATCGTTGAACGAATTTTGAAAAAAATGTCACCTGATTTTATGCATGATACTTTTTTTTTTTCATGGAATAAAACGAACGAAATAATAGGTAGTTTTACATTTCTGATATTAGTGACGATGACGCTTCCACACGCTAAAAAATGATAGAATCCTATACTTTTCACCCAGCTGAACAGTTCAATCCTGCTGAGCACGGAAATCATGGCTATGCTTCAATTTGCGTTCGTATTCATGAGTGTCACCACATGACAAATGACCAAAACCAAGCCAATTATTTAGTCGAAGTCCTCAGAGAGTTGTGATTATCTTGATTGTTTATAACAATGGAGTTTAGAAGTGGACAAATGCATGGTTCGAAGCCTGCCAATGAAAAATTCAGTAACTTGTGAGATCTTCATGGAATCAAATAAGAATTTCCCAGACACAGAGTCGAACACATTTCATATATTCAAAAACAAAAACGAAAAAAACCCACCTCTATTTCGGAACCTTTATCGGAGTGTAATTTTAACATGATAAGATTCCAGAAATCCCTGCCATGTATCAGTTGCCTCCATTGGAGCGCTTGAGTGGAAAGTTTGTTTGTTTGAATATAGAAAGATAAAGAAAAAGGACATGTTAGAAGTCTTCAACATAATGTGATTGAACGCTTAGTTCCTATTCAAATCACCTTCAAATTCAAACCGATGGTTCAGCCACAGATGCTGCTGGTAGCGATCCATTTTTTTGTTTTGTTTCGAGCTTAATTACACAAAAATATATTCATCTTGCAGAAAGATTCTTCAATATATACAGCAGAATTCCACGCAATACTGATGGCCTTAACATCATTATATAATATGTCAATTTCCGTCCATAGTATTCTACTTTGTGTGGACTCCAAGGCTGTTTTGCAGTCATCGTAAAACTGGGTTTGTAGAGCCTGAACAAATGTTATTTATGAAAATACGTTGTCAATAGATTGTATCATGTCTCTAGCTGTAAGTGTACATTTTTGTTGGGTTCCATGTGGTATAACGTAAAAGCACAGGATTGCGAAAAAAAATTATTCGAATTTTTCCTTGCAATTTTCCCTGAAAAAAAATCAAGACTTTGAACACATACTTAAAAAAAACGATTCTTTTCAAGGCGGACACATAATCCACCTGTGCACGCGACTCAGCTTTGATGATTACGAATTCAGGGTTTTTCTTTTGGTGTTGTGTGTATCTGTAGGAGACCTGTGTCAGTACATCGTCTTTTATTAGAATTTCCAGTTTCCATTGAAGAAATATATAAATGAAAACGGTATTTCGTATGATTCACGCGTTACTGATATTTCAACTGTTATTGCTCAATCTAAAATGGGTAGACATTTTTGAAGATCTAAAAAATTTAAGTGCCAGAGTGTAACAGTCTACTTTTTAACCTATGAAGTGCTGTTCATGTCATTCTGTTTCATGTTATTTCCACAATGTATGCATACGTGCACATGAATGATGAGGGAACTTTTACAATAACTGGACCTGCAGGCCTGATAAACGCATCTCGTGATTTCACAGTATCCAACGCAGATATTCATTTTCACCTATCTATATAAAAGCATAACGTAAAAAGAGAGTAGGAGTCACTACTAAATAATTACTCTCCTTCTCATATCTATCCTGTGGGTGATTCAAGTAGTATTTTTGTTGTTGCTGGTTTTTGTTTTGTTTGTTTGTTTGTTTGCTTTGTTTTGTTTTGCATAACCGTAACATTATATATATGTAGAAAGAAACTCGTGGAGAGCGTGGCAGCAGAGAGTCCTCAGAAGAGAAGCCCCCTTCAAGCAAGTGTTTCGGCCCTTATCTCCTGACACTCTAGGGGGGTTGGGCCACACCCGGTTCATGACTCCGGATGTCCCTCTGCTGCCCCCTTTTTTTTTTTCCCCATCTTGGGACGAGCCATGGCTGGGATTCGAACCCATGACCCTCTGGACATGCTCATTTTCCACTTAATGACTCGCGCTTTAACCACTGAGCCACAGGGACACCTGATATTTGTAGGGAAATTAAGCCTTATGAAGTTCACTTTTGTTCCTCCTTGACCAGATCCAGCTTGAACACCTCTCTGCCGCTTCTGCCATTGCTTTCAGGGCTCTGGTTTTTTCCTTCCCTGCAACTGAGAGCTGTTTCATGAGGCTGTATGCAGACGTTCCTACAAACCCCCTAGCTCCAATTTCTGCAGTGAGGACTTTGACCTGATAGCCTTCTCTCCTCAGGCTGTTTGCCAGATCAGCATACTTTTCAGTCTTGTAGATTTGAGCTGCCTCCATTCTGTTCTCATATGGCACCGTGAGCTCGATCATGATCAGCTGCTTGGTATATATATATATATATATATATATATATATATATATATATATATATATAGATATATATATATATATGTATATATATATATATATATACGTTCTACGATAACACTGCCTTTTCACCCCAGCGTTTGATTACCATTCACGTACAGGTTAACCTTTCATCAATGTTTACAGCAATCTTTATCACAGTGTTAACCGTTTCAGCTTTGACAGAGAGGCAGTGAATATTTTCAGCCTGGCACGTTCTCGGACCTTCATCACACCGGATTGACACGTAAAAAGGCACACGACCACAGAAATATAACTTTTCTATAGCATGCAGAGTTGTTGTGTTTGAGTCATCCAGTGAAGCATGGTTTCTTAATGAATAGAAACCCAATGGATCCTTTATCACTGCATCAGTATGTGCTCATCCAACACGTATAATATATCGCTGATGAAACACAATTAAACTGAGTGTGTTTTAATCAAAAGTATTTTCAGAAACTGCATAACTTTATACAGCTTTTGTATCTACACTCTTTGAGGTTTTTTTTTTTTTCTATCTCTTTTTTTTTTTCGCTACTATCGTCCAATATCATTTCATCTAAAACTTGCCTCACCACTATGCTATTATTTCACTGGCCTGTGGTGTCTGGAAAAAAAGATCACCGATTAATTCAGAGATCTACTTTACACAAAGCAGTACGTGATATGAGAAGGATATGATATGACAAGGATATAACTTCAAAATACACTCAATGTACTTATCATTCGTTTACAGAATAAGAGTTGAATATGTTAAATCTGAGCCCAGATTTACGCCCGACCTCAGGCGGACGTAAGTGGCAATGTAGGCCTATGTTCGTGTGCCTTATCTTTCCTCAGCCAGCGAGTCATGTTTTGTTTTATTTTATTTTATTTTGGTTTCAGAAGAAAAAAAAACAAGCTTGCTAGACCAAACCTTGGGATACTGACATAAGATACAGAGAGAGGGAAAGTAGTTCATTATATATTGTTAGACTGTAAAGCTTTCTGAATAGAAAAACAATATGTAGTCAAGTGTCATATATCTTTCTTGTGTGTGTGTGTGTGTGTGTGTGTGTGTGTGTGTGTGTGTGTGTGTGTGTGTGTGTGCTTTCGCATGTGTGTGTACACGCATGCATTCGCAGATGTGTGTGTGTGTGTGTGTGTGTGTGTGTGTGTGTGTGTGTGTGTGTGTGTGTGTGTGTGTGTGTGTGTGTGTGTGTGTCTGTCTGTCTGTGCGCGCGCGCTTACGTGCTTGTGTGTGTGTGTGTGTGTGTGTGTGTGTGTGTGTGTGTGTGTGTGTGTGTCTCTCTCTCTCTCTCTCTCTCTCTCTCTCTCTGTGTGTGTGTGTGTGTGTGTGTGTGTGTGTGTGTGTGTGTGTGTTCTTCTGTGCGCGTATATATATATATATATGTATATATATATATATATATATATATATATATATATATATATGTGTGTGTGTGTGTGTGTGTGTGTGTGTGTGTGTGTGTGTGTGCTTGCGCATGTGTGTGTACACACACGCATGCGCAAAAGTGTGTGTGTATGTGTGTGTGTGTGTGTGTGTGTGTGTGTGTGTGTGTGTGTGTATGTGTGCGCGCGTGTGAGTGTGTGTGTGTGTGTCAGTGTGTGTGTGTGTGTGTGTGTGTGTGTGTGCCTGAGTGTGTGTATGTGCGCGCGCGCGCGTACGTGCTTGTGTGTGTGTGTGTGTGTGTGTGTGTGTGTGTGTGTGTGTGTGTGTGTGTGTGTGTGCGTGAGTGTGTGTATGTGCGCGCGCGCGTACGTGCTTGTGTGTGCGTGCGTGCGTGCGTGTGTTGTGTGTGTGTGTGTGTATGTGTGTGTGTGTGTGTGTGTGTGTGTGTGTGTGTGTGTGTTTACCTGGTCGTGCATTACAACACAGAATAATTGATTTATGACAGTCTTTCTCCGTAAACAGACACGTTAAAATGAATAGTCCGTTGACATTATCGGACCTTTGACGGCTTTGATACGCACGGCAAACTCGCTTCTTCATATAAATCATGTCAAGTGTTTTACGTCCTGACACTGACAGGGTACAAAGTGATTTTATTGTCACTTTCACTGTGTTGCATGACAGCGTACCGCATTGCAGTTTGTTGTGTTCTTTGTTAAAAAAAAAAAAAAAAAAAAAAAAAAAAAAAAGGCGCTTTCTCCCAGTGAGAATATTACCATATAGGAACCAAACTTCGGTTGTTGTTTTTTCCGACGTTCTTTTTTCCCACAGAATAATAGCAGAGAAAGTGGTCTTGTTGCCCTGGCTCAAGCTATGTGTGTGCTTCACATGCTTGTTTGATCACGCTTCAACCAATTGATTGCTGTGCTTCACCAGGTTTATGTTCTGGTTTCTTTGTGTCGTCCTTCACGCTCCCTTCATATTGTCCGCGTAAAAAGTAAAAATGATGACGACAACATCAATAACAATTACAATTATGATTATGTTAATAATGATGATGATGGTGATGATGATGATGGTGGTGATGATGATGATGATGATGATGATGATGATGATGATGATGATGATGATGATGATGATAACAACAACAATAACAATAATAATAGTAACAATAATGATAATGCTAATGATAATAATAATAATAATTATAGTATTTGTATAACGCAATTATAGTTGAAAACTACTTCATTGCCCATGCATACACGATCGAGACCTTCGTTCTTTCACATATAACACGAACCTTACTACAGAAATTATTGAACACACACAATATGGGAAAAGACATTGTTCAGAATGCTTGGCTGAACAGATAAGCTTTTAGCTGTGCTTTGAAAACAGATGAGGTTGGCTGGTTTTGTCGGTAGGAAGCCAGTGATGTATGACACAAACCAGCCAAATCCTTTGCTTTGGACGCCAAAAGTAGCTTTGACACTGTTCAAAAAGGATGGAATGATGCAGCGTGTCGAATGCTGCACTAAGGTCAAGGAGAACAGTCACGAAGATGAACCTCTCGTCTGCATTGGTCAGCAGAGTTTCCATGACGCTCAGTACAGCATAGCAGTCTCTGTGCTGTGATCCATTCTGTATGCAGACTGATTAATCTCAAAGAAGTGGTCATCTAACAAATGCTTCTGCAAACGTTTCAATACGATCTTCTCAAGTACATTTGAAATTAATGATAGATTTGACACAGGTCTGATTTTTATAGCCCATCACAAACAAGGTCATGCTTCTAAAAAGCAACAGTGGAGTGATAACAGCTTGCTTGAACTCTGTGTGTGTGTGTGTGTGTGTGTGTGTGTGTGTGTGTGTGTGTGTATGTGTGTGTGTGTGTGTGTGTGTGCGTGTGTGTGTGTGTGTGTGTGTGTGTTGTGAAGTATGTATGTATATATCTGTCTATCTATCTGTCTTGACAGCAAGTCTTTAAAGAAGACCCCCTCTCCTCAGACAAGTGTTTTGGCCCTGAATTGTTTACACTTCAAGGATCCGAGGGCATCCAGGTCATGACTCCCAAATGCCCTTCTGCTACTCATATAGGTACATAATGCTCATTTCGGGCAGATCCCGTACATCTATCTATCTGTCTAGCTATCTGTTTATCTATGGATCGGTCGATCGCTCGCTCGCTCGTTCGACCTCTGTGTGTGTGTGTGTGTGTGTGTGTGTGTGTGTGTGTGTGTGTGTGTGTGTGTGTGTGTGTGTGTGTCTGCTTGTCTATCTGTCTATCTATCTACCTATCAACCTATCTATCTATCTATCTATCTATCTATCTATCTATCTATCTATCTATCTATTCTATCTCTCTCTTCTACCTGTCCATTCATGCATGAGTGTGTGTGTGTGTGTGTGTGTGTGTGTGTGTGTGTGTGTGTGTGTGTGTGTGTGTGTAAGTATCTCTCTCTCTTTGTGTGTGTGTGTGTGTGTGCGCGCGCGCGCATACATATGCGTCTGTCTGTCTATCTGTTTGACTGTGTCTGTGTCTGTGTCAGTCTGTCTGTCTCCCAGAAGTTTGAACCTTGACCTACTATATTATCTGGCTTCTTTAAAAAGTTTCCAGTTTTAGATGACTGTCTTATCCACATTGCAATCGGACACGTGGATTGGGTAGTTTCAGTCTTATGTCTTGGCGTATTCCTCGTTTGTGAGCTTCCCCAAACTGTATTAATAGTACGGTAGATCGAGTTCAGTCAGAATAGGTTATTTTGATGCGTATGACTGGGGCACAAATATCTTGCTTCATGCTACTCTTCATGTTCCGCTCTGGATGATTTGACAAATTGGCAGGTCTGCCATGCACTGCCAGTCACCCGATCCATCCTGTATACCCCGCTTCCTGATCAATCAGATCCAGCTGGAACTCTGTCAGCTATGTTTGCCATTGTGTTTATGATTCGGGTCCTCTTGCTGGTCCAGAATCGCTGGCTATTTTATCAGGTCATAGACATATGAGCCTACAGACCAAATTGCTAAGGTCATTATGGTGAGGAATTTAGACTGGAGGCCAGCTTCCCTCAACCTGCTGTCATGGCAGGTATAGCTCTCAGTTTTGTAGATGTGAACTTGCTCCAGTTTGTTTTCATATGGTATAAAGAGTTCAATCAGCATCATTTGTTTTGAAGAACCGAAATGGAGTGCTATGCTCGGTCTCATGTGACTCTTCCCGGTGACATCTGGACAGTTTTTCAAGTTGGCGAGTTTTTCTGTGCACTGCCAGTCTTTCCCACTTTGATCTTGATGTCACACACATTCCAGACCATGCTTTGTGTTCTCTGTCTCGTAGAACGTCATTGATGGATCTCTTGTAGGCGTGTCATGTTCCTTGGCACTATGTCAAGATTTGCACATCTGAAGATGAAACTGATACATACGGAGGTACTAATCAGTTAATATGAGCATAAAAAGAAGACCTAATGATACAGTTGTTATTGGAATATGCTCCAAACTCCATTGTTTTCTAAGCAAGTGAGCGGAATGAAATCTAATGGACAATTTTAAGATGGTGACAGGACTTTAGATTGTGCAAATGCATATAATCGTTTGTGGCCAAAGATCAGAGTTATGAGTTTGTGGGCCTAATCCTTATTTTCCATATTGAATTTAATACCAAAAACGAAAGACGCTCGCAGCATACTCTAGGCAAAAGCGACTCCGCCGGTGCAAATACGAACACAACAGGAAATTTACATATGACAATGAGGGAAGAACATGTGGATGTTCTGTGTGTCTCCAGGAGGACATTTTCCACCGAGCGCAACTTCGACATCCAGAGGACTTAGGAGCAGTATTCTATTTCAAATTTAATATTTATTTGGGTTGCGCCGCGTGCTCGAATCCTCTGGCAAAGGGAATTATAGGGAATTATATCGTGTTTCAAGTATGTATTGACAGTATATATTTTTGTCTTGATGCACATATGTTCCAGGGAGCCACACAGGTTAAGCTGTTTTTTGTTTGTTTGTTTGTTTGTTTTTGTTAGAAGGGACTTTCTAAGACAAGACGCCACTCATTGGCAGTTACTGCTGACCCGGGATGACCTCAGTCAACAAAAGCACATCAAGAGTCATACTATGAACGGTCCTTTTGAAGACAACATCCTAGGGAGCAGACCAAAAAATACAAATCAAGCTGTGGCTGGAATACAGTGCAGGTTTATGGGGAAGTACATCTAAAACCTACTTTGACAGAGTCGTCCAAGTTCAGAATCAAGGATTTTGGATCACCACAGACGTACTCACGTCTAAACCAATCCGGGCCACTCTGATTGGTCCCCCAAAGAGACCAAAGGCAGAAAGTTGACGCAAACTGATAAAAGTTCAAGGAGATAAAGTACCATCCAATACTCAGAATAAAAGTGTCGGAACCCCCCCCCCCCCCCCCTCCCCAAAGTAGAGGTTTAAGTGCGGCAGCTTTATATGCAGTGCACGAAGACATTAGATACATGATTCTGAGCTGATGCAGCAAGATCTTCCAATGCAGATCACAGTGCCTGTTTTAAAAGGGAGCCAGTTCTCCCTGAAACAAGTGACAGCATTTCAGGCATTTTACTGGCGGGCACACAGTGAAAGCCTGAGGAGAAAGCTGTTAGCTTTGACTGTATGAAAAAAGGACTGCCACGTAGAGATCTATACACACACGCAGTCGTCTCAGCAGAAGATGCTTCCAGGAATGGAGGTATTGGAATTTTCATTACACTGAAATAATATACCGAGTATAACAATTAACAAGCTCTACACGGGTCACAAGGCTGAATCAGATGCGTTAAAGACAGCAGCTGTAACGCTCTTCGACAGTAGAGAGATAATCCACAGCAGATTCCTCTTTTCTCGGAAGCATTATCACTGAAACCATCTAGAACCCTTCTTCGAACAAGTAAGTTAATGCCCTTGTCTCTTCTTATGTGCAGAGTTTCATGCAGAAGCCATGTTGTCTTTAGAAAAAAGGTGAATCTTTAGCAGCTACACAGAATTGGCACTGTAATCATACTAGAAAAAGACTTTTGTAAAATCATATCTTTATTTGCTAATATCAGTTTTAGTTAAACGTATGATTCAGCAAACAAAGAAAAGAGAGTTGCCTCGACTATTACGTGCATTTTGTACAAATGTATATTAGGATTGAAACTGACACTCAACCACGCTTTAAATTGTACAGTAGCCAACGTGTGTGATATATAAGGTAAAACAGTGAGTGTCTGCTTCACACTCTGCAGTGGTGAATCTGACTGCTTCACACTGCCGGTGGTGGGTCTGTCTGTCTCACACTATACAATGGTGAGTCCCCCTGATTCACAACGTACAGCAATAACTCAATGTACTTTACACGGTACACCAGTGAGTCTTTCTGCCTAACACCTAAGAGTGACGAGTTTTTCTATTTCACTCTATGCAATGGTGAATCTGTCTGCTTCACACAGTATAGTTGTGAGTCTTTCAATTTCACACTGCACAGCGGTACATATGTTTGATTTCTAGCATGTGACGGTGAATATGTTGTTTCACAGTGTATAGTGGTCAGTGTGCCTGCTTCATAATGCACAATAGTGAATCTGTCTGCTTCACAATGTTCAGTAGTCATTCTCTCTTCATTACACTGTACATTCGTTAGTGTTACCAGCCTATGATCTTATAAAAACATTCTTTTCACCCATTTTCATTTAATTTGATAAAGTCATTCAAAGGACTGAAGGATTGCTTTCTGTCGATAATTGTTATCCTCTAGTATTAGGTTTTTAATGGTCAGCAGTAGAAAATTGCATAGTAAGTTCAAGTGTGGGATACAAGTTCAGATATCAGCCTCAGCTTACTATTGTTGAACCAAATCAATTCACTGAGTTGAACTGCCTTTGCAGAGAGTTTATATCATGCACAGTCATATTGGTGCTGACGGTGTTGTGTGATTGACGATTGACTTGGTCTTCTCAGTGCTGACATAATAATAATAATAATAATAATGAATACTTATATAGCGCCTATTCTCGGCTAGAGACCAAGCTCTAAGCGCTTTACAATCCACACTCGTTTACACAACGGGCTGCCTACCTGGGTAGTGCCGACTGAAGAGCTGCCAGCTGGCGCTTCATTCAGTCGTTTCCCGTGTCATACAGTCAATATCGTCCAATATCGTTCACTCAATATCCTTGCTTCCTCCATTCTTTCAATTTCTCACGCAGGGTGTATGCTATGTGTAACGTAACATCTATGCAATATTCTCCTGATTTTTCATTTAGCTTTTCAACAAGCTTGACGACTTGCTCTTCATTTTCTGCCAGGCCCTTGATGTGAAGAATCTTAATGGATGTTCCTCCATTGCTGACTGTGCTGACATGATACTCAAGTGAATCAGTCCTAATGCTTGAAAGGAAAATGCGAAAAGGTGTGCGAGTTAGAAGGCTGCCTGACGAATTACAGCTGAAGTATAGAGCCATTATCCAGTAACACTTTGTATGGGTTCTGCACTGGTAAATTTTGAACACAGTTGATGGCATTGATCAAGTGTTGTCAAATATTACACTTCTTCAAACGCTCTCTTAAAATCTATGAAAACATACTTTTAAAGATGCTCCTTGCAAAGGGTACACAAACTAGAGATATGTTCGGTGGTGTTTCTGTCTGTGAGAAATCCATGCTCTTTATCAGCGATAATGGAATCTGCCTGTGACTATAATCTATCCAGAATGATTTTGGTCATGATTCTGCACGCATTGGCCTATCAAAATGATTTATTTGCACTGTTTATATGACAGCAGGGTTTTCCTTCATTGGAAAGGAAGGCACGTGGGTTTTTTTTTACCCATATATGCCTGAATTGATTTTCTTTGGTTTTCATGTATTCAGGGGTGTACAATATTGTAAGTATTGAGGTTTGAAGGCAGGTTTTACATTTTTTTTATCGGTTTGTGTTTTAGACATATAAAACCTACCGCCCCACTATATGGACGCTAGGCACGAGAGGGTACAGGTTTTTATGATACATACAAAGACACAGAACTCATTTGAAATCATAGTTCAGCCAAATGTATTCTTGAATTTTGCATCAAAACAGCCAAATGTATTCTTGAATTTTGCATCAAAACATGAAATAGCATTATCGACTAGATTGTTGACAGATTAATTGTACATAACTGAACACAAAAAGAACAAAAAGAGCATTTTACTCATAGTGGAGTCAAAACAGACTGACGTAGTTCACTCATCGTGTCTTCGTAAGCATACTGCCATTGATCAGCCATCTGTGTGAAAGGCTGCAAAACATTTGGCATGAAGCCCACATTGCACTTGTCACTGCTCTTCTTGCCACAGGAAGCACACCTGAGTCGCTTCTGGACACGCTCCACAAGATGATCTCTGCCGTCAAAGCGAAGGGCTGGTGCAACT
This sequence comes from Conus canariensis, assembly GCA_033310375.1. NCBI lineage: Eukaryota > Metazoa > Mollusca > Gastropoda > Neogastropoda > Conidae > Conus > Conus canariensis. Next base: position 19,611,542 of record CM065732.1, read on the forward strand.
CGCTTGTCAAGCTGGGCATGGCGACCAAGTGGACGTCCCACGCAATGCTACTTCACTGATCTAGACAGATAGACAGTGGCAATGGCTCGTCGCAAAGCAAGAAGATCCGGGGATGGGGAGGGGTTGGGGGTGGGTGGGGGTTCTTCTCCAGTGGGCGTGGCCCGGTACAAGTGCCAGGTTTGCTAAACGGCCAAATCCAGGCAAAATGAGAAAATGCACCACCACCATTTCTTCGATTGGATGGAGACGCGGTACTTGTCAATGTTCTGGTCCATCCTATCAATCCCTCCCATGGTCTTGTTGTAGTGGTTGATGAGAGCTGGCTGATCAATGTTGACGTGCTGCCTGGCTTGCCTGGAAAACCTTCTTGTTTTCTGTGTAGGATTCACGCCCACCTTGTTGGAGATTACATTGGCAACGTTGTTGTCATTCCAACGAACCACGATTATTGCATTGCTTGTGTCAGTGTAGTAGTCGAAGGTGCCCCTTGGAGTTTTATTCATCTCCTGCACTGATCGCAGCGAACAATCTTCAACCCGATTTGCACGAATGGTTCCTGTGCATGCAATGCCTTTGGAAGAGAGGTAGTCCACGAGTTTCAGTGACGTGAAGAGGTTGTCAAACGTGAGGTGGAAAGCATATTGTCCTTGGATTTCAGATACAAGATCAATGACAACTGATCCTCCCATTCCCACACCAGGGCAGGCCGCAACAGCTTGCCTTCCTTTTGCCCCTTGGTAGGGCTCAAATTGGACGGCGTATCCCAAGGGGGTAGCAAGGACCCACATCTTGAATCCAAATCGGATGGGTTTGCCTCTTATAAATTGTTTTGAGCCATGCCGACCATAGTACGGGACCATGCTCTCACCAATGCTGAGATTCTGTTGTCTTAGAAAGTAACGAAGGCTTCTTTCATGCAACATGGTCAGCAGTGGTCTGACTTTGGCCATCTTGTCATCAGCTTCAAGGTTGGTGTTGTCACTCACATGGAGGTATCTCATGATCTCCTCGAATCTGTCTCGGCTCATGGCTGAGGTGACAGTTGTATTATGAATGTCCATGTCATTGGACCAGTACATTCTGCGTCTGGGAAGTGTGCAGTAACCAGATAGAATTAGGATGGCCAGAAAGGTGCAAACCTTTCTGAGGCAGCTTTGCGTTTTTGCCATGTTGTGAAGAGATTGCACCGTACTCTGCATTCCACAGATCAGAAACGTATTCATCTGAATCCTGCACAAACACACACACACACACACACACACACACACACACACACACACACACACACACACACACACACACGTTTTAGATATTGAATTATAGTATTTTATCTTTATTTCTTGATTTTCTCTCTCTCTCTCTCTTCTCTCTATCTCTCTCTCTCTCTCTCTCTCTCTCTCTCTCTCTCTCTCTCTCTCCCCTTCCCTCTCTCTCTCTCTCTCTCGGCAGGGAGGGAGGGAGGGAGGGAGAGGGAATAGAGGGAGGTAGGTATGTGAGAAAAATAACTATAAAAACTGACCATGTCGTTCTCTTGGGGAGTAGACTGAGTGCTGTAACCACCGGTGATCTGTCTTCCGTCAGCATAAATGACTGTTGCTGAAGCAGATGACTAAGTTGCCGCCCACTCAGATTGTGAATTTCAGCATCTTCATCTCCACTGTCCTTGTCTGTCAGTTCATCAGTAGGTGGGGGATCAATGTAGATATTGGCAGTTTGGAAAGCAGTGTCCGCTTTAAGGATATCAAGTACTTCATTTACATTGTATCGTCTGTAAAACAGAGATCGTTTTGATAAAGTAAGCACCAAGGAAGTCGAGCATGCATATTTAGGTTAGTTTGACTGTTGGATGTTTTGGTGCTTTACGTCTCAGCCACTTTCGCAGATCAGATTTCGCGGGTCACATTGTCCTGACACCAGCGAACCAGTTTCAGTAATGCCGGGATTCAAACCCTTGAGCTTTGGAACAAGAGTCGAACCCTCTACTGACTGAGCTATCCAGCTCTTCGATTAGTTTGACTATAAATTATTTCATCTTCAAAGATAAGTTGGAATAAAAAAGAAACACATGATGTGTGATGTTGTTGTTTTTTTTTGTTTCTCCTGTGAATGTTTATCAATCCTGTAACTAATAACATTGACGTAACGAAATTAAAAAGATATAATATACATCAAAATTATAACATATCATGAAACGAAATAACAATGTAACATACATATTTCAGCACTGTTACAAATTAGACTGATTTCAAACACAATAAAACTGTCACTAGCATGAAATGAAAAACCTGTACCCGCTCATGCCTAGCGTCCCTATAGTGGAACGCCTATAAAACGCAACAAATTTTACCTATTATAAACAATTATCTTATATCATCGCACACGGTTTTAGTTTATATCCTACGTATCACATTTACTTCAATAATATCATTAAAAATGTGTTTGACAAAAGAGATATTGACTTACCTTCTGCTTTGATCCATCTTGACTGTTTTCAACCATGTGGTTCATCACAAATGGTCGACAACCGGAAGTACATTCCAAGGGAGATAACGCTTGTGTGTATTAGAATTATAGAAGTTGCTTCCCTTTAACTAATTATCACAATTTAGTTCCTTTATCTTTAACATTAAGCCGATAAAGTTCAAAGCACTATAGCGTCCCACTATAGGGACGCTAGGCATAAATGGGTTAATATATGACGTGAAAACTCGCTGGTTTGTAAGATTTTGTTGCAGGTGCCAGTTTTAATATCAGCGACGAGCCATCCGTGTTTTCGAAGAATATTGTGGGAGTGCTGTTAATGCTTGAAGCCTTCCTACATTTCATCGATTACACTGCAGCGACGTTCAATGTTTGAACATTTTGTTCATACTGGCATCGACAATAGGATCTCGGCACGTGAACTAAATGAAGCAATAGCCAAATACACTAAAGGCCCAGACAAAGTGCACTGCCCCCATATTAAACAGGTCTGAGACAGAGACATAGCTCTACCTTCAGTCTTTACCATAACAGGTTCGTTTTACGCTATGCCCCAGAAGACCAGGACACGCATGTTTGGAAAGCCTCTGCCAAAACTGAGAAAGAATCATTATCGACTAAGTACCTATCACATGGTCACTATACAGAATATAGTAGGAAAGTTGATGGAGCGCATCAGAGCAAGAAAACTCGAAAGAGATCTTGAAAGTAGGCAGATCTAGGATGCTACAGAACAGGTAAAAATGTATGGGAAATCGCGGCTACTGTTCTTTACAAATTATAAAAAGGATTGAACAGAAGAAGAAGCTCTGGTAGTGGCAACAGAACTGCAAGATGCAAACATCAATGTCCAGATTTACTTTTCAATGTACTATTCCTTGAATATGGCGTCAGCAGAACACATGGGATCGCAGCAGCACGCCAGGAGCAAAACGTCATCCCACGATTTGGAATTTCGATGTCTGAACCTAATAAATTGTCTCTTAAATTACCTCAAGATTCATCTCTTCCCCTGATTTGTAAAATGATCACACTGAGGGTCATGTAGACATCGACAGAAACAGAATTGTGTGAGTGTTGACATTAGCGTACGGCGGTCTAATCTACAAAACGTCAACGAATGCTCATGAAAGAACAAAAGCAGTCCAGCAGCAATTGCTGAGTGGTGGCCAGAAACTTGATCGTTCATATGTCCTACAAAAGCCAAGACATAGATGTGCACTCTCGACAATAAGGCATCAGGAAAGTTACCCTCACCACTTTTCTTCGATAGGGTACAAATCGAATGAACTTACAACCTACACAACTCTGGTACAGATTTTGATGGAATGCTGACCCCCTAGAAAACCTATTGAGAACACTTTACTCAAAAGCAAAAAGGGCCTACCACAATGAAAGCAATGGCAGCTAAGGGCGTTGATTATTGCCATCTCTACCGAATGCATCAAGCAGTTCTACAATGTGTGATTATTGTTGATTAGGGTTTACAGTACTGTCCCACAGCAATCTTTCAAAATGGTAGAGAATTCAAAGTGAAACAATACGACTTGTCTTGGAAATACAAAGGACACGCCAACAAAAACAATGCATTACCTGCTTGACCTTCCTTCCATGCAGTTCAGCCACAAGCTATAGCAGATGAAGGTATATTTCAGAGCTCTCGCAAATCCTCCAAACCCACAACATGAGGCAATCAACTCATGGATGGAACAGGCAGAAGACGTCATAGAGCTTGTGTGCCGTTTACCAGAACTCATAGAAGCTGAGGAACGTGAAAAATATACTGACCAATTCAAACACATCTACCAAACTGCCGTCGCACCAGAGCTTGGAAGAGTATTGAAAATGGTCATACACAGTGTACACACACACACACACACACACACACACACACACACACACACACACACACACACACACTCACTCACTCACTCACTTATATACATGCATGGGTGCACATACACACAAACAAAAGACAGGCAACTATAGTAGTGGCTCAGACAGTGTCAGGTAGCTACCAAGGGCTGACCATCACGCTGGGCTGATGCACAGGTCACTCATCTCTTAAGTCGTTTCCATGAGACCTTCATCCAAAATCCTCTCATCTAATCATAATTTATTTATCCATCAGCAGTAATTCCTACACATTTTGGCTTCCATGGCTTAGTAGATGTTGTAATGCGCATCTAGACATGTCCGCACTCAGTGACATCTCCTTGGTGAAACTAAAACTAGAGTAGAATGTAATACTCATTTGATGACTCTTTACATATCAGTATACATGGACAACCAATGCTTTGTTTTGTTTGTTTGTTTGCTGTTGTTTTTTTCTGGAGGTCAGAGTGATATTCAGTCCAATTTTTGTGATATATGTAAGCTTATCGCCGTCTTACAACATGTAAGATTATTATCATCTTTGTTCTGAATCGTGTTGCCTTAATGTTTCTTGTACTGGACCAGCTCTTCTGCAGTCCAAAACGATTTCTCTGAATCATTGTTCTTTGTGTTTCTCTATGCCTTCATACTGTCGTTTGATCAAGCTTTCTCCGCCATTCTTCATGTCTTGACTGACTTTCTTGTTTGTAACGCTTTGAATGCACTTTGTGTACCAAAAGGTATATGAAACACTATACCATAGTTTCCTTGGTATCATAAAGCAACCGCAGTGTCCCTGAGAAGTATAAAACTGCATTTATAGTTAGAAGCATGTAGGTTCTTTCCCATGTATCTAATCGATAATCAGAAACGAGAAAATGTGTGAATACCGAACACCTAAAAACAGGTAAACACAGATAATAATTCAGTATAGTGAAACTGTAATTTGAACATAATGCAACAGTGTCTCATGAAAACGTTGTTGCAAAGTCTTGACTGGATTTGAATATACAGATTAAAAAGAAAACGACGAATAAACTCGATATCAGAAGACCTGAATTCCAATCACAAACAAAAGGATTGATTTTCTGAGCACCTCATCACTTAATATTGTTGGAATCTGTCAGGCACTAATTTCGTCTGGTGTTAGCGTGTCTAGGGGGTGCCTGACTATTTATTCGAATTTTGGTCTCTCGCCGTGACTCTCTCATTCGATTCAGTCACTGAAATCAAATGTAAATTAACCACACATTTATTTAAATACATAAGTATGCACGCAGCAAAATTATTAAATCATAGCCTAAAACAAGTCCTTCACATTGACTAAAGCGAGTCCTTCCTTTTTGTGTTTATGTCTTGTGGGCTAAAAAAAAAAAAAACATAAAAAAAAAAAACTATGCAGTTCTGGCCTGTCTAGCCAGCACACGTCAGTTCCTGCCGTTGTGTGATGATCACAGAAAATTCCTGGTCAGTCGACCTTGTCGTGACCCTTGATCATCGGTCCTGTAGACGTTGCTCGTTGATGATGTGCTTTGCTTCTCGTGGTCCACGTATTTAACCTCAGGCTTGACTGGGCCCTCAGGATTTGACCCTATCTACAACATAAATATATACCCGCCCTTCCCTAATGCTAGGAAATACAGGTTCTGTTTTCTTATACATTTCTACAAATACGATTGCTCTTGTTTACACAAATGCATTCACACAGATCTCATTCGTCCATGTACATCTTCCACACATCTTTATAATTTTCCCATGCGCAAGCCACACTTGAGATGAATGCATTCTCAAGATTATTACTTCAACCAACTATGCATACACTCTCACATGCGCAGTTAATACATGTCATCTCTTCGCAGCCAAGCCTGCATCAATAATATCGGAGGTGCACTCCGACTCACGCACCAACACATTTCTATTGTTTTACATAAATACAGACACTAATCACACCTGGCGAACAGAAAGAAAAATACAGCGTAGAAAATGGAACAAGCACCACAGAACTTCTGCACACAGCATCATCCACTACCGTGATTAGGTCTTAATTGTAACTAAATGTTACTTATAGCAGACCCAGCAACAGGAGTTTCCATTCCTCTCTACGTGAATTCAATGAGCACACCTAACTGCTGCTGTTTATGTCAGCAAAATAAATCAATCAATAAGTAAATAGATGAATACTTTTTTTTTCTTTTTGGAATCTCGCTTACTTACTCAGGGTTCCGCAGTGACTGGGAAAATAACGTCACGGTGCTTAACGTCAAACACCGTGACGTTCTCAGCTGGGTGAACTAGAAGGATTTTCGTTTGCTCTCCGGAGGGACTCTTCGGGTCTTGATCCTCTGTCAGCAGGACGGATCCTCCTGGTCGTTCCTGGCTGTGGTGAAGTCCTGGCGTGGGTAGAGGTGGTGCGTCGGTAGGGTCTGGACAGATGGCCAGTCCCGCCTCGGTGTTTGTGTCCTCGAGGATGTTGCCGCACCACACTTATGTTTGCTCCTGAATGGACTCCACCAGAGAGTACTAGCTTCCAGGAGGTCGTGTGCTGACTGGGAGACTCCGTCAGGATCTGTAGCCTTATCACTCTGGAGAGCCTAGAATTGCGCTGCTACTACGGCCATGTAAAATCTCCTTCTAACCGTTTTCCCGAGTGTCCTAGCAGCTCCCTACACTTGTGCACATAGCGACCAATCAGGGTGTTGAAGAGGACTGGCTGAGCCTGGCCTCCCCAATCACAGCTCTTGGAACACTCCGATGCATATTACAGTTCTGAGTGAAGCCTTTACACAACCTGTTAGGCCTACGTACTTCATTCAGAACCGTGTTCCTAAACAATGCAGTACAAAGTATGGGTTTGTCTCAAAGACAGAATGGGGCTTGGTGTCTGACAACACCCCCCACCTTAAGTCGAAAATCTCATTTTCCATAAACTACACTAAGACACATTCTCTGCGAGAACAACACATGTCTATCAACAAGTAAATCTCTCGACAAAACTCCCTGTGTTTTGCCGAGAAAGACACACCCCCTTTTCTGTATTTTAACTTGTTCAGCCATAGAGTTAGGTTCCATTACACCGATGTGGAAAAAAATGGTCTTACAAAAATCACAAATAAGTTTCCCGCCTGCCTGAAATTATTTTGAATTGAAAAACATACATGTTCATAGACATGTAAAAAAAATATTGGAATGTAGTTACACAATTGTAAAGCACAAAAAAAGCTCCCGTAATAAAGATTGAATAATTTGTTTTTCTTTTCATCTTATTTTGTATAATTTTCACGGCAAAGGAAAATAGCAATCAAAGAAAATAGCTGCAGCTTATCCATAAGCTTTCTTCCCTATACTTTTCTTTTTAATTCAGAGAAGGTGGGGGTGGGGGGGGGGGGGACGGGTTCAGTTCTGCAACGGCTGCAATTCATCTAAAGTCGTGAAGGAAATGACATGCAATGAATTGCTTGCCGCCATCAAACTTTGTGCAGTGACTGCACAGTACTGCCAATTGGAAGAAAAAAATCATACATGCAAGCCGGGTAACAAGCTGTTATGAAAATAGTCCCACCGGAAGAAAATCTTCACTGGCGCGACACCAACGGTGCAACTCGAGGCGACATTTTTTTTTTTAATAGTACAAAGCAGCTCACATGAATCCGAAGCCACTGGTCACTCAAGTGCGACGCCGCCACTACGAATTTACTGGTTTTTAAAAGGAATTTGTTGTGAAAAGTTGTACGCAATGCCCAAGCCAGTCAGCTAAAATGGTCACACAATTAGAGTTTTTAAAAAAATGAAGTCTGAATACACCGAGTTTGGCCTAAATAGGGTGGTCACACTAGATAGTGGGACGGGAAAGTGGGTGGAGATATCTGGAGTCGAGGGAAGGGAAATGCTCTTTGCCGACGTCAACAATGAATCATCTGGTCACCGGAAAAAATCATAACGCTTTGATAAAAACAGTATTGAATCAATGTTTAACCCTCTTTGCCAACGCGAAAAACGAGTGTTCCCGGCACGGGAAAAAATAATTAAACACTTTGATAAAGACAGCATTGAATCAATATTTCATAGACCAATGTGGGGCTGTTGGTGGTAATAGTAACCTTACTAAAAGATCCTTACGGATCGGATTTTTTTCTTTTTTTACGTCTTTTACATGTCTATGGACATGTATTTTTTCCATTTGAAATGAACCTAAACTTCATGGACGGAATAAACAAAACGCATTCGACATCACCGAACCGTACACGTTCAGAGGGTCCGCGGCGTCATGGCTTCTGAAAAATTTGAAATTATCCTAAAGTGGCATTTTTTAGAATACAAACTGAAAATCAAACGCAGCGGCCATTGCCGGAAAACATCTCAACTCGATACTTACTAGGAAGCAAACAAGACATACTGCTGGACAACGTCAAACACCTGCAAACCTCGAAGAACACCCAAACTCAATCGCTGTTGTCACAAAAGGGGGCTGAGCACCCGCGGTGCACAAGTTTTATATCCCCGATTAAAAAAAACAACAACAACAAAAAAAACGATGTGTCGAGTTCTGGCAAAGACCCACGAAATTCATGTGTTCCCTGTAGTCGAGATGCCTGTCTCAATCTCGGCATGTCATCTGTCATATCTCTCTCTCCTCTCTCTCTCTCTCTCTCTCTCTCTCTCTCTCTCTCTCTCTCTCTCTGTGTTGTGTGTGTATGAGAGAGAGAGAGAGAGGTTGCGTGTATGAAATTATTATGTTATAATCTGTCAGCCTGCAAATGTGCACATGCACGCGCATGTATGTGCGTGCGCAATCATGCATGAACACACATGGGCGTGCGTGCTTGTGAGTGCGCGCGTGCATATGTGTGTGTGTGAACATGCATGCAAAAGTGTGTATATGCATGTTCCATGAACCGCACGTGCGCGCGCGTGTGTGTGTGTGTGTGTGTGTGTGTGTGTGTGTGTGTGTGTGTGTGTGTGTGCAGCTTGAGCTGCAGTGTTAAAAATAATTTGCATTTAACGTCATTTTAAGGATTTCATAACTCTTTTTGGTCTCCCTTCACCAGAAACTGGTTATTGAAAATGGCACACACACACACACACACACACACACACACACACACACACACACACACACACACCACTCACACACACATTCCACCTCCACCTCATCCATCACCCATTTTCCTGGCACCCCCATTGCCACATGGACAGAAAGAGAGTGAGAATGTAGCAGTTTCTGGTCAACCAGATTACGTTACTATTTTTGCTGCGTAGTAACGTAACTCGAGAAGATTTTGTTTTTGACCTCTTTCCCTTTAAGGCAACATTCATTTTGTTTGTATACTGAGAGGAAGAAATTCCGCACAAACATAAACAAAATCATGCACAAAAATCTCATGTGTCAGTGATTTAATTGGAAACTTGGTAACAACTTAAACAAACCAAATCTGCGTTAGAAAATTTGATTGAAAAGGGCATGTGTGAACAGAAAAATAACGATCTGAATCCAATTCATAACTAACTGTCAAACATGGTTATTGCACAGCATAAACCATCTTCAAAAGAGATGATTCTGGTCAATATCTGGTGTATCCACCATTGGCAGCACCACACACTCGAAGACGCGGAGGTATGGACTGCACGAGACATCAGATCTGCACCTGCTGGATGTTGACCCAGTAATGCTGAAGAACGGCGATCAGGTCACCTCTTGTCAGGGGCCTTGGCGGATGCTGCTCCACTCTCCTGCTGGGCGCATCCCAAAGGTGCTCAATGCAGTTCATGTCAGGTGACAGGGATGGCCAGGGCATCACCTCCACTCCATTCTGCTGCAGAAACTGACGGGTCATCCGGCCACTGTGAGGTGTAGCATTATCATGCTGGAACACAAATCTGCGTCGTCCACCATGGTGATCCAGGAGTGGAAGCCGGACAGGCTGGAGAACGTGGTTCAGGTAACGCTGTGCTATCGATCACCACGAGCTGGGATCTGAAGTTGGCATTGATGGCACCCCACACCATCACTGAAGGGCCACCAAACCAGTCGAGCTGCATAACACAAGGGTCACGATACCGTTCTCATCGTCTCCTGTAAAATTCTGATTCTCCCATCAGCGTGGCTCATGCAAAAAACGTGACTCGTCAGAGAAGATGACATTCCTCCATGCACATCTTCCCAGGAACGCACCATTTGCTGCCCAATGGTGCCAGGTCTGCCTGTGTCTGTCAGTCAATACAGGGCCAACGTAGGGCCTGTGACACCTGATATCTGCGTGTGACAGGCGTCGTCTGATGGTGCGGCTGCTGATGGGTCCCCCATGCTCCCCCAAAGTTGCTCTAGCGGTGGCAGCAGCAGTCAGGAATCGGTTCCTGAGTTGGGAAAGGCAAATGGCTCGATCTTGTCTCTGAGTCGTCACTCGAGGTGAGCCTGGTCGAGGACGGTCAGAAACTGACCGGGTGGCTGCCAAGCGCTGTTGTAGGTGGTAGATAGTGGTGTGGTGGGCGTTCATGGCTCTTGCCACCTGTCGGACAGATGAACCGGCCCTCAGCATCCCAACAGCACGGTTTCGCTGGTTGTTGTCTAGCCATGGCATTTTCTTGCAGTGTGATAAAATCATTCTGGTTGCGGCATTTTATGGGGTTAAACTGTGTGTTTATCACGTGAAAAGAAAGCGACGCAATATTCACTCTGAACTGAGTTGTTGCCCAGTTTGGCTTTTTGCTTCTGGCGCTATTGTCTGTTCGCTGGCACGTGCTGCATGAGAAACGTCGCTGTGGAAAGATGGGTCACACTCCCACCAACTGAGGAATGGGTCATAAAAGGAGCAACAAATCAAACTTTTCCTGTGGAACTTGTGTGCATGTTGTACGGAATTCATGCCTCTCAGTATGTCAATTAAAATCAAATTGATTTTAAAGAGAAAGAAGATGAATTAGTAAGTAAAGTGTTTGGACTCCGTTGATTCATTGTTGATCTTCGTCCCCTTCCATTTACAAACAATAATAATAATAATATTTCAGGGTCCCTGATTTGTTAAGTTTTGTTAAGCTTGCGACTGGACCACCTCCTACACTTTGTGAAAGCCAGTTGGCTTGGTGATTTATCCCAACAAGCGGGTGTACCTTAACACTCTTTGCATGTTGATTTCGTGGCAAGAAATGCTTAGCATGCAAGATTAGTAAAGCATGGACCGACTGGAAGAATAAGCTGAGCTGAGCTCTCTTCTCTCTCTTCTCTCTCTCTCTCTCTCTCTCTCTCTCTCTCTCTGTGTCTCTCTGTCTCTGTCTGTCTGTCTGTCTGTCCGTCTGTCTGTCTCTCTGTCTGTCTGTCTGTCTGTCTCTCTCTCTCTCTCTCTCTCTCTCTCTCTCTCTGGGGTTTGTGTGAGTAGCATTCAGGAGTGTGACACATGTTAATTAGCTCTGTGTTTTTTTGTTAATTGCACTGGATCGGGAGAGTGTTTTGACCGTAGGTCAGCAAATACTCTCATGAAGTGTCATGCCTTCATCACAACTTGATTTTCGAGCGAGATGTGGGTGCTTTGTACCAGTTTTTTTTTGTCGTTTATGGCAAAAAGAGGGAAAAATAGCGTCGCCATGCGCCTGACGACACTCAAGTTGAGAACGGTGGCAGACGGTATAACGGCAGGCTGCCTCCTCACGCTTTTATTCTGGGGCAGTTAACTGCTCCAATGCGGTGATGTGGAACAAAACCCTGGGCCATGGAAGGACAGCTACCGCCAGACCTGCCTGAACTCTAACAGTCGTAGTGCCAGCACTGAGAAAACAGCAAGTCCGTCATCCACCAAGTCATCCCCCTCCCAGCCTGCTGAGTTACCCACCCTCTTGGACGCCATGTTCATGCTTCAAGATTTGAACAGTAAAGTGGACAACATCAAAGACGACGTTAAAGACATTCGTGATTGTTTCGCAGGTTTAGAGGAAGAGATTCAGTTCCTGAAAGGAGAAGTTGCCCACCTTCATCAAGAAAATGAAATTCTGAAAAAGAGATGTTGGACACGGAGCGCAAAGCTGATGACCTAGAAGGATGCTCCAAGCAAAATATCTGGATTTTTTTATGGTCTTCCTCATAAACCAAATGAAACACAGGCGTAATGTGAGGGCATCGTCGGCGACCTGCTGGTGGATGAAATGAATCTAACTCGCAATGTACAGTTCGACAGGGTGCATCGTTTGAATGGCAAATCCAATTTGCCCATCATCGCCCGGTGCACCTTCTTCAGAGACAAAGAGAGAATCCTTAAAGCAAAACGTAAATTGAAGGGTGGTGACGTGTTCGTTGGAGAAGACTTATCTTTGCGCGTGAGAGACTTAAGGAAACAACTGTCCCCGCATATGAGAAAGGCCAGAGAGGAGGGCAAGCGAGCGACCATGGTATACGACCACCTCCTTATTGAGGGGCGAAAATATTATCTGGGGAAGGGAGGAACTCTTACAGAGTCAAGATAGGGGGAGGCCAGACCAAATCGACACCGGTGACATTCTACAGATCTGCAGTGCCAGCAGTGCAAAACGCCAAAAGGACGAGTGCGAGAAAAATGGTGTGCGAAAACTGTGTTGTGAACCGGTGGACATTATAAATACCGGGCGCGCAAGGGTGGGATGAGGGTACATGCAAATAATTATGGAAGAAGGATTTATATTAAATGATAATGTTCCTATTGATGTAAACGTGACTCATTATATTGATACAGGTGAAGCGACTTTATTATGTACCAGTAAAGATATTGGTGAGGAAAACGGAATGAAAGGCATTTACCGAGCGTTGATATGTGATTCGCAGACTGACAGTGACAGTGACCTAGTTGTTGAAAGGGGAACATCTCAAGAGGAAAATGTTGACACTGAAAGAAAGGACAAAGGTGAAAATGATTTGTCGGATGAACGAGTGAAGAGAAACATACTGAGGGCTGAAAGGAAAGATTACAGCGAAAATGAAAGTGAGTTACATACTGATGGTTGTGAAGATGATAACGATTGTGGTGCTTCATTCTCGTTCTTGCACTGGAATGTAAACGGACTCTAGTCTAAACTCAAGATAAAGACTTTACTACTTTTATGTTGAAATTTGACTTCATATGTCTTGTCGAAACTTTTATAGAGGATTTCTCAAACTTAGTATTTCCAGGTTGCACTGTTTTCTGTAAACCAGCTCTTAAGTTTACAAAACAAGGAAGACGTTCCGGAGGAGTTGTGTATCTCATTAAAACTGAACTCACATCATATGTCCATGAAATTAAGACAGACTGCCCCAATACTCTTTTATTTTTGATTGATAAGAGCGTTTTTGGCTTTGTGGAAGATGTCTTGTATGTATGTACTTATATTCCAGCAGAGGGGTCGCCTTTTTACACTTATTTTGATGTTGGAAACGGTATTTTTTAGCTTGAAGAATGTCTTTTTGATTCTTTATTCGAGTTTCAGGACGTGCATGTGATCTTGTCAGGCGATTTGAATAGTAGGGCTTCTGACATTTCTCCACATATTTTTTATGAAAATAATTCTTATGATCACTTCGATTATAATCTTTCCTTTTCTACTAATAGCATGAGAAAGTCTGCAGACAATGTTCTCAGTTATTATGGGAAATGTTTGTTAAATATGTGTACAACCCTTGGACTGTGGATTTTAAATGGCACATGTAATGGGGATGCTGATGGTAAGTTTACGTACATATCACAGACAGGATGTAGCATTAATGATTACTCTCTTCTGTCTCAGGAACTGTTCTTTATCATTGTGTCTTCATGTGAAATGGTGATTTCAGAGAGAATAGTCTCAGATCATTTGCCTATTGAATTACATTGCAGATTTTCAGAAAGACAAAATAGATCGAAAGTACAACCCACAGAAATGAATCAGTTCCTTGAAAAGTGTGTGTCGAACAAGGATCTAGAATCAGCCTATACTCAGAAAATAATCTCAGATAAAACACTGTCCGTACTTGATCATGCCATGAATTTGATAGATCATGATTTCAGCTGTGCTCTGTATATGTTTAATGACTGGATTAAAAAGCAAGCTAGTTGTATGAAGAAGAGAATTAATCTGACAAAGTACGATAAAAAGCAGTGACTGGTATGATAAAGAATGTAGGCTGGGCAAAGTTAAGGCAAAAGGGCTGCTTTCTATATTTAGAAAGACGAGAAGAACAGAAGATAGCGATGCCTACTGCATAGAAGAAGGGAACATAAACATGTGATAAAAAGGAAAGAAAAACAGTTTAACGATATATTACTAGACAGGCTTATTTCATCAGTAAACAATCAGGGATGATTTTGGGAAACTGTGCATAAAATATCTTCTAAAAGAAAACATGTTCAAAACAGTTTAACAGTCGATGACTGGTTCAAACACTTCAAAGATTTACTTGAATTAGAAGTAACAACAGAAGGCCTTTGATTCTGTTGCAAGGCACTTGTTAAGGCCTATCATACTGAAAAAAGGGCATCAAGGCAAGATATTTAGGTGTATTTGTAGTATGTATGACAATGTCAAAGCCAGAATTAAATGTGGAAGTAGTGTAACAGATTTTATTAATTGCACCCATGGAGTGAAACAAGGAGACGCCTGCAGCCCTGTCTTGTTTTCTTTATTTATCAATGAATAGCATTAGAGGTGATAAAGGGTGGAAGACATGTGCAATGTTTACGTCTGACTGCTTTGAATTATTTATATGACTTCTTGCTGATGATGTGGCTTTACTCTCCGATACTGCCATTGGCTTACAAACGCAGATCAACAATCTTCAACACACAGCTACTGCTCTGCAGTTAAAGGTCAATATGGCTAAAAGCAACATAGCTGTATTCAGAAAAGAGGGCATTTAGCTGCCAGAGAAAAGTGGACATATAATGGGATTGTTATGCCGGTTGTGAATGTTTACAAATACTTAGGAATTCATTTTTCAACAAAGTTAAATTTCGTTGCTGCATGTCGTGATCTCAGTAGAAGAGCAAAAAACGCGTTATTTTGCAAAAGTTATTTTAATTGAAGTGTTATTCTTATTCTTCCTTTTTAAGTTATTTGACTCACAAGTTCAACCTATTGTTCAATATGGTGCAGAGCTATGGGGACTCGACAATGCAGCAATCCATTGCGAAAAGTACATTTGTTTGCTGTTAAAAGGTTCTTAGGCCTTGAAATGCGAACACCTAATGACATGGCGTATGGGGAAACAAACCGATATCCTATTTACATAAACTCAGCTGTAAAATGTGTTAAGTTTTGGCTAAAACTGACGAGAATGGATGAATGTAGACTACACAAAAAGACCTATAGAATGCTTTTTGATTTGGATCTGCGAGATAAGAAAAACTGAACATCAAATATTCGCTGTAAACTTTACATGTTTTGATTTGGATATGTATGGCTGAATCAAGGCGTGGAAGGGATTAGCGAGTTTCTAAAACCTTTCAGGAAAGGTTAATTTGGTGCCGATGGCAAGATTGGAATTATCATAACAACAACAGTGACAGGTTTAGCGTGTACAGAACCTTCTGCACTGTCCCTGATGTTAAAACGTATTTATTAGTCAATTTGGACAGACATTTAACATTTAATTTGATAAGATTTAGGCTTGGCATCTCCGAAATTGCAGTACATCATAATCGTTATAGAAAACACAGTGAAAACGACTTAATATGTCCACTTTGTCAAAAAGAGAAAGAAATGAGATGCATTTTGTTTTATGCTGTCCTGTTTTACATGACTTAAGAGCACAATACATACCGTCGAAATATTATAACATTCCAAGTCAGTTTCAATTAGTATTGCTCATGACGTGCACACATGAGAAAACAGTCAGAAAATTATCATCAATATTTATAAGGCTTTTAAGCTACGTTCTTTCTCATTTCTTAACATTATTGCTAAGTGTTTTATGAAGGATGTCATTGTTTATGAATGCCAGATTGGACAATGTTTGCTGTATATGCACCGCTACATGAGGGGCAATGGCCAAATCATGATTATCCGTATCCGTATCCTACTCTCTCTCTCTCCTCTCTCTCTCTCTCTCTCTCTCTCTCTCTCTCCTTCTCTGTTATCTACCTGTCCATCCGTTTGTCATTCTATGTCTCTGAGCTCCAAGCTCTTGACTTCTTTTAAAAAAGAAACACTTCTGCATTTTCATTTCTTTTCTTAGAGTCTCACGTACCAAACACGCATTATGGTGAATCTGATGGCAAGAAACACACTCTCTCTCTCTCTCTCTCTCTCTCTCTCTCTCTCTCTCTCTCTCTCTCTCTCTCTCTCTCTCTAGTCTGGTTCAGCAGCCTTGTGATTCTTAATTTTCCTGACGGCAAACAACACTTTGTCTAACAAAATTGGACGGTTTAAGCTACTTGCTTCCTCTTCATCATTATCTCGGCACTGAGAGAGAGAGAGAGAGAGAGAGAGAGAGAGAGAGAGAGAGAGAGAGAGAGAGAGAGAGAGAGAGCATCGGTATTTTGCTTATTTTATTTAACATGCACACTTGCATTCAAATATTTCTCCTCAGATATCTTTTAGTTTATTTCACAAAATGAGCAGTCATCCCCCCCCCGCCCCCCCCCCCCCCCCCCCCCCCCCCCCCCTCCCCCAGATATACGCATGAGGTTGACTTATTTCATAAACCGATCAGGCTTTGTTTGTTTGGGTTTTTTTTTTTTTTTTTTTTTTTTGCAGATTTCCGTAGAAATAAGAGAAATATTCGTGCTGTTGCTTTTTTTTTTTTTTTTTTTTGGGGGGGGGGGGGGGGGGTTCCACCATTCTGGATAGTCTGCCGTGACTCCCAGTCATCCATGCATTATAGCCAGCATCAATGCACAGTTTGCAACAGCTGTGTCAGGTAATAATCTGTTGCATTCTAACGAGAATAGAGTTATCAGAGCTTATGTAATATCTCTGGGGATTGCTCTTCTGTTGTTTCGATGGAGGTATAGGAGGCAGGTCATTGCCAGCATAGGTACCTACGTCAAAGGCATGTCTTTCAGGCACACAGCTTTAATGGAAACGAGTTCACAAGATGTGTCCTGTTTTCTCCTAATTCTCCTTGTCTTAATGGCGCTCTCCCCATTCAACTTGAAAGCCTTTACTGCACAGTGCCTCCAGCAGGGTCTGTCAAGAGCACTATGTACCCATGTGACTGTGTCAAGGTAAAGGTTTTAATGCTGACCTTTAGAGTTCCGTGTACCTCAGGAAAGATCTATCTTGCTCATGCTGCTCGTACTGAAACTGGCCCTGCAGGAGTATTTGGGGGATTGTGGAGTACATGGGTGATGTGTAGCTTCTTCAGGGGCTTTCCTCTGGCTGATATCTTCCTCTGAGCTAGCTGATCATTCCTCTTGGTTAAGAGGAGGCAGTAATCAGACCAGCATTCAACTCTTTTCTGACAAGGTGTGATGTGCACGTCATGCGTGTTCCTGGTGGATAGCAGCGTAGTCACACTCGTGCCAGTGTTTGGAGCAGGGATGGTTCTATATGTTTCTGCACTCGCC
>CM065732.1:19629475-19634475 GCA_033310375.1 Conus canariensis
AGCTAACTGAGCAGGCAAGCCTTACGACATGATGCTGCACTAGTGTAGTTTTAGGAAATGTAACTGGGCCCTCTAAGATGTAAGAAAGTGCTATACAGAGAATAGGTTGGAATAGTGTGGTTGAGCCAGGGAGTCGAAACGAAACCGTTTTTATGTCCTGAAATTCAAATGTAGATTTATTTCCTCGTATAAACAAAACTGGCACAGCGCAACTAAAAGACATGATAAATTAATCCTAGTTCTTATTCTTCAAAAGGTAACTGGGAGCAGAAAAGTAAATTTACATCTAGTAACTAATAATCGGTGGTAAAGAGGTATACTTGCAAATTTAGAAATAGAAAACACTGAAGATAAATTGCTAATAAAAATGGTATCTAAATAATGATGCCTGTTGAAGATTCATGCCCAATTATTAATGATATTGGCAATAAGAGAAACGAGTTACATTTTATGTTCACTTGTACGCTTAAAGTACAATAGAAAAAAAATCAAGCCTCTTTGATCATAACACAAACAGTCAAACACGAAACCACAAACAAATATTTTTGCAATCAAAAGATTTAAACATTGTTAAAGATGCTGGCTGCAAAATATGTGAAACGCGGAATAAAATCATGAATGAATAAAAGTTCAAAACACTGAGGGATAGTCAGATGTAATATTTCATTTTTAATAAATGTTCAGAATACTTATTTGACCTTAAAGCTTGATGGTTCAAGTGAATGGTTTTCATAATATCAAGCCCGATGAATTATTTGCACATAGAATATGTGTGATTGGGGAGAAGGGAGGATAAGGATATCAATGCGTGCGTGCAAGTCGATGGAAGATAGGATGGATCAGTGTGGTATGTGAAGGGAATGGTTGTTGTGTGAGAATGATTTTGTACTAGAACATAGACAAGAAACGCAAATGAGTTTTGGAAATGGAAATCATTTCTTAATTTTGCTTAGTTGTGCAGACACCTGATTTGCAGTTTTTCTTTTGTTTTCTTTTCTTCTACGTAAAAAAAGACATTGTACCCCTTGACAAAAAAAAGACTATTAGCCAATGTCAATAAAAGATGTCAGTGCCAGTGTCAGTGTCTCTGTCTCTCTCACACACACATATAAATACACACACACCTCTCTCTCTCTCTCTCTCTCTCTCTCTCTCTCTCTCTCTCTCTGTCACACACACACACACACACACACACACACACACACACACACACACACACACACACACAGTCCTCCCGCCCTTGACTCCCCATCCCGGACTGTGTGCCCTCCCACCTAACCCCCCTCCCACCACCTCAGTCCACTCTGTACAAACTAGTACAAAAGAAACACGTGCAATGTTCTGCTATTTGGGTATGATTCACTGTGTTATATGCCTTTGATTTTCAGTAATTTCAGATATAACTTTGAAATCATGAACGTGTACATTTGCCCTATATTGTAAATAAATGGTTGGGTAAATGGTGAACATATGATGTCAAATACTGTCAATAAAGGGCAGGGCAGTGTCTTTCAAGAAAGAAGTCTGTTGAATCAATGGGAAGAATGAGCGACAGTGAGCTGGATGCAGTGTATGCCTCTGTCTGTCTATCTGTCTGTCTGTCTGTCTGTCTGTCTGTCTCTCTCTCTCTCTCTCTCTCTCTCTCTCTCTCTATGCGCGCGCACGTGCACGCGCGCGCGCCGCGCGCGCGCGGTGGTGTGTGTGTGTGTGTGTGTGTGTGGTGTGTATGGTGTGTGTGTTGTATAATGACATGTATATTATAAACACACATCAACACACTCTTAATTCCACATAAACTTCCAATATAAAACTGTTAGCAGAAGGATTTGCCTCCGAGCTGACACTATCACAATGCTGACTCAAATAACGTTCTGCAGGAATATGATTGGAATCAAATCTCTTAGACACTCGTAACTCATATGAATTACACAATAATGCAAACAAATCACACGACACGACAAAGTGATCATTTAGTACTGCATCCACTGTCTGATACGTGTGTGTAGCAACCTTGCCAGTGTCCTTGACATATATCGTTAGAAGACATCAATCAAATGCACTACATGTGTTCAACATCAATTTTCCATGAGGTGAGTGGAGGCACAGGAGCAAGAATGTCAGCTTCGGAAAAACAGAGCAAACACCACCTTTCAGCCTGGCTCATCTCCAAGTCTGCCCTGTCCACACTGCAACAGACTGTTCAATGCCAGAACTGGCCTGATCAGCCATCTTTGTACCCAGTGATAGCTGAAGTCGTGGTCATCTTCGTCTGTGAAGGACAAACAACAACAACCACAATCATTCAATACAGAATCCTCGGATAATCGATTGACACTTATTGGATGACTTGCATGTTTGAAATAAAAAGAATATCTGAAGCTCCTTGACAATGATGTGATCAATTAACCATTGTATCATTCAAATCCCCACACAATGATACATATACATCTCCGTGAGCTAGTACACATCTGGACGAAACATCTTCTAATAATGCAACGCCACTGACAGACTCAACATATGGGGAAGCTACTGGAGGTACATACAGATATACATGCAATATGTTTTTGTCAGTACCAAAAAATTGTTTCATTGATAATCAGGGCACCAAAAGCATTAGATTCCATATTTACATCTTTAACTATGACACATGCATATTTTCAACGAGACACAAAATTCCATCCTATCATCTCCCTTTGACTACTAATTTTATCGCAGGGGAGCAAACCATTTTGTATCCAGATAACAGCCAAGATTTAAATTCATCTATAAGCGTTTTAACTAACAAATCAAATCGAAAGACTGATGAAATGTTCCAAAGTCACTGTCATATAATTCGGATAGTAATCGTATAGCAAATAACAGCATTATCAATGAACACACACACACACAAAGAACTCCCCGTTGTGAACGGCAGGAGTTATGAACAATGAGCGAAATTAATGAACATCTCATTTTCAATAACAAGGCATCACTTGGGCTGTATAGCTGTTACACAATTCAATGGAAAAAATCATCTGCGTAGTGTCCACATTTTTTTAAAATCAAATTTCAAAAAGAACGCGCATTACACATCAACCAGCCAACTAAAATCTATTTTCCTTTCTCCAGAGAGAAGAAAGAGAGAGAGAGAGAGAGAGAGAGAGAGAGAGAGAGAGAGACAGACAGACAGACAGACAGACAGACAGACAGACAGAGACAAATAGACAGACAGACAGACAGAAAAAGACAGAGATATAGTGAGACAGTGACAGCATGCATGTGTACGTCAGTGGATGTAGGCCTACGTCTGTGACGCACAAGTGTGTGTGTGAGAGAGAGAGAGAGAGAGAGAGAGAGAGAGAGGCGCGTTCGGTCGTGGATGTACCTAAATGTGTGTATTTTGAAACACCACATAGCCAAAATCTGCCAAGCATCATTGCTCGAACTCCGTCGCATCAGCTCTATCAGACCTTTCCTTATAGAACAGGCCACGAAGACGTTGGCGTCTTCCTGCATTCTGTCAAGACTAGATTATTGTAACGCTCTTCTCCTTGGTGTACCCGCAGCCTTACTCCAGCCACTACAACGTGTTCAAAATTCAGCCGCTCGCCTTATCTTCAAGGTGCCAAAACAGCACCATACTTCGGATCTCTTGAAGAAATTATACTGGCTCAAAATCGAGCACAGAATTCAGTATAAGTGGGCGTGTCTATGTTATAAGATTATCACAGGTGAAGCACCTGCCTATCTTTCTGGTCGCTTCGAAATATATTTTCCTACACGTCACCACCGTTCTTCCTCTGATGACCGAATTTTTCGAATTCCCTCATATAACCGAAAGCAGCACGGTTTTAGAGCATTCTCATTTTCTGCTGCAATACTCTGGAATTCACTGCCATTCCATCTACGTCATGCCCGCTCCTTCCCGACTTTCAAGGCTGCACTTAAAACGTATCTGTTCAAACACCAGTTGCAGTATACCACCTGAAATATTACTTAATTACTACATGTCACTTGCACACTTTGCTCGTGTATAAATGAGCTGTTCACCGTGTCATATTGTGTGTTTATGTATGCAACATTATGTTCCAATGTGTGTGTGTGTGTGTGTGTGTGTGTGTGTGTGTGTGTGTTGTTTATGTTATGCTCGTGAACGCAGAATTGTGTGTGTGTGTGTGTGTGTGTGTGTGTGTGTGTGTGTGGTGGTGTGTGTGTGTGTGTGTGTGTGTGTGTGTGTGTGTGTGTGTGTGTGTGTGTGTGTGTGTGTGTGTGTTTCTGCTTATATTTTTTAGATCTTGAATTGTTAAAACTTGTAAAGCGCCCTGTAGCCTACGTTGTTAGGATGGGCGCTATAGAAATTGTCCTCATTATTGTTATTATTATTATTATTTCTGTGTGTGCGTATTTGAGCGCGCGCGCGCGCGTGTGGCGTGTGGTGTGTGTGTGTGTGTGTGTGCTGCGCGCGCGTGTGTGTGTGTGGTTCATGCAATCTAATTTTAGATCTGACGTCACTGGCTCAACCAAGAACGTTCCAAACTGCAGATCGAAATCTGATCATGTCGCTGTGCCAGTTGGCTCAGTGGTCACAGCACCGAGTTCACAGTCATGCTGCGCGAGTTTGAATCCTGATTGGCCCTGAACATTAGAACTGACAATTTCCTTGCCCATCCGAGCGTGCTTTTGTTCTAGCGATGTCTGTATCGTGTTCGGTAAATCCCCTCTGTAGGTCTCCTCAACTGTGGTTAATGACGTCTTTAAACTGAAATACAACCTAAAACCACTTGTGGATCTGTAGAACTCACACTTGTTGAACAACCAAACGCAAGCAGACTAAGAATGGACTTAGTGGTGAGATCAACGTCCTATTAGCTGGAGGCTGTTAAGGACACGATGTTCCCGGACATGTGGCGAGTGGACTTGTGGAACGCACAGGGACAGACATGTAGCCTCTCCTCTCCCTCAGTGGGACCAGCATCAATGCTGGAATTGAAATATCCGATATGGCTACAAGAGGACATCGT
>CM065732.1:19639475-19644475 GCA_033310375.1 Conus canariensis
ACTGAGCGATTGAATGACCGAATGAGCGATCGACCGAACGAATGAATGTCTGAACGATCAGTTGACCGACTGAACGAATGAATGACTGAATCAGCGCCAGACCGAACAAACTTAAGAACGAATGACTGAACTATCAACTGACTGACTGAACCAATGAATGACTGAATGATCAACTGACTAACTGAACCAATGAATGACTGAACGATCAACTGATTGACTGAACCAATGAATGACTGAACGATCAACTGACTGACTGAACCAATAAATGACTGAACGATCAACTGACTGACTGAACCAATGAATGACAGAAACAGCGATCGATCGATCCACCGACCGACCCAACAAACGGACGAAAAAATCAACAACGAACAAGCAAACGAGTGTACCGAAGAAATGAAGGGATGCAGAAAGAAAAATTTTTAAATAAACAAAAAATTCACAAATAGTGTACCACAGAATGAAAAGAACATAAACGAATGTGGAACAAACTCGTCTAAAAACACAGCGGGAAATAGGCGGGGATTTGGGGGAGGGGGGGGGGGGGGGGAGGAAAAGAAACCTGTTTTTGTAAACTCTATGTGGCATTGATTTCAATGTAACACGTACAGATTATAGATGTAAAAGCAGAAATCCTAAAACTTTCCATTGGTAATACTGCGATTACCACATCGTAGGGTATACACGCCGCAAAACATTGCTTAGAGGTAATTAAATGAATAAATAAATTGAGAAATACATATTGTAGTCACATAATGAATCAATTATTCACTAAGTAACTACCAAATTAAATACATAAAATAACAGATGAATGAAAGAACGAATGCCCCCCTCTCTCTAGTTGTATTACAAAATCGGATATATGTAAGCGTTCATTATTGACTTTAATGATAGATCAATAGAGAGAGAGAGAGAGAGAGAGAGAGAGAGAGAGAGAGAGAGAGAGAGAGAGAGGTGTGTGTGTGTGTGTGTGTGTGTGTGTGTGTGTGTGTGTGTGTGTGTGTGCTGCGTGCGTGCATTTGTGCGTGCCTCCGTGAGATCACACGCTCACTTGCGTGCGTAATTCTGTGCGCTTTTCCGTGTGTGTGTGTGTGTGTGTGTGTGTGTGTGTGTGTGTGTGTGTGTGTGTGTGTGTGTGTGTGTGTGTGTTTTATGTGCGTGTGTGTGCATCTGTGTGTGTCTGTCTCGGTGTGTTTGTCTATCTGCCTGCCTGCTCGCAAGCTCGAGAGCAAGCACGTTTGTGTGTATGAGTGCGTCCGCAAGCATGTTTGTGTTCGTGATCATGCGTCCATGTATGCGCGTGTGCGTGTGCGAGCATGTTTGTGTTCGTGATTGTGTTCATGCGTGAGCATGCGTGCATATGTGCATGTGTGTGTGAGTGTGTAAGCGCAGGCGCGCGCATGTGTGCGTGTGCGTGTGCGTGTGTATGTGTGTGTGTGTGTGTGTGTGTGTGTGTGTGTGTTGTGGTGTGTGTGTGTGTGTGTGTGTGTGTGCGTGTGTAAGCTCCAGCACGGGCGCACGTGTGTGTGTGTGGTGTGTGTGTGTGTGTGTGTGTGTGTGTTGTGTGTGTGTGTGTGTGTGTGTACGTACGTGCGCGTGCGCGCGCGCGTGTGCGTGTGTGTGTGTGTGTGTGTGTGTGTGTGTGTGTGTGTGTGTCTGTCTGTCTGTCTGCCAACCTGCTCGCAAGAGCGAGCGCACGCGCGTTTTTGTGTATGAGTGCGTACGCGAATATGTTTGTGTTTGTGATTGCGTGTGTGTGTGTGTGTGTGTGTGTGTGTGTGTGTGTGTGTGTGTGTGTGTGTGTGTGTGTGTGTGTGTGTGTGTGTGTGTGTGTGTGAGTACGTGCGCGTGTGTGTGTATGTGTGTGCATGCGCGTGTGTAAGTGCGAGCACGGGCGCGCTTGTGTGTGTGTGTGTGTGTGTGTGTGTGTGTGTGTGTGTGTGTGTGTGTGTGTGTGTGTGTGTGTGCTCGCAAGTGCGAATATGTTTGTGATTGCGTTCGTATATGCGTGTGTCTATGCGTGCGTGCGTACGTGTGCGTGCGCGCGCGCGCGTTTTGGTGTGTGTGTGTGTGTGTGTGTGTGTGTGTGTGTGTGTGTGTGTGTGTGTGTGTGTGTGTGTGTGTGACGGCTCGACCATAAATTGTTATCCGAGAATGCCTTATAAATGCCTGCGCTTTGTCAAAAGATCTCATGACAACAATGCTTCTTAATTCAATAGGATACACTCGGAATTGAAAATTATTCTTAATTTCTTCTATTTTTCCACATGTTGTGCACATTTTTGAATTGGCAACCTGAGAATGATCACTGACAGACGGAACGGGAACTGGGGACGGGAGAAGGATGAATGATGGACGAGTGAAGAGAAGGATTGAATGATGGAACGAGTGAAGAGAAGGATGAATGATGGACGAGTGAAGAGAAGGATGAATGATGGACGAGTGAAGAGAAGGAGAACAAAGATCAATGGATGTGAGGAGAAGATAAAATGATCATGAAACTGATGAATGATGCTCTGGAGGAGGACAGGAGTTTCAGAGAATGAATGATGGATGGAAGAAGAACATAAGAATGATAAACAACGGGCGGGATAGGAAGGGCAGAACTGGATTAGTTGTAAATGGTACGTCCATCCTACTGTTCAGTACCGCTGAAAGAAAAGTAAAGGGGTAACAATGGAAATGACTGCATCGTAAGTTCGCGGCAATAGCCAGAAGAAACAGGTCAGCAGTGTGTAAAAGGAACGGCAATGCAGAAGAACAGGTCAGCAGTGTGTAAAAGGAACGGCAATGCAAGAAGAAACAGGTCAGCAGTGTGTAAAAGGAACGGCAATGCAGAAGAACAGGTCAGCAGTGTGTAAAAGGAACGGCAATGTAGAAGAACAGGTCAGCAGTGTGTAAAAGGAACGGCAATGCAGAAGAACAGGTCAGCAGTGTGTAAAAGGAACGTGCTTGTGGCAGAGAGAATGAAAGGGAAGGGGGAGGGGGGGGGGGGGGGGGAGAGACTGCAGGACTTCAACAAGGTTGGAGGTTTAGTGGGAAAAGACCCAACATGACATAAGAGACTGGGGAACATGGAACCATGATGAATAATGTAATGTATAACAGGGCGTATGGACAGTGATGGAATATAACATATCATGGAATAACAGGGCGTATGCACAGTAATGGAATAACATCATGTATAACAGGGCGTATGCACAGTAAGATGGAATAACATCATGTATAACAGGGGGTATGGACAGTAAATGGGAAATAAACATCATGTATAACAGGGCGTATGCACAGTTGAATGGATAAATAACATCATGTATAACAGGGTGTATGGACAGTAATGGAATAACATCATGTATAACAGGGTGTATGGACAGTAATGGACGGGCTGAAGAATGAAACTAGGGGGAGGGGAGAAACTGAAGGGCCTCGGGTTCAAATCCGTGAAATATTTAAAGAAGGCAACTGCAGTGGAGAAGCAGGAAGCAGTGGAGGGAGATGGAGACTGGTGGTGGTGCATGTCCAGTCCTCTCAGCATGTCCACAGCATGGTTATACCATACAGTGAAAGGTCTCTGGACAACATCAAGGAGTGAACTCTCAGCATGTCCACAGCATGGTTATACCATACAGTGAAAGGTCTCTGGACAACATCAAGGAGTGAACTCTCAGCATGTCCACAGCATGGTTATACCATACAGTGAAAGGTCTCTGGACAACATCAAGGAGTGAACTCTCAGCATGTCCACAGCATGGTTTATACATACAGTGGAAAGGTCTCTGGACAACATCAAGGAGTGAACTCTCAGCATGTCCACAGCATGGTTATACCATACAGTGAAGGGTCTCTGGACAACATCAAGGAGTGAACTCTCAGCAAATCCACAGCATGGTTATACCATACAGTGAAAGGTCTCTGGACAACATCAAGGAGTGAACTCTCAGCATGTCCACAGCATGGTTATACCATACAGTGAAAGGTCTCTGGACAACATCAAGGAGTGAACTGGAAAAGTAAGGAGTGGAGGGAACACTGGACTGACAAGTACAACACCCTGGTACATGGTGTGAAAGTATGCAAATGAGAAGCAAAGGAAGTAAGTTAAAAAAAAAAAAACGTTGTGGTGAGTACCAGAATATCCTACGTGAGTGGGAGCAGGGGCAAAAGTGGGGCATTTATAAAGAGTTATAAGCGGTATTCATCTAAATTGATATATTTTGAGTGGATCAGACGTAAACCATATGAGGGTCGGAAGCTATGTAAAAAAAAACAAAAAAAAACTTGTTAATATCGAGACCAAAACTCAAATGGATCAAAATAATTTTCTAAAGACCAGGATTTCTTTAATTAACGTGATTGAGGATAGTTGTATTAGGAACCCCATCAATACTCACACCCACCCCGTTATACAGTAAGCTCAGGGTAAAGCACTTCGGCTGCTGTAAGACGAGTTCACATACACCTGAGGCTTCATGTACTGATGTTCTGGTGGTATTGGTGTAGTGTTGATACACCTGAGGCTTCATGTATTGATGTTCTGGTGGTACTGGCGTAGTGTTGATATACCTGAGGCTTCATGTATTGATGTTCTGGTGGTATTGGTGTAGTGTTGATATACCTGAGGCTTCATGTATTGGTGTTCTGGTGGTATTGGTGCAGTGTTGATATACCTGAGACTTCATGTATTGATGTTCTGGTGGTATTGGTGTAGTGTTGATACACCAGAGGCTTCATGTATTGATGTTCTGGTGGTGTTGGTGTAGTGTTGCATACACCTGAGGCTTCATGTATTGATGTTCTGGTGGTACTGGTGTAGTGTTGATATACCTGAGGCTTCATGTATTGATGTTCTGGTGGTACTGGTGTAGTGTTGCATACGCCTGAGGCTTCATGTATTGATGTTCTGGTGGTATTGGTGTAGTGTTGATATACCTGAGGCTTCATGTATTGATGTTCTGGTGGTATGGTGTAGTGTTGATATACCTGAGGCTTCATGTATTGATGTTCTG
>CM065732.1:19651975-19656975 GCA_033310375.1 Conus canariensis
AGGATTCTAAAATCGAGGAAGTATATGTCCTTAGAGTCGTTTGAGATGATATATTTTTAGCACTTTTGGGAAATCAGTTCCGATTTAATATTTATTTCAGGGTCTATAGTAGAACTTCTTACAAGTTTGGTGCATGCATGATTCCTATATTCTTCCAGTGGTAATATCCCAGCAGCACTGTATGCTTTTGTACAAGAGGCATGGACTGGTAGTCCCATGGCTATCTTATATGCTTTGGAATCAATACTTTGAAGTTTTTTCAGCAAGTATTTGGGTGCACTGAAGAACACCTCTTGTGCATACGTTAATTTTGATCTAACCAGTGCAGTAGAAAGGTGCAAAAGAGTAACTGTGTCCTGAGCCCAAGCATGCTTGCTAATAATCTTTAATAAATTTAAAGTTTTTCGAGCTTTTGTTAGAATACGTTCTATACGAAAATTCCATGACAACTTTGATGTTAAATTTATTCCAAGGAATTTCACTATATTTGTATATTTGATAGGTATGCCGTTGACTTGAAATAAAGGCATATTAACTGGATCAGATCCAGTATTAAATAACATCATGTGTGTTTTTTCGGTTGATATTTGCAAACCATTTTCAGTCATGTAAGCAGAAAAGGTATTTAATTCTTTTTGATATAACTTTTTAAAATAGTTTTGTGATCTGACAGATGTACATTTTTTTAATGTCACGTTCATCCAGTGTGTGTGTGTGTGTGTGTGTGTGTGTGTGTGTGTGTGTGTGTGTGTGTGTGTGTGTGTGTGTACCTACGTACCTGCACTCATAGATTCTATTTCAGACTCACCAGACTTTCTCCTGAGTTATTCTCTGATCCACCTTTAACACCCTCATCCTCCATTTAAGACAGATTCCAACAATACAATCCCCCTTGACAGACGACCCCCGACCCCCACCACCAAATATCACCCCCCCCCCCCCCCCGCCAAACCCCACCCACCATCAAACGGTGGTCCCGCCGACCTGCCCTCTCCGGGTTCTTTGGCTCCCCCCTCGTCTCGGGATCAACACAGGGTGCCAGCTCTCCAAGGTTCTAGACGTCCATGACCCGACCTGATCTGGCGATGGTCATCTGACCCATACGCGTGCTTCTAGAAGTCACAGGTTATTTTTTTAAGTATTATATGGTAACATTAGCTTTGTCCACGTAACAGGGCATTCACGAGTCATTAGGCGTATTTAATACCATCTGACTGCGCCATTGGCTGTGTTAACTGTGGAGTTTTTCCCCCTTATTACGATGATTGATTGACTTATTTTCAGTTTACATAACAGGGTATTCGCGAGTCATTAGGCGTATTTAATACCATCTGACTGCGCCATTGCCCCCGTTAGCTAGTGGTTTCGAAATCCTGAATTAATTGATTAAATTAACCTGTTTTAAGTCCACGTAACAGAGCATTCACGAGTCATTAGGCGTACTTAATACCATCTGACTGCGCCAGTGGCCGTGTTAGCTGTGGAGTTTTTTTTTTTCTTTTTTTTTCCTGCCTTCTTCATTTGCTATGTACATTTTTTTTCATCCATGTAACAGGGCATTCACGAGTCATTAGGCGTATTCAATACCCTCTGACTGCGCCGTTGGCCTTGTTAGTGGAGTTTTTTTTCCCCTTCTAAGTACATATTTCTTTATCCACCTAACAGGGCATTCACGAGTCATTAAGCGTATTCAATACCCTCTGACTGCGCCTTTGGTCCCGTTAGAGTGGAGTCCCCTCCCTCCCCCCACCCCCACCCCACCGCCCTTTTTTGGACAATAACATTAACTTTCATGGTCCTAGTAACAAAGTATCCACGAGTCTTTAGTCGTATTAAATTCCATCTGACTACGTTATTGGCCCTAGTAGCTGTTGAGGATTTGTTTGCTTTTTTAAACACTTATGAGCTAGGACATTCTTTGGTGGTCGGAGGATCACTTCTGTCTAGAACCAAGGGGATGGCACCCACTGTTGACCCCAGTCTAAAATCGAAAAAGGGGGGAACATTCTGGAGGGAAGGCGCTTGGAACCCCCGTTTGAAGGCATGGGAGATGATCCGGTGCTGAGGGTTCGGGCGGACGTCCACCAAGGTGAGATGATTGCTGGAACTTGCCTCAAAGGGCAGGAAGTCGGGTTTGAAGACGGATCGTGAGAATAAGTCAGGAAAAGTCCCTGACGGGGCTGAAATAGAATCTCTCTCTCTCTCTCTCTCTCTCTCTACTCTCCCCTGTCCGTCCGTCCGTCAGTCAATCCTTTCGTCTGTCTGTCTGTCCTTCCGTCGCTATCAGTCTGTCTGTCCCTCTCTCTCTCTCGCTCCCCTCCCTTACCATGTCCATCCGTCAATCAGTCAATCCTTTCGTCGGTTTGTCTGTCTGTCTGTCTGTCTGTCTGTCTGTCTGTCTGTCTGTCTCTCTCTCTCTCTCTCTCTCTCTCTCTCTCTCTCTCTCTCTCTCTCTCTCTATCTATCTATCTATCTACCTCTCTCCGTCCTTTCGTCGGTATCTGTCAGTCCCTCTCTTTGTATCTCTCTCTCCCCGTCCGTCACTGTCTGTCTGTCTGTCTGTCTGTGTGTGTGTGTGTGCAACCGTGAAACCTAAACTATTACCCCTTTTTAACCCAAGGGAGAGTACCCACTTAACCAACGAGGGCTAAACACTTACTGGGCTACTACCCCTCACCCCACTGGTTAATGTTCAACCTTACACTACGGTTACCACAGCAGGAAAAACAAGTGTATAAAACACCCCAAACAGGCCGTTTTTTCCTTCTCACACACGCACTCACAATCAGTGCTAATGCATGTATATCCACCACGTGGTATCCCCCATCAAAACGAAACCAAATCACCAACACAATATAACATTAACAACACAAAAGACAACCATTTACACACCACTCACCCCTTGGCTGCACCAAGCCAAAACACAACAACACAATGTTACCGGGATCTGAGAAGCTTTATTACCCAAGTAACCGTGCTACCGCCCCTTACATATAGCACGCGCCCTACAAACACCTACACTGAAAAAATGGCCCTAGCAAAAATGTACTTTTATACTAAATAAACACACAACAGGTCCCTAACTCTGTACCCAATAGCGGAAAGAACCTAAATCCCAATTAACCTAATTACCCTAATTAACCCTACCCCGCATCTCCACCACGTGTTGTCACTACGCCTAGTGCGGTGATAGGGATACCCGAATGTAGAAGGGTACCCCCTGTTAATCCACCCCACCCACACTCTAAAACTACCGACACCACAGAACAAAAATACAAAACACCAAATAATAGGTGAAACAAACAATCAAATTTTATTCATATTCACACTCACACACACAATCAGCAAAAAGAAATCTTCAAACAATAATACAAAAAAAAACACCCAAATCAGCAATACACAATAAAAAATGCCCCAACACCCCACCTTCAAATCCAGGAAGCCTCAAGGGACCCCAACCCACACAGGGTTAATACCGGACCAGGGATACTCCAGGGACTAT
Source organism: Conus canariensis (assembly GCA_033310375.1). Taxonomy (NCBI): domain Eukaryota; kingdom Metazoa; phylum Mollusca; class Gastropoda; order Neogastropoda; family Conidae; genus Conus; species Conus canariensis. The sequence goes on from CM065732.1 coordinate 19,655,478, forward strand.
CACGTGGTAACCTGGGGCCGAGTCATCCAGAGGTAGGATGGCCCACTGAACCCAAAGTGCCCGCGCGATACAAACCACAAAGCACAATTTGTTACAATTCCCTCTCCACACAATACATACAAATATATCTAAATCTCTCTCTCTATACATATAATCATAAACAACTCACGCACAATACCATTCACCCTTCGCACACTCAAACCATCTTTTTTTCCCACACAATCAGTTCCCACACTCCAACTTTTTCCCCTTCCTTCCCGAACGTTCACGGTTTGTGCACTGGTGACCACACTGTCACCGAGGTCCTAATGCCCCAGCAGACAAAGCGCCGAACGATGAAGAATCGACGATGTCACAAGGTTCAACACGGAGTCACAGATTTAAAGTACACTGTGACACACATTGAAGGAAATGAAGACCCCAGCAGCTCAGCAGATCTCAGCAGCAGGAGGGGGAGCTCCGATGCTCACAGAAGGATGAGCTCGCCCCCTCCCAGTCATTCGTAGCGATGACCTAGAGGTCGGCCAGAAAGAAGTCGGAAACAGGGCAGTACCAGGTAATATGCCTCACACCAGAGGTTGCAGCAGCAGAGCGGTCAAACCCTGTCGACACCTGGACATAAAATAGTTTCATGACTACTCTGGCCCGCAACTGATCATATAACTTTGGGCACACCAGAACTACAACCCATTGTCTCTGCGACTTCAATGTCGGCCAAGGCATTTAAGCCATCAAACTAAGTGTTACACATACACCAACAACCCAATCTGGCACTCACAATTCTACCAAACGGGACATAAATCAGCCTACAATATCCATAAAAAAAACCAGAGTGCACAAAAAAAACCCCAAAAAACAGTTGTTAACTTCCGATTATGAACACCCCGGCTTTCTCCATATTCTGGAATATCGAAGTCAGCAAAGTCAATTAATAATACTGTCAATGTGATAAAAATTATTAACAACCATCCTTTCACATACCACACTATCAATATCATAATATTATTATTCCATATCTCAATCGACACACCTCAAACGGTATGTACCCAAGTGGGACAGGATAATGCCATAAATCAATCAACGAAATTATCCACATGGAATTTATAAATAATTAAGAATTACTGTTTTCTTCAACGGCATATAATGAATGCCAAACAATTCAACAATAACAACAACATCGGAGAGCGGAAGCGCTCGCCGCTGCTGAATAAGAACAATATTGGGTCAACCCCGATATGAAATCATAATCCAATAATAAAATGAATGACCACTGTCACTGCCCTGAACTCAAACAGCGCAGTATCACCAAAGCCGATAGCGATCGAAAACAAATGATCGCGAGGCCATATACAGTAACGAAGACCCAGACATACTAACAAAAGCGGAGCGACAGGACGGCGCCCCCCCCCCCCCCCCCCCAGCTGGGTTGTACGTGACTGGGCATACGCCTAATCAATTTCAACTTGCAACCAAATCACTGCACTAACTTAAGAATAAC
>CM065732.1:19661975-19699475 GCA_033310375.1 Conus canariensis
GGTATTCAACGCCCCCAGAAAGCAATTTTTGAAAGGTCTACAGTCCGTGCAATGTACACACGAACATCAGTCACAGTTACCTGTTTTCGTGTTTTCTCTTTTCATCAGTTATCATTACTACTTTGATGGGGATCATGTTTGACCTCCACATCAGGCCGAAAATCAAGGACACGAGCCACAGCAAGGCAACAACCCATATGATCATAGACAACAAACAAATAGGGTAACTCTTGCTCCCACAAGAAAACAAAAACACGCCCGTAGCTGAAAAGGAATGCTCCTTACGACACCGAATCGGTTAGCAGGAGCTCTGCGCTGTCATAATCTGCTAGGCGATTCGGTGTTGCAAGCAGCATTCCTTTGGAGTTATCGGCGTGTGTCTGTTTTCTTGTGGGAGCACGAGTTACCCTACTTGTTTGTTGGCTATTGTTTACTGTTCCCTGCCTCATTTCATATTTGCTTTCATATGATGATAGAGTTTATTATCACAGTTATGTCCCATAATGTTGCTACATGCTTATTAACAAACACGACTTCCAGTTATGATATGAAGTCTGCATCTTCACCTTGGTCAAAAATTACCGCTAATCAGTCTGCCACATCAGGATCTGTTTCACGACTCATGATTACAATTTTAATGGTGATTATCATATTGTCGAACAGGGTTCTTTTTGTTAATAGAGTGAAACATTTCACGCGAACGGATTAAACAAGAATACAGCAACATCAGTAATGATTAAGCAGTTTCATGGGACAACAGTAATTCGTCACCCATTTCTGCACAAAAACAAACGAACAAAATCAAAACAACAACAAATAAAATTTTTAAAAAGCGTTTTGACGAAGATACTAGCTTTTGAAACTTCAGTTTCAATGCTATTGCTGCACGTTTGTTAACAAACAGGACACTCGTCACATCAATGCCTGCTTCTTCACAGTCGTCCAGCATCATTACCGTGCAACTGTATGTCTGCTAAATCACAGACTGGCCTTTGCACCAACTGACACTATGAAGTCGCCATAACATGACAACGGTTTAGTCACACATTGAACACTGGTTTAGTCACACATTGAACACCTCAGAAGATCTCACGCGCAGTCCCCCCCCCCCCCCCCGGCCCTCTCGATATATACAATGTACAACGACACAATGCTGGTTAACAAGTATGTACAGGTTGGGAAGAACTGATACTAGATTCTATTAGATTACGATCGTTGGGTTATCAGCAGCCTCAACTCTCAACAAACTTAGTCATAATTTCTGTCGCTTTTTAGGTATGAAATCTGACTTGAGAGAGAGAGAGAGAGAGAGAGGAGGGGGGGGGGGGGGGGGGAGAGAAAGGTTATTCTTTAATACTTCCTCTCCTCCCCCCCCTCCCACGCGCGTTTTCTTCTCTTTTCTTTTTTGTTGTTGTTGTTGTTGTTGTTGTTGTTGTTGTTGACATGCTGATATGATTTCGATTTTTACACGACAGAGCCTTGCGGTCGGATTTGCCGGTAACAACAAGATAAAGATGATTACATTTTGACGCCATTCCCCCCATTCCTACCCCCCCCCCCCCCCTGTGTGTGTGTGTGTGTGTGTGTGTGTGTGTGTGTGTGTCCTTCATTTAACTTCTATCCACTATTCGTGATATTAGACAAAAAAGAAAAAAAAAAGAAAAATGAATGTGTACGGAAGTAATTGCGAGCGTGCACATAATATGTGTATGTGTATATGTATGGGTGCACGTGCACGCGAATGTGTGTGTGTGCGTGTGAGTGTGTGCGCGCGCGCGTGTGCGTGTGTGTGTGTGTGCGTGTGTGTGTGAGTATGTGTGCCTGTGTGTGTGAGTGAGAGAGTTGTGGATGTGTAAGTGTGTGAATATCTTTACACAAGTCATAAGTGAAGATTAACATGAAACAAAATACTTATAACCAACAACTAACTTATCAATTAAAGTCAAAATGGATGACAGTACTAAAGAAAAAAGGAAAAAAAAAAAAGAAAAAAGAATAAACAAACAAAATCCTTTGCTCCCCCCCCCCCCCCCCCATTTTATCCACCCCACCCCCCTTCCTATCTTATCCCCCGCAAATAAAGTTAATAAAAATATTATAAGTATTTTCCAATAGGGGTGCGCTGTAAGTGTACAAAGAATTCGTACGTTAAAGCTGGTGACTGAAAAATGGCCTGCACAGTATTTTGCTTCAATACTGGAATGATTTTTTTCATATCATTGCATGAAACAATATGAATTGGAGAAATTTTGTTTCCACATACGCAAACTACGTTTTTTACATATTTGTTTTAAATGCATTAAGTTTCCACCTGTGCATTAATGAGAGTAATTTTCTATTAAGATTAAAATTCTCTTTGATTCTTTTAATATCAAACTGTTCTTTATAAACGTGATCTACCATACTATATTCGAAAGCTTTCCAGATATGCGACTTAACCAAGTTACACTGTTCATGTACTGATAAGGGGAAATCAAACAGTTCTGAACCAAAACTATTTTTGGCTCCACGTTTAGCTGCCCTGTCTACTTTTTCATTATAATGAAAAGAACAATGTGAAGGAATCCAACAAAAAACTACATGGGTTCCTCTTGCAATCAACATGTGTATCATACAATTTATCTCTATGACCATTTCAGGTCTTGTGTGCAATTGAGAAACTTTTAATGCCTGAAGAGCTGATTTAGAATCAACACAGAACAGAATTTGAAATATTGTTTTTGGAAAGTTTAAAAGATAATTTAAAGCCAGGAGTATCGCTGTTAATTCTGCTGTAAATATCGATTTGTTAATTCCGATATAAAATGATTTCTCTACTCTTAAGTCTGGTATTAAGAATGCACAACCTGTTTGTTTATCAATGCACGAACCGACTGTGTATATTTTCAAATAATTTGAATAGTTCTTTTCAAAATGGCATTTGATACAGCTTGCTAACATGTTTATGTTTTCATCTTTTTTCATATTGGTATGTTCAATATCAAAATGTGCTTTATTAAGCTCCCATGGTGGTATAGGAGAAAATAACGGTCTAATGGATAGAGCATCGTTATCGATTGAAACTCCAGAATCAGTAATACTTTTTGACGTGTACGTTGCCAGTGTTTTTTGAGAAGCTATAGATTTTGCTCTTTTAGGAAAATCAATATCTGACCTCATTTTTATTTCAGATCTAATGTGCGTTTTATTAGTTGTACTCTTGATAACAAATTTACAACACGCTAACTCTCTGTATTCATCTAAGGGAAGCATCTGCGCTTCATAATACGTACGAGAAGATGATGCATGCACCGGAAGGCCAAGTGCTAATTTCAATGCCTTGCATTCAATACTTTCAAGCTTTTTCAATAGGTGTTTGGGAGCGCTAAAGATTACTTCTTGGGCATATGTTATTTTCGACCTCATTAAAGATTTACATAGAGTTATCAATGTAGATGAATTCTGTCCCCATTTTTCTTTAGAAATAATTTTAAGGAAATTTAATATTTTCCTCGCCTTTGTTAATAAGTATTCAATATGAGCGTTCCATGATAGTTTAGATGTGAAATGGACTCCTAGGAATTTAACTTCTGCCACGTATTTAAGAGGTGTTTCGCCCAATGTAAAAACAGGCAGTTTTTCTGGATTATTACCACTATTGAAAAGAATTATATTTGTTTTTTCAACAGATAAGTTCAATCCATTTAACTTCATGTATTCCGACATCCTATTTAGTTCGTCTTGATAGATCTTTCTGATGAAACTTATATCACGCTGTGGAGTTTTCTTTTTAAGAGTTACTTCCATCCACATGCAAATGTCGTCTGCATATTGAACGAGAACTACCTTTTTAGATAACTTATTTGGCAAATCATACAATAGCAATGAGAAAAGAAGCGGAGCTAACACTGACCCTTGTGGGCTTCCCATTGACAAAGTTCTACTGGTGGAATATGATTTTCCTACTCTTGTTTGTATTACCCTATTTTTCAGAAAGCATTTAACATAATTGTATACATTTCCTGATAGTCCAATATTTTTAAGTTTGTTTAATAGCTGTGAATGCCACACTTGATCGTAAGCCTTGGTTATGTCAAAAAATGTAGCCAGGACACATTTACGTCTTGCAAATTGTTTCTTTATATTTGTTGATAATTTCACTAATATTTCTGTAGTAGATCTCCCTTTACGAAAGCTAGCTTGATTAATAGGAATGATGTCATTTTTTCGCAGTAATATGCTAGTCTATTCAAAACAATTCTTTCTGATAGTTTACAGACGTGTGATGTTAATGCTATAGGTCTGTAATTTTTAGGATCACTAGAAGACTTTCCTTGTTTATGAACTGGTACAACAATTGTCTGTTTCCATATTTTGGGCATGTCGCTACTATTCCAGCAAGTCTGTGTGTGTGTGTGTGTGTGTGTGTGTGTGTGTGTGTGTGTGTGTGTGTGTGTGTGTGTGTGTGTGTGATATATGGAGTCGATCTTGACATAGCAACAAACCTAATCTGCCTTCCTCCCTCCCACCTCCACCCCCTCCCCCTTCCCGTCGTTTAGGCTATAAACAACATTAAATTAAATCCGTACAAATTATTACGCTTTCTGAAACCTTAGTGCAAATGAGCCACCGAAGACTCGGAAATGACTGCGCCTTTTGAAAGGTATATATGAACAAGACATACACAACAGACACACATATTTGCAGATTATGCCACATCAGCAATTCACCTTTTAAATATTCTATATTACAAACAAACAACGAAAGGCGTTACTAACAGTTTCATTTATAGACGCCGGTAACGGACAAGGGCAGAGAGAGAGAGAGAGAGAGAGAGAGAGAGAGAGAGAGAGAGAGAGAGAGAGAGAGAGAGGAGAGAGAGAGAGAGAGAGAATTAAAGGGCTGGGTATTGGTAGGTTGGGGAGATGGAAGTGATTAGGGGACAGGGAGGTGGAGTGGAATGAGCGGGGTGGGGGGTGGGGGTGGGGGGGGGGGGGGATGGAATCGAGGTGAATATATCTCAGAAGCGATGACGGCTATATTGTTGCTTTCACTGTTTCAGATCCATTCTCATACATACATACATATGAATGGAGGAACATGTTCTACACTCTAGAGATGTTGGGAGGGGATAGGGTGTTGGGAAAGGTTCGTGGCCTATTAACGGGAATCAGAGCATGACATCATTCATTTGTCCATAAAGTCTGGCCGCCTGAAACCAGTGCGCAGTATCTTGTCATCGATCCCACGCTCCCCCTTCCACCCTTGCCCTATCCTTCATCATTCTTCACTTAGATGGGAAAGATTTCTTTACTAATTCTCCTTCCACACACACACACACACACACACACACACACACACACACACTTCTTTATGCCAAATAACAACAACAGTTTCGTTGCAGAAATGATTGGAAACATAAACTACCATCAGACTCAAATAAATCAGCTTCAATATTTCGACGGAAAGAAAAGGAAGAGGATACGAAATGAAATGTTTCCTTCTGAAGGTACGAGTGTAGATAGTTTTATTTTCAAATGTATATGCTTGCTCTTTTGTCTCTCTCATTTCTCTTTTCTTTTTCTACTATGTTGCAGTTGTTTTATTCATTTATTCCACTTATTTTTCTGCTCAGTGATTGATTGTGTTACTTATGATTGAAACGTATCCTGATTTATTTATTCATTCTTTTTTAGTTAGAATTTGTTCTATGTCTAGCGGTTGATGTGTGAACTGTCAGTGTAATGTAAATGTATCTAGAGCACAGTCTGAGCAATAAGTTTGTTGTTGCTCTTTTGATAGAGAAATTTCTGACATTATGACTTTGACTTTAGTTCTGTTTAAACTAGATGGTACTAACACACAAATTCTGCTAAAAATAAGAAACAAACAACAAATAAGCAAACAAACAAAAAAAAAAACCCCAGCATGGCCAAGTTAAGGAGTCCGAGACTAGAAGCAACAGCTACAAAGACGAATGTTTTTTTCTTCCACTCATGGAATCACAGCCAAAACATGGATATCTCGATATTGTGTGGGGAAAAAGTAGCTTAAAGATTACTATACTCGCCTACGGAACGAGAGATGTCCAGGTCCTTGGCTTGAATGCCGCAAAACGTAACGATCTGAGCACTAGCTCTTTCCACAACGTAATAAATCGATGTTCCTCTTGCAGCTGAAACCATGTTCTTTGCCCACGTAAAAGAACATACAGCAACCAAAGAATTGTAACTGTCACTAGTAACATTCTGTGTGAAAATCTACGAGACAAATATATGCTCGGGAAAAAAAAAGGGGTAATTTACCGATTCGACCCACATGCCACGTGTGCCATCATAGTCTTCTCAGGATAGCCAACCACAAACTGAATGTATTAAGAAGCTCAGGCCAGCACTCTACTATCTTTGATTCAATGATGGCACTCCCTCACTCTGTGCTAGTGAAGATATCTCTTTTGAAAGCGGTCAAGGAATACAAGAAGACACCACCCCAAATAATGGTAGAGACAGTGGGGAGGGGAAGCAACATGTCTGTGCCACCCGTTTCCTCTGCAAACAGAAAAAAAAGGTTATTGAATTCGAAGAATAATGTAGCCCGACATACATTTATAAGTAAAAGAGACAGAGGTGAAAAACAAAGAATAGTTTCTAACACAAGTTCGTATCGTTTAAAATCCACTTAATCTTCAATATGAACAAAACGAATGTCAAGGTCGAAAAGGAAATTATGCTCAGCCATTACCGTTCGTCCCCCCGTGGGCCAAAAATAGTAACATCCTCTGATTGGAAGACAGAACCACCAGCGCTGGACCTCTCCAGAGAAGTAATGGGGGTGAGGGGCGGAAGGTGGAGACTGGAGGAAAGCGTGTCTGCAGCCTATTTTTGGCATCACTCGGAGATGAAAAGGACCTTACAGAGCGGGCAAGTCATAGTTCAAAGCAAGGCCGCCTCCTAATCAATCAGTCTTTCGTCATGTAAGCCTTTTTAGTCTCGACGTGTTCCAAATGTTTGTCGTCATCCTGTGACATCACGGCTGGGTGACGTGTATGTTATTTGACGCTTCCATTTCTGATTTCTCCTCATTTTCCAGTGCTTTTAAATTCGGATTGACCCAGTGACACAGCAAACTTCATGACGCGTTGATATTGACCCATAGGCCTGATTGTTACCGTTACTTCATGACGCGTTGATATTGACCCATAGGCCTGATTGTTACCGTTACTTCATGACGCGTTGATATTGACCCATAGGCCTGATTGTTACCGTTACTTCATGACGCGTTGATATTGACCCATAGGCCTGATTGTTACCGTTACTTCATGACGCGTTGATACTGACCCATAGGCCTGATTGTTACCGTTACTTCATGACGCGTTGATATTGACCCATAGGCCTGATTGTTACCGTTACTTCATGACGCGTTGATATTGACCCATAGGCCTGATTGTTACCGTTACTTCATGACGCGTTGATATTGACCCATAGGCCTGATTGTTACCGTTACTTCATGACGCGTTGATATTGACCCATAGGCCTGATTGTTACCGTTACTTCATGACGCGTTGATATTGACCCATAGGCCTGATTGTTACCGTTACTTCATGACGCGTTGATATTGACCCATAGGCCTGATTGTTACCGTTACTTTATGACGCGTTGATATTGACCCATAGGCCTGATTGTTACCGTTACTTTATGACGCGTTGATATTGACCCATAGGCCTGATTGTTACCGTTACTTCATGACGCGTTGATGTTGACCCACAGGCCTGATTGTTACCGTTACTTCATGACGCGTTGATGTTGACCGATAGGCCTGATTGTTACCGTTACTTCATGACGCGTTGATGTTGACCCATAGGCCTGATTGTTACCGTTACTTTATGACGCGTTGATGTTGACCGATAGGCCTGATTGTTACCGTTACTTTATGACGCGTTGATATTGACCGATAGGCCTGATTGTTACCGTTACTTTATGACGCGTTGATATTGACCGATAGGCCTGATTGTTACCGTTACTTTATGACGCGTTGATATTGACCGATAGGCCTAATTGTTACCGTTGAACTAAGCAAGGATGTTTGGTTAACGGCGTTCATGTGGCTGCACTTTAGTGATTCAGTAGGAGTGATGACCTCTTACTGTGGTATATTTGGTAAACTATATTTATGATTTTTCTTCTACAGTTCGTATGATGTTCTCGTTCATCTCCTCCCCTGTTTGGTAGAAATGACAATAAATGGTCCTCTCTTGATACGACGAAATTTAATGTTTGCTGCAATACTTTCATAAAATATGTATCTTACTATAGATACCACGTAATTTAATATTTGTTGCAATACTTTCAGAAAAAAGATCTTGTATCTTACTACATGTTTTATATAAAGCAAATAATCACTTTAAAAAATCAGTTTGGTAACATTGTAATATTCCTAGATCGCAGATTTGCAGCCTCTACCATTGAGTGACATCTTCATGCAGGGGGATGGTTGGAAAAGTTTTACTTGTGCCAAGATTCATTCTGCTGGTACTTGTAGCTCTCATCCTGAACACAGCAGAGATGGGGCACATATAAACTGCCATCATCATTATTATCATACCGCCAAGAAAAAAAAGTCCACCTTAAAGTTACCGTTCTTCTACCCCTCTCCTAAAAACACCAATCGCACACACACTCAAGCAAACTGGGTAATAAACTGAATTGCTTTGTTACAAAGTGAGTCAAAAATGTGTTACGTTTATCATGGTGACGCTGTCTCCCCGAGGCAAGCAGTACGAATTTCATGAAGAGAAACGTGTTGTGACTATGAGGCTACACAAAACAATACATGGCCAGGTCACTGTCAGTCAGCACGCCGCCTACAATATTGTACGCTGAAAGCCGTTCCTCCACGCACAACAACTAAACTATTATACCGTTAAACCCTCTACGCACAACTAAACCATCATACCCTTAAAATCCTTGCTGCCTCTACACATAAGAACTAAACTATTATAGCCTTAAAACCCATCCCTTCACATACAACTATTACATTCATTATACCCTTAACTCCCTTCGTTCTCTCTCTCTCTCTCTCTCTCTCTCTCTCTCTCTCTAGCAAAACTAGCCAATCTATTGATCTGGAAGTTATTACAAATACTTTTGAAATTATGCACATACTGCCAGACAACACGTTCTTTTTCCTTTTATTATTTTCTTTTCAAAACACAGACTGTTAGTATCATTGGTCATTGTGTGAGATAAATCAAAATTATCCTTCTTATTTGTCCTGCATCTTAGCTGCTAAATTTGCTGTGGAAAATTTCTGTGAAATACAATTTTATACACACATGCGCGCGCGCGCAAGCACACACACACACACACACACACACACACACACAACACACACACACACACACACACACACAGAGGAGCAAACAAAAACGTTAGCCTTGATCTTCGCACCCTGAGGTACGTTAACCCCCATCTACCAACCCCCCCCCCCCCCCCCCCCCACAACCCCTCCAAAGAACGAAACAGCCTTTCAATTGGTCTAAATGACAGCATATAACTAACACATTGGTGATGAATTAGTGACACATGGCAGACAGAGATAATCATCACAGGAATGCGCGTTCATTTGTGTTTGTATGATGGCAGTGGTGAGGAGGGAGAAGGGGTAGAAGATGGCGGCAGGGGGGGCGGGGAGGGGGGGGGGAACAACTGTTGAAAGATACGTTAACTTGAACTTTACAGAACGTGAACTCCAGAGAAGAAACCCCTACAGACAAGTGTTTTGACCCTGAACTCCTAACACTCTAAGGGGCTGGGCCACATCCAAGTTATCATTCGAATGCGACCCGGCCCCCTGAGAGTGTAAGCTCTTTTTCCTGATGGTGGTTCATTTGTAAGCTTATTCATCGTGATTTAACCCAAAAAAAGTCCACATTGTGGACATTTTGGATACAAATATATTCAATTTTGTTTTATTTTTGCGGCACAAGAATATACCACAGACAGAAGGCTGACTAGTTAATGTTAAAGGGCGAGCCAGTCTACGCGAAAAGTGGGGGCCCCTAAACTCCACATTCACTTGTTGTGACATTCAGAGTTCATGTCCACTCTCATTCCAGGACATGTGGCAGACAGCGGGACCCGCAGCTGGAGGCTGGGGCCAGGAAACTTAACTAAAACATTACACTGATACCACCAGAATGACAACACGCCAAGATGGGCGGCAGAGTATAAGCCTTTTTTCATTTTTTTTTTTTTTAGATTAAAAAAATATATATATTCTTACGTCAAGCGAGCACGCGGGATTCAAATTCGCAACGCCTAACTGGAAACTCTGTGCTGTGTCACTGGGCCACCTAGGTACCCAGGATTCATGGTCTTAGTTAGTTCCCTTTGGGTTTAACGTCCACACCTGGTCAAGGTAGTAATAAACGACAACCGTTTCAGAAGACCACCTAACACGACACTGATTCAAACAAAACGGCAAGACCAGTCATTGAGTCTTACAAGGAATTCTTTGTGAAGCACTTCGATCCTTCCGTTAGTGGGTAAGTGCTGTATATGTGTCTATCATTATAATATAATCTAATTATTAATTCAAGAGTCTGATTTCATGGCTGCAATGATTTGTGTATGTGTGTGTGTGTGGGGGGGGGGGGGGGGGGGGCTGGGGGAGTTCAAGTCCTCCTACCCCACCCCTCTACCTCCCATCCCTTCCTCAGGTGTACTTCACCGGGATCTTGCATCAAAGTGTGAAATCCTTTCTTACCAGCTGCTCAGGTTGAATGAATGAAAATTCGCAATGGACCGAATTCGCCATCCTTTGTATAAAAAAGCACGCGAGCTGCGCGTGTGTTATTAGTTCACAAGACCGGCCAACTCTTTCTTCATACTTTCTTTTCAATTCTATAGTCTCCACCCGTCCCACCCGCCTCTTTGTAACTTCTCCTGTTTCCAAAAACATTCTTAAAATAAGTTATTTATTTTTTCAAAGATCCTCTCTCCTTGTTTTTCACTTCTCCCTGTGCGTCTGCCTCAGGCGCAGTTTAAGTTTGATGGGAAAGAGGATGTGGCAAGGGGCAGATTTCACGTGGGTAGGGGTGGGGGTGGTTGTAAAAAAAAAAAAAACCCAACCAAACAAAAAAAAAACTTTACTATAGACTTCTTCTTAAAAAACAAACAAACCTGACATCCCCTCCTTCCCCCCACATCAAGACCACATAATCCGCCCCTGCATTTCTCTGCCTCCCCTTGCTTTTGTCTGCCGTTGTGACACCATCATCCCAGACAATCGTGTGCTGGCCCATTCGTCATGCAAAAGGATAGGCCTTTGAGGATAACTGCGTTTGTTTGGAGGGGAGGGTGTGAGGGGCAAAGGAGGGGGGGGGGGTAGGGAGCGAGGGTGGTGGTGTGTTAAGTGGGGAGAGGAGGAGGAGGAGATTGGAAAAGCGAGGTGAGTGGACAGCTATTGGACAGCATCAATATGGATGAAAAGCGAGGTGAGTGGACAGCTATTGGACAGCATCAATATGGATGAAAAGCGAGGTGAGTGGACAGCTATTGGACAGCATCAATATGGATGAAAAGCGAGGTGAGTGGACAGCTATTGGACAGCATCAATATGGATGAACAAGCGAGGTGAGTGGACAGCTATTGGACAGCATCAATATGGATGAACAAGCGAGGTGAGTGGACAGCTATTGGACAGCATCAATATGGATGAACAAGCGAGGTGAGTGGACAGCTATTGGACACAATCAATATGGATGAACAAGCGAGGTGAGTGGACAGCTATTGGACACAATCAATATGGATGAACAAGCGAGGTGAGTGGACAGCTATTGGACACAATCAATATGGATGAACAAGCGAGGTGAGTGGACAGCTATTGGACACAATCAATATGGATGAACAAGCGAGGTGAGTGGACAGCTATTGGACACAATCAATATGGATGAACAAGCGAGGTGAGTGGACAGCTATTGGACACAATCAATATGGATGAACAAGCGAGGTGAGTGGACAGCTATTGGACACAATCAATATGGATGAACAAGCGAGGTGAGTGGACAGCTATTGGACACAATCAATATGGATGAACAAGCGAGGTGAGTGGACAGCTATTGGACACAATCAATATGGATGAAAAGCGAGGTGAGTGGACAGCTATTGGACACAATCAATAGGATGAAAAGCGAGGTGAGTGGACAGCTATTGGACACAATCAATATGGATGAAAAGCGAGGTGAGTGGACAGCTATTGGACACAATCAATATGGATGAAAAGCGAGGTGAGTGGACAGCTATTGGACACAATCAATATGGATGAACAAGCGAGGTGAGTGGACAGCTATTGGACAGCATCAATATGGATGAACAAGCGAGGTTGAGTGGACAGCTATTGGACAGCATCATATGAGAATGAACAAGCGAGGTGAGTGGACAGCTATTGGACACAATCAATATGGATGAACAAGCGAGGTGAGTGGACAGCTATTGGACACAATCAATATGGATGAAAAGCGAGGTGAGTGGACAGCTATTGGACAGCATCAATATGGATGAACAAGCGAGGTGAGTGGACAGCTATTGGACAGAATCAATATGGATGAACAAGCGAGGTGAGTGGACAGCTATTGGACACAATCAATATGGATGAACAAGCGGGGGAAAATGCGGGAGGCGGTGGGGGAGAGGGAGGGAGTAGCTGGGGTGAGGCTGGGGCTGACTGATGACATACCGGCCTCCCAATCGCCTACAACACCCCCCCCCCCCCTCCCTCGGGGGACGTATGTGCTGCACTTTTGACGTCAGGATGGATGGATGGATGGATGGATTCGCGGGGCGGGTTGACGTCATCTGTCGTCACGTTTCATCTCGCTCGGGATGAAAAGAAACAGGCGGATCGACTAAAAGGGAGGGGAGGGGAAGGGAGGGGAGGGTGCGCGCGCGCGCGCGCGCGCGCGCGCGCGCGCGCGTGTGTGTGTGTGTGTGTGTGTGTGTGTGTGTGTGTTAGAAAGAGAGAGAGAAAGAGAGAGCTACTGAGCAGCGCAAACAGAACTCAATTATAGAGTAAAATGGCAACACGGGAGTGCTACGCTACAAAAAAGGAGAGAGAGAGAGAGAGAGAGAGAGAGAGAGAGAGAGAGAGAGAGAGAGAGAGAGAGAGAGATCACAAGCCTATAAAGGGACGAAAGTAAGTCAGTTAATATATTTTTCCTATCGGTACATGCTGTCGGAAAGTTGCGGCCCATTGCATGTTGAACAGCCTGTGTTACGTACGAACATGCTCGACTTGTTTTCAAGAAAGCTAAAACAGCAGTGTGTTCTGGGAGTAGTCAAACTACTGAACGAAAAAAAAAAAAAAAAAAGAAAAGGAGGAAAGAAGAAGAAGAAACCAACGACTGGTTCTTCCTGGCAGCCTAATACACGCACTGATACATGTTGATAACTTGGCGTACAAAGATATCCCTCGAAATCGCACTGTTTGTCATTTCCTTCCTGCCTGCGGTTTTGTCAAGTTCTGGCTGCACCCTCACTTCAATCTCACATTCATAACTGCCGCTACGATAAAAGTCGCCTTTTCTTCTTCTTCTTCTTCTTCTTCTTCAGCGTTCCAATATCTGGCAGCGTGTTAACTTGTTTTACCCTGTTCGGAGACTCACACTATACTCGAGAGTATAATCAGTTCACTCCGACTTCGCTGAGTGCAGAAATTTGTGGGAAGAGGTTGTGGAAAAAATATAGATAAAAGATATGGTAGACAGAAAGGACAGTAGACGACAGTACAGCAAAGGAGGAGACAGAGTTACTGAGAGCGAAAGGAAAAGGGGACGTTACTAGCACAGAATGTCCAGCCACCGTTGTGTCAAAAAGACCTATCAGGATAGTAGGACTCGGTCTCAGCGAGGCGCGGGGAGACATCTCCGAGGGGTGATCTGAAAATAAGTTAGCACGTGACACACCAGTAAAGCCTTTCGTGCTTACGTTGCTTTACCCGCTTACGGGCTCGATCGATTGAAGTAAAGGGCAGACGGTTTGGGTGGTGGCAGTCGTGTGTATGTGTGTGAGTGGGGAAGGGGAGAGGGGGAGTGCTTCATCCCCAAAATGTAGACGGACAATACAACTGTGCTAGAACCTGGCTCAGTATTGCCACTAAAGTTCAGAGAGAGAGAGAGAGAGAGAGAGAGAGAGAGGAGACAGAGACAGAGACAGAGAGAAAGACAGACAGACAGATAGACAGACAGACAGAGAGAACAGGAGGGACGGGGGGAGGGGTAAGGAAGGGCAGGTGTGAGATGCGTAAGGAGGGGAATGGAATTACTGTACTTCAAGCATGTATGCTTTATGAGAGAACACACACACACCACACACACACACACACACACACACACACACACACACACACACACACACACATACACACACGCGCGCGCGCGTGCGTGCACACTTCAAGATTTTTCCGAATCCCCTTGGGGGTTTTGTCGCAACTGAAGAGGCCAAAAAAAAAAAAAAAATGAAGAAATGATATGTAGGAATTACGTGAAACATGAGACAGCAACACAGTACCAGCAACAACAAATGAAAATAGTTGAGTGGATTCATGGCCCAGTGAACTAAACCATACAACCCTTATTTGCCCTCGCCACGCCCCCCCCCCCCCCCCCCACTACCGCAAGAGAAAGAGAGAGAGAGAGGAGAGAGAGAGAGAGAGAGAGAGAGAGAGACTCGGCAGCATCTGAGATGGACATTAGAACTACATTTAGAGTAAAACACGCGCAAGTCACGATCGCCCTCCACTCTAGAGACACTGATAACCTCACGTAACCGAAATCATCACATCCTGACCTATCACACCCTGCTCTCTCCAACACAGAGAGAGAGAGAGAGAGAGAGAGAGAGAGAGGGAGAGAGAGAGAGAGAGGGAGAGAGAGAGAGAGAGAGAGAGGAGAGAGGGGTGGGTGGCGGTGGGTAGGGGATCCGCAAATGCTCTGCCATGGAAGTTCAGCAAATTGCAAAGCGAACCGGAGTGAAGGGGGGGGGGAGGGGGGGGGGGGGAGGGGAAATGATAACTGGTGCGTTTTCTTCTTTCTGATCTGGAAGCTGCTCAAAACATGACAACTTGTCCCCTAGGCTTTCGATCGGAAGGGGAAAATGGAGGTCCAGCGTGATGAATGGCTTGCCGGCCTCGCTCTCCATTCAGCAATTACCAGAACGAATCGCGCTTCTTTGACAGCAACCATGTAGGGTGTTCAGCCCCCCAGACAAACCTGCTCCCCCATCCCCTCCCCTTCCCCTCTCCACCCGTCCCCCAGGGGAAAGACCTGAATGGCGGTCCTTTCAATCTTAGTTCCTGCTGCCTTTTTCGGTGGACTGTCATTTTTCGTCGCATACAAATGGAATTTAAAAAATGAACTCATCATCGTTTGTCCAATCCGCAGGCGCGCGCGCGCACACACACACACACACACACACACACACACACACACACAACACACACACACACACACACACACACAATAGGAGCTGACAATCTCCATCTCGTGGTGTCTGATGCATATTGCCTGATTTTAGCATGATGTATGAAGAGGGAATAATCGATCTCATTCTCACTGACGCGGCTGTTAGATTGAGTCGTGGGAAAGTTGGAATAATGATATGGTCTGTAGGGGTTAGTGAGAACACTTTGGTTTATTAGGTACAAGGAAGGCAAATGAGTGGCTGCCAATCTCTGGAAAGCAAAATCCAAATTGGTATTCCTGGGGAGAAGAGGTTGTGTGTGTGTGTGTGTGTGTGTGTGTGTGTGTGTGTGTGTGTGTGTGTGTGTGTGTGTGTGTGGAGGAGAAATACAAAATGCCAGCTTGTTGAGGTCACTGCCCTCGGTGAAGGTCAATAATTGACGTAGCGCCATTCATTAAATGAAAACAGCTCTGCACACATGTCCAGAGAATGCTACACTCACATGAGGACTTGTGAATCCGTGACAAACCAGTACTGTTTTATTCGTTCTCCCCCTTAATTATTTTCGTACTTTTTTTCAGAATGAGTAAATTATTGTAGAAAACTAAAATCAGTAAAATGTTAAAAAAAAAAAATAATAAAGCAAATCCAATAATGACCGGCAGTTATGCAAGTAGAGACTGTGTCAATAAAGGGAATAATTAAGCATGCAAAGACGAAGAAAAACAAATCAAGGTAAAGAATGATAGACGTTCCAATAAATATTATACGCTTGGAACTTTCGCTCCCCCCCCCCCCCCCCCCCCTTCCTACTGCCCTTTACTGATTTCCATTTTTCCCTGACCAAACCACCGACTGTTCCACAGTATCTGACCACGCGTTAAAAAACGTAACAAACCTACTTTTCTGTTTGGTGTCATTGACTGTCCGTATTATCCGACCTACCGTTAAAAACCGGAGCAAACCAGCTTTTGTGTTTGGAGTGCTAACGGTTTAAACCTTGATTCATATTATCCGACCTAACGTTAAAAACGGAACAGACCAACTTTTCTGTTTGGAGTGCTAATGCTTTGAACTTTGATTTTCTTTTCAGATGGCTCCTTGCACTGTTCGTGAATCACACACCACCAATGCTATTCTTGACTTTCTTAACAAAGCAGTGATTATCGTGTTTGCTCTGGTGCCCCATGTGTGGTGACCTTCACCGATGTGTTTTAGTGAGCTAGACAGCCGAGCCTGTGGTGAGGACCCTTCCCTGTTGAATTCAACAACGAGGGTCCTCGCTAGATCACTAAGGTTTATCATTCTGAAAAGACCATGAAAGGAAACGGAGTATGTCCGGGTAGTCTGTGTGTCAAACCTGTCCATCCCCTAAAGTCTCTGTGGTCCCCACATTAGAATCTCTGCAGAGTAGAAAGAAACTCGTGGAGAGCGTGGCAGCAGAGAGTCCTCAGAAGAGAAGCCCCCTTCAAGCAAGTGTTTCGGCCCTTATCTCCTGACACTCTAGGGGGGTTGGGCCACACCCGGTTCATGACTCCGGATGTCCCTCTGCTGCCCCTTTTTTTCCCATCTTGGGACGAGCCATGGCTGGGATTCGAACCCATGACCCTCTGGACATGCTCATTTACCACTTAATGACTCGCGCTTTAACCACTGAGCCACAGGGACACCTGATATTTGTAGGGAAATTAAGCCTTATGAAGTTCACTTTTGTTCCTCCTTGACCAGATCCAGCTTGAACACCCCTCTGCCGCTTCTGCCATTGCTTTCAGGGCTCTGGTTTTTTCCCTCCCTGCAACTGAGAGCTGTTTCATGAGGCTGTATGCAGACGTTCCTACAAACCCCCTAGCTCCAATTTCTGCAGTGAGGACTTTGACCTGATAGCCTTCTCTCCTCAGGCTGTTTGCCAGATCAGCATACTTTTCAGTCTTGTAGATTTGAGCTGCCTCCATTCTGTTCTCATATGGCACCGTGAGCTCGATCATGATCAGCTGCTTGGTTGACTTTGAGTGGACTACTATGTCTGGTCTCATGCCACTCTTGCTGATGATCTCTGGGTGACTCTTCCATTCTGGGAGGTCTGCAGTGCACTCCCAGTCATCTGCCCCGTCCAGCAGACTCTGCCTGCATGTTTCGAGTGGCACTGTTGTTCTTGGCCATGATTTGCTGCCTCCTGCCATGAAGAATGTTGCGGGTGCTTTTGGAGTCCTGATTTTCCCTTTTGTGGTGTTGGTACTAGCCCAGACTACTTGTACAATCTCTTTGAGCACTTGATTGTGCCTCCATGTGTACCTTCCTTGAGCCAGGGCTACTTTACATGAGCTTAGGACATGCTCCACTGTTTGTTTTTCATGGCAGAGGGGGCATGCAGGATCGTCTGTTTTCCCCCACTTCACCAGGTTTGCATTTGAGGGCAGAAGGTCATATGCAGATCTGAGAATGAAGCTGATCCTGAGAGGGGCCATGCGCCAAATGTCATTCCAAGTGAGACTTCTTTGGAGTGCATTCTCCCACGTTGTCCATTGCCCTTGCTGGCTCTGCTGGACTGCTTTTTGGAGTCTTTTTTGGTCTTCTTCTTTTCTCATCTCCTGAATCATCATGTCTCTTTTGGCTTTTCCTTTGGCCTTTGACCACCATTCAGTTTTGGTCACCCCAGTCCTTGTCTGTTGGTCTGTGTGTGTCCTGTTATTTCTCTGATCTTGAGACTTTCTTTTGCAGAATCCATCACCTCTTGAACTTTCCATTTTCTGCCTGTCTTCAGCTGGGGCTTGATTGCTTCTACCACCTTGTCTCCTGAGTCCTCCAGCATGCTTTGAAGTCTGATCTTCCCTGCTTTGTATTCCTCCAGGATGGATTTCAGTGGTAGTTTCAGCTTTGCTTGGCGACAGTACAGCGCTATGTCAGTCAGACAGGGTGGGACACCAAGCCATTTCCTTGTGAACTTGTTGATTTTGGCTTCCATTGCCTCCACTATGCTGGTGCAGATGTCGTATATCATCAGAAGCCATAGGAGCTTTGGTATCAGCATGAACTGCAGACACCAGACCTTGTATTTGCCAGGGAGCCCACACTGGTCAATGGTCTCCAAGCCTTCCTCCGCCATCTGCTTGGTTTCTTTTGCTCTTTGTGTGTCTTTCAGCGTATCATCATACCATCTTCCAAGGCTCTTGACTGGTTCTTCTGTGACTGTTGGAATGGCCTGGTTGGCAACACTGAAGACCACAGATCCGGCCACTTTTCCTTTCCTCAGTGAGAGACTCCGTGATTTCTTTGGCTTGAACTTCATTCTGGATGAGGCAACTATGTCGTCCAGCCTCTCCAGCACATGACGTGTCTCGTCTTCTCTGGATGAAATCACTGTAGTGTCATCCATGAAGGCCTTGAGAGGAGGCATCTTGTATCCATCGCCAAGGTCTGTTTGTCTCGCGTTGTTTGTTGCTGCTTTCAAGATGAGTTCCATTGCCAGCACGAACAGTATTGGGGAAATTGCACAGCCCATTGCAATACCCACTTCCAAGTTGATCCAGTCTGTTGTGTACTCCTTGGTAGAGAACCGCATTGAGAAGCCATTGAAGTACTTCTTGAGCATGTCGCGGATGTTCTTTGGCACATGGTACATCTCAAGAGCCAACTGTATCATCTCATGGGGCACAGATCCATATGCGTTTGCCAGATCAAGCCACACTACGTCCAGGTCTCTCTTTTCTGTTTTTGCTTTTTGGATTGCGTCCCAGATCATTGTGGCGTGTTCTACACAGCCAGCCACGCCTGGGATGCCACCTTTCTGGACTGACACATCCAAGTACTTGTTTTCCATCAGGTACTTGGTCAGCCTTGCTGCCATGACAGAGAAGAAGATTTTCCCTTCGACGTTCAGTAGTGATATTGGCCTGAACTGGCTGATGTCACTTGAGTTTTGCTCTTTGGGGATGTACACACCATCTGCCGTCATCCACTGGCCGCTGATCTTCTGGTTTCTCCAAGCCGATCGCAGCAGCCTGTAGAGCCACTCCAGCACCTTGGGACATTTCTTGTAAAGCTGGTAAGGTATCCCGTTTGGCCCTGGTGATGATTTGGCTGTGGCTTTGTCGACCAACTTCTTGATTTCCGCCAACGTTGGAGGCTTGCCATTGAACTGTTCCTCAGGGTTGGTTGGCCACACCAGACCTTGAATGTCGAGTGGTGCTTTGCTCTGTGGGTCAGAGTATGTTTTCCTCAGATACTGCTCAAGAACTCCTTTGTCCACACTTAGGGTCCCAGATTTTGGCTGCTCAAACAGTGTTCTGGCAAACTGGAAGGGGTCTCTGAAGAAGCGCTCTTGTGTCTTCTTCTTTCTCTTCCTCTTCCTCGCAGATTCCGCTTTGCTGAGGGCGCTGTGTTTTTTCTTTCAGGTCTTTCCACAGTTTTTCCAAGCCTTGTTTTTCAGCTGGCAGTGCGGTCTTCATTTGCATCTTGAGGTTTTTCTTTTGGACCCTGATCTTGTCCATCTTTTCTTGGCGTCTGGATTTCTTTGGAGGTGTTTTCTCTTTGGGTAGTTTTGCTCCATAGGCGTCTCTACATGTGGCATACACAATGTCCCCATATGTGGTTAGTTGGTGTTCCAGGGTGCTTTTCCCTATCAGTGCATCGAGTCTTTGGACGATTTTTGCATCCAGTTTCTCCCAATCTTCAGTTTCGTTTGCTCGTGGCAGGTTGAGTTTCAGGCGCCTGGCATCGAGGGCCTGTGCAAATTCCTCATCCGAACCAACAGCGTGGATGTCCTTGGCACTGTGGTTTAAAACCTGGCCTTGGTCTTCCGACGTCTTATCTGCTGATGCAGTGCGCTGCTGCTCATTCAGATGAGTCTTCACACATCCCATCTTTGTTCTGTGGATCTTCATGCCACGGGTGGTAGCGAAACGCTTTCCACAGACACATGGATATTCCATTTGGTCCATGTTCATAGTCCGTTTGGGATTTGCAGTCATGATTGGTTGAGCACCGATGGATTCATCATTCTCTCCCCCTTTCGGTGAATCCTGGGAGCATCTTTTCCTTTTATTCTTAGTAGCCACATGTTTAAGGCAAAGTGGGGAGCCAGCCCACAGAGCCCTTGGTTCTGGTCTTTCCCAGTGTCCTCCGGTCTTTCCCGGACGTCCTCCGGCCTATTCCCGGAAGTCAATGGGTTTACCCATGCATCAGTAGAAAGAAACTTGTGGAGAGCGTGGCAGCAGAGAGTCCTCAGAAGAGAAGCCCCCTTCAAGCAAGTGTTTCGGCCCTTATCTCCTGACACTCTAGGGGGGTTGGGCCACACCCGGTTCATGACTCCGGATGTCCCTCTGCTGCCCCTTTTTTTCCCATCTTGGGACGAGCCATGGCTGGGATTCGAACCCATGACCCTCTGGACATGCTCAGAATTATAACTATATTGAATGAAGCCAGTCTTCCAGAACAAGGAGGGGTGGGGTGGGGGATGGTTGACGCTTTGATGGTGCACACAGTTCGCAGTCTGACCATTGGCAGTTTGAAAACGGCTGGTGCCCAACTTAGAAATGGCCATTGTCGTTGCCCCGTTGTGAAATGTTGTCGTTCTGGTGGTATCCGTGTAGAGCGAAATACATCCCCGACCCCCACTCTCTTTAGATAGATATTCCCGCCTACTACTGTCGTCACTTGGATGGAAGTGGACGTTACACCTGACTGTAACCAACATCTACCAGTTCAGCATAATGAGCAAACATGTGCTTTAATCCTCTTTTTAAACACATACATAACATTAATCTAAGAACCCGTATTTCATGTCAGCAACTGTGACATAGCTGGCGTCTATCCTTAAAACCAAAAAGGGGATGGCCAAGCCATAAACGGCTGAGCAAAAGCGGTCACCACTACAGTCTAATCCATTCTAAGGTATAAGACGAAGAACTTCATATCTCAACAGGTATCTGCTTAATGAACCCCGACGATCTTTTCTTCTTTTCTTTTTTAGAATTACGCAGGCCGATCACATGTTCGCTGCAATATCTTCTGGATGCATACGATTGTCAGAACGATATACAACACGACAGAAAGATAGCTGGGATGAACGGTCATTTTTCTTTAACTGGACTAAGTGGTCACCTGAATTAACGCTTTCTTGGTCAACATTCCATGCCCACTGCTTTCAGTGTGTGTTGGTTTTGTCCTGCTTATGTCTCTCTTCAGTTTCATGACACTGTTTTCCTCAGTCTGAGACGACCATCATTTGTGGACTACAAAATACACAGAAATGTCAGCATGCGCCACGCTAATCAGACATGCACATGCAAAGGAGGTGGATATCCCAGGTCTGTTTTCTTTCCATGATAATCATACCCGCCCTAACAGCATAACTGCTATCAAAACTAAGACACTACTTATCTATTTCCATGCTGACTTTTGTGGCGATAAAAACACTTCACACAGCTGCTGATAACGATACAGAGACAAGCACACGGACGACGGACACTGGTCTTGTTATGTACACTATGGAATAATGCAGAGGTCAGTATCTAAGGCATCATGCACTTGTGTGGATGGCAGTGCACACCACGTTAACAACGTCTGCATGCCGTCACTGGGTACTCAGGCCGAGGACTGCCCATGCCGTCGTGGCAACGTCTATACAAGGCAGACATCGTGGCAACGTCTGTGCATGGCAGAGCAGAAAGACTCTTAGAGCGAGGAAACGAGAAGGGTTGGGGGTGGAAATAGTGGAAGGGTGGCGGGATCGAAGGAGCGGGGGGGAGAGGGGGGGGGTGTGAACAGCATGATGCACGGGGGTAGAGTGGAGTGGAGGGAGGGAGGGGGAGGGAGGGACAGCCAGCCTAGGGGTCACACAGAACACGTCAAACTATACTTGGCTGCACAGGCCTATCCCGTGGTCCGAATCGTTGGAAGAGGTCTCCTGGGAAGAGGTCAGGGAATAGTTGGCCGAGTCCCAACGCCCGATTTCGGCCTTAGTCGTGGGCACGATGTTGAGGTGGCGGGAGTACACGTGTCCCGCCTTGTCGATGGACAGGTAGTACATCTTGCCCAGCTGCCTGGGCGGTTTGTCCGCGGTCACAGCACACGGCGAACTCAGCTGTCCATTCTCCCTGATGGAGGGCAGGCTACTGCTCTCCAACTCCAGGGTGTTGTTGGCCAAGCTGCCGGGGGACTTGTGGCTGTAGTGGGGGTGTAGGCTGGGCACCGGCTGATGATGGTGGTCGTTGTCGCTGCCGCTGAGGGTGGAGCCCTGCTTGCTGGACTTGACCCCTGAGTCCAGGGAGTCGTCCAGGCAGAGGGTGATGCCCCCCAGGTCGGCGTCCCCGAGCGATCGCCGTGTCTCCCCCTCTTGACGGTCCAGTTCCCCACTGCTGCCTCCTCCCACCCCGTTGATCATCACGGAGGCGGGTGGTGGGGAGTCCACGGACGGCCTGTCTAAAGAGCCGTAGTGGCCCAGCTGGAGGTTCCGGTGCTGCTCTCGGTAGGTGTTGGCCGTGCGGGAGGACTCCAACTTGTCCCTGAAGGACGACATCAGCGTGGGCAGGGGGTCGGCGTGGGAGGAGCCGACAGGTCCCACGGCCCCGGCCCCAGGTTGCTGAGGCTGCCGCTCTTGTTGCTGTGCTCCACCATGGCGTACATGTCATCACACTTGCTGCGAATGCTGTTACGGTACTCCCGCGACAAGGTGTTCTCGTGCCCGCCGTTCTGCTTGCGGAGTTTGACCGCGCCGCTCCCTGGAGCGGAATGATCCCCGGTGCTGCTGCCTTCACCGTGGTATCCTATGGCGGACGCAGCAGCAAGGGGAGCTTTGCTGTTGTCGTGCACGTCCACTTTCACGTTCAGATGTCGGGGGGCCGCGGGCTGTCCACCACCTACGTCACCACTCCCCCCAAGGTCCCCGCCACTGGCGCGCCTGCTAGGGTTGTTGTGCACGGTGTCGTCGAAGGTCACTCTCTGTCCCCCGTGTCATCGGCCTCCGGGTCGAACCTTGCGCCTAGCGCCACCCCCGTTGGATAGGGAGGGCAGGTAGTCGATGTTGTCGTTCAGGTTGGCAGGGTCTGACTCCTCCGTCCCGGCCTCGGAGTTGACGGCGTCGTGATCCGCGGCGATGTCTCCGGACCCGTTGGACATGGCCTCAAGATACCCCGGAGGAGACTCCCTGTTCTGAACGCGACGCGCCGCCCTGGATCTCTACTGCATCTCCAGGCTGGTGCTGCCGTCCCCGCTGCCGTTGCGGCGGTCGAAGGTGGGGTTCTTCATCACCTGGTCGTCGTGGATCATGAACAGGGGCTTGCCCAAGGGCACGTAGTCCGGGATGCGGAACTGCCAGCGCTGCTTGATGGTGAGGCCGAACCAGAGGGCGATCCACAGGATCATGTAGCCGACCTCGCACACCAGGCCCGTCAGCACCAGGCTGTCCTGGGTGGGCCGGTACAGGTGGACGAAATCGTACATCAGGGGACCCTTGCACACGGCCAGACCCACCAAGGCCGCCATGGCGCAGGAGTGCGGGACGTAGCCCTGACAGCCACTGTTCACCACGATCGTCTTTTTCACGTAGTTCTCCTGGTTGCGGTGCTTGCGCGCCACGATGCGCAGCTTCTCGGCGAAGTAGTGGGAGCCGTACTCGAACACGGTCATGGTGGACAGCAGCATGACGGTGGAGCCCAGCAGGTAGAGGGCCAGCGAGGCGCCGCAGCCCAGGGCCAGGTCCACGTTGATGTAGACGGGGTGGTTGTAGCAGACCTTGTACAGGCAGCCGAAGGCGGAGTAGCCCAGCACCGCCGTCAGGGTCATGGCCAGGAGTTGCAGGGCGAAGACCACCGTCAGGGCTTTGCTGGTGTACCTGCCACAGCAACGGCTGTCATGATAGGAGCTGACACGTCAGGTGGGGGCGGGGGGTGGGGAGGGGGGTGGGGGGCAAGTCTACTGCATTCGATAAAAGATTCGTTCAAACCTATAAGATGACAAAAACACGCATTCGGAGAATCCCAGTCTCTCTCTAAAAAAACAACAAAAAACAACAAAAAAACCACGTACATTTTGTCTCTGTCTGTCCGTCTGTCTGTCTCTGTCTGTCCGTCTGTCTGTCTCTGTCTGTCTCTGCTCTCTCTGTCTGTCTGTCTGTCTCTCTCTCTCTCTCTCTCTCTCTCTCAAACACACACACACACACACACACACACACACACACACACACACACACACACACACACACACACACACATTCATTCACCATCACTCTTAGTTGAACGAATCCACGCACACGTACATCACTCAATGCGCATGTATACCACGCACGCATAAACAAAAACATACATCACTCATTTATTTGAAGTCACGCGCATGCGCGCACACACGCACACACACACACACCACAAACGCGCGCATGTGTGTACTCCCCCTCATCCACCCCTTCCATCCTTCCTCTCCCCGCCCCCACCACACACACTATTCTTTCACTATTAGTCCCTCCGCCCCACCACACACACTATTCTTTCACGATTAGTCCCTCCGCCCCCACCACACACACTATTCATTCACTATTAGTCCCTCCGCCCCCACCACACACACTATTCTTTCACTATTAGTCCCTCCGCCCCCACCACACACACTATTCTTTCACTATTAGTCCCTCCGCCCCCACCACACACACTATTCTTTCACGATTAGTCCCTCCGCCCCCACCACACACACTATTCTTTCACTATTAGTCCCTCAGCCCCCACCACACACACTATTCTTTCACTATTAGTCCCTCCGCCCCCACCACACACACTATTCTTTCACTATTAGTCCCTCCGCCCCCACCACACACACTATTCTTTCACTATTAGTCCCGTGCATGCACGCTCCAATACAACACCCATTCGCTCAAAGTCGCAATCGCACACACACACACACACACACACACACACACACACACACACACACACACACACACACACACACACACACACATGCAAACAACTATTATCTGCAAAGTGTGCGACTTTGCCCTGAATTGATGACAACCCCCACGCCACTCCTCTCCCACCCCAGCATCTTCCTCCACACAGCGTATTATCTCCTCTTGGAAACTCTGTAGCATCGCGTCTTTGGCTGGTGTCTGTTGCACTGTGTTTAAGACAGGTTAGTGGAACAACAAACACACACACTCAAACACGCAAGCTCTCACGCGCACAGAGAGAGAGAGAGAGAGAGAGAGAGAGAGAGAGAGAGAGAGAGAGGAGAGAGAGATTGGTTTCCGCCCTTTCAGCTTTGTTCGAAGAACTCTTAACGGCACAAAGACGGACTCCCAACCAGAAAAGCGTATTGTATGTGAAACGGCGGGAGACAACGATATCAATTAACTTTGCTGCCCCTGCCCCTACTCACATACCCTGCCTTCCCTTCTCTCTGCTTTCCTGCTGACAAGAAGAATTTAGCACAGAGAGAGAGAGAGAGAGAGAGAGAGAGAGAGAGAGAGAGAGAGAGAGAGAGAGAGAGAGAAGGTGGGGGGGGGGGGGGTACGTAACACAAGTTAAATCCCATTTTGCCCTTCTTACTCGTCATCGCGTGCCGGTGAGAGAATTCACACACAAAACAAAAGGAAAAACAAACAAAAAAGGAGAAGCAGCAGCAGCAGCAGAAGAAGAAGAAGGAGAAGAAGAAGAAGAAGGAGAAGATGAAGAAAGGAAAGAAGGAAGGAGAAGGAGGAGGAGAAGGAGGAGGAGAAGGAGAAGATGAAGAGGAGAGAAAAAAGAAGGAGAAGAGGAAGAAGAAAAGGAGGAGGGGGAAGAAGAAGGAGAAAGAGGAGAAGGGGAAGAAGGGGGAGGAGGAAGAGGAGGAGGAGAAGAGGGAGGAGGAGGAGGAGGAGGAGGAGGAGGGGAAGAAGGAGGAGGAGGAGAAGGAGGGGAAGAAAAAGAAAAAAAAGAAGAGGAAGAAGAAAGAACATCGATTTGGTTAAAAGATTAGCTTTTTAATGATATATATGAAAACAGTAAACTGTATCCCGAGAGTCGGCAATGGGCGATGCGCAAGCCAATGATGAAGTGGGGGGGGGGGGGGGGGGGGGGTCAGACATGTTTCAGGGGGCCACTATACTCAGCTCAGTGATGCTGATACTAATATATAAGAAGGACTACTTACCAGAACACCGAAGCGCATCTGACGCTGAAGGTGAGGAGACCCAGGACGAAGTTGACGAAGGCCAAGGACACGGAGTGGTCACTGCCCCATCCCCCGAGCGGTGGTCTTGCGGTGGGTACCACCACCCGCGAGCCGTTGGCCACGGTGTGGGTCAGGTTGATGCTGCCCCGGATGTCGCTCTGGTGGGGACGCTCCTCGCCGAACAGGAAGTCCAGGTCCGAACTCCACACAGCGTCTGGAACCAGAAGAAACCAAGGGATGATTGAACAAGTGAACATCGATGGCTCTTTCAGCCAAAGGCAGGGAATTCTCTCTCTCTCTCTCTCTCTCTCTCTCTCTCTCTCTCTCTCTCTCTCTCTCTCTTTCCCGACTGTGTCATCTGGCTAAAGAAGATGACATTCATTTCTTATTCTGTTGTCCATGTCTAGGTGACATTAGAAAAAACTGTTATCAAGCCAAGTATTACAATGATCCAAGTAAATTTAAAATGACTTTGCTGTTATCATCAAGAAATGAAAATACTATATCCAATCTAGCACAATATGTTTACAAAGCTAAGAAAATGCTAGATACTGCAACCTCTTTGCATGTCCGTGTAATATACATTTTACTGTGCCAGTTGTTTCTAATACGGTGTTGGTTTTCCTTAATGTGGATATTACAGTGTCATCAGCTGCATTAAGTATTGTTAATGTTTTCTGTATATGTACCCCTTCAGTGAGGGGCCTTGGCCTAGACTGGATAAACTCTTGCATTCGCATCTCTCTCTTCTCTCTCTCTCTCTTTGAAACGGATAACCGGCCAAGTAACCTTTAAACGTTCCCTTAATTTTTTTGTTTGTGTGTGTGTGGATAAAATGGGATCTTAAAGGTGCGCTGTCTTTGTTTTCTTTCCCCAGTTCACTGTATCAACGGATATTAAAGTGCTTTCTCATGACAGAAATGGAATAACTGATATCCTTAATCGTCTTGCGTTTTGTTGCTGTTGTAGTTTTGTCGTTATGAAGCTGTGTACGTTACCTAAATGTTTTGTCCCTGTCAAGCTGTGTACGTTATCTAGATGTTTTGTCCTTATCAAGCTGTGTACGTTATCTAAATGTTTTGTCCTTATCAAGCTGTGTACGTTATCTAAATGTTTTGTCCTTATCAAGCTGTGTACGTTATCTAAATGTTTTGTCCTCATCAAGCTGTGTACGTTATCTAAATGTTTTGTCCTTATCAAGCTGTGTACGTTATCTAAATGTTTTGTCCTTATCAAGCTGTGTACGTTATCTAAATGTTTTGATTACACTCCTTCTGTTGGCTCACCTGTTCGCTCTCCCTCCCTCTCTCCTTCCCTCCCTCCCTTTCTCTCTCCTTCTCTTACACTCTGGATAGTTTAATGTATTGGACGTTATTATAGATCTCCCCCACCCCACCCCTTTGTCTCTCTTCTCCTCTCTTCGTGGATTTTTTTTCTCTTTATCATAGATCCTTTAGATGATATACATTTTTTGCGCTTGTGAATTGTGTGGAAGGTGATGGTATATGGGTCATTGAAACGGGTACGGTGGTGCGCGTGGAGATAGTGGAAGTTGATGTCGGGTGATATGGAAGAGAGGAGAGAAGAGAGAGAGAGAGAGAGAGAGAGAGAGAGAGAGAGAGAGAGAGAGAGGAGAGAGAGAGAGAATAGGGGTGGGATTGAGGATGGAGTGAAGTGGGGTGATTCAAACAGACTGACTGAGTGATACTAAGCAGAATCTCCGACAGACACATATATTTTTGTTACCATTTTCTCCAGTCATACCTGTACAAATCTTTCACATCTGGCGACCATTAAAGCAGAAGGAGACCCAAACCCCGAAATTTACACGAATTTGGCATGTCTTCTATTAAAAAACAAACAAACCAAAAACAAACACACACACACACACACACAATGGACAGGATAACGACTTTCAGAGCTGTCTATGACAAGGGGGAAGGAGACGCACGCTGGAACGGTCCCAAACCCCATTAGTTTTTCAACAGTTGCACGCGTCGAACCGTTTCTTTCGTTTCAGAGGTTAAAAACGAAAATGAGTAGGCAAGAAAGAACACACGCATGCCTGCATGTATAGACGCGTGCGCGCGCGTGCACACACACACACACACACACACACACACTTGACTTGAATGGAGCCCATCATTCTTTTGCAGACTCCTCTTTCGATTTGTTGCTGGATTTGTACTGACGTTTTTTTTTATTGCGTAGCGTGTCAAAAGTGACGTGTGCGTGCATATACTTTTTCTTCTAATTACAAGTGTTCTTTTGTATTTTAGGGCATTCTAAATTACTGTTGTTGCGTTGGTTGAACAAAGGCCCGTTTTCTAAAGGTTTTTTCTTTTTTTCTTTTTTTTCAATATATACAAGATTTTATTCTCTCCTTTAAGGGAGCAGAAAAAAACAACAACATTTTTGGGCGGACAACCTATCCATATCTGACAAGGGTTTCACGCTTTCTGTTGTGTCCATGGTTTGATCATAATTTTATATTGTTACCGCTATAGTTTTCTTTTCTTTTTTTTTTGTGAATATCTTTTTCACCGGCAGTTTCTGGACTTACAACTACATGATCTGATGTATTAACTGCCTCTAATTTGCGATCGTAAGAACTGCGTGTAATGCGCCTTTTTTTGTTAGTATACGCAGTGCACTTAAATAGTCATCATGTCATCTACTTCAGATACATGGCCTTCAAAAGAGGGACTTCGCATCGGTTATTTAAATATAAACAGTGCCAGAAATAAGACAGATGAAATCGCTGCAATACTTCACAACAATGGTAATAGCTTTCATGTGTTTTGTATAGCAGAGTCTTGGCTAACCGATATGATTCCAGATTCTGATATGTGCATGCCAAATTATGATGCAATCCGATTAGACCCAAAAGCACCTGGAACAACAGGTTTACTTCTTTACCTTGCTAAATCATTAACCTTCAAAAGAAAAGAGTATCTTGAAAAATACAACGTAGAATCCGTCTGGATAGAATTAAATCTTAAACACTGTAAGCCAGTAATGGTAGGATTCCTATACAGAAACCCAGCAGAAACCACTGATTGGTTCAATAGGTTTAATTTAATGATGGATGCCGCAATACTGGAATCAAAGGAAATTATTCTTTTTGGAGACTTTAACATAGACTTAACTGTGCCTGGGACTAAATGGAGTCATACTTATGCAATGTATGGGTTGGAACAAATAATCGATCGTCCTACTCAAATCACTGAACAAACGGAAACTCTTATTGATCACATTTACGTCAACACTAAAGATGACATAGTGGAAATGTGTTCTGTACAGACAGGCTGTAGTGACCATTGTTCAGTTTGTCTAACATGGTCAAAGAAGGTGTCAAAATTCCAAAGTCTGGACATAAGGAAATTTTTTATAGACGCTTCACGCATTTTGATAAAAATGCCTTCCTTAATGATTTGCTTCACTCTGAATTAGATTACATTTATCAGATTAGGAACCCTGACGATGCTGTGAACTTTTGGATAAGTACATTCAATTCAGTATATGATAAACACGCGCCGTTTGTAAGAAAAAGAGTGAAACATGTCATTAAACCCCCATGGTTAACAAAGGAGATAGACAATGAGATATACAAAAGAGATCATATCCTCAAGTCAAAGGATAAAGTGTCGTTCAGAAAACAAAGGAATAAAGTAAATTCCATGAAGAGAAAAGCAAAGAAACAATATTTTCAAAATTTAGTTTCGTCTTCTCAAAATTCAAACTTAATTTGGAAAGCTATCAATCTCTTGACTAACAATAATTCAAGAATGCAAAATCCAATAAAAGAAATATCACCAGAAGACTTCAACTTTCATTTTGCAAATATAACTAAGGATGTTATTGTAAATGATAAAACAAAGTACAATGATCTATGTATGTTAGAAAAATACTGTCGATGTAAAAACATTTCTTCGTGTTTTGACATACCACCATTGTCATTACATGAAGTATTTGATTATTTAACACACTTAAAACAGTCAGGGACAAGGGACTTAGATGGAATTGATGGCAAGATACTAAAAATCGCTTCATTGACCATTGCTGAGACACTCACTTACGTTTATAATTTGTGTATTGATAAAAGCCACTTTCCCTTAAGATTTAAACAAGCAAAAGTTATACCTTTATATAAAAAAGGTGATCCCACCAATCTCTCAAACTATAGACCTATCTCAATATTATCCCTGTTGTCTAAACCACTCGAAAAACATGTTCAAACACACCTATATTCTCATCTTAAATATTACGATCTGATTCATGAAAATCAATCAGGTTTTCGAGAAAATCACTCTTGTCACACTGCTCTTGTACAACTTATCGATAGATGTCTTACGAATATTAACAATAATGACCTTACTGGAATTCTTTTTGTAGATTTTGCAAAAGCGTTTGACGTTATAAACCACTCCCTTCTAATAAAAAAGCTTATGTGTTACAAAGTATCGAATACAGCCTTAAAATTCTTTACCTCGTTTCTCACTGATCGTCAACAGCTTGTTGAAATCAACTCCAAAAGGTCAAAGTTACTCCCTTTACAATTTGGTGTCCCTCAGGGGTCAGTATTGGGACCCCTACTCTTTTCTATTTATATAAATGACTTACCATTGTTTATAGAATGTTGTTGTGAAATGTTTGCTGATGATACCTCATTACAATCTCACAGTAGTAACCCTACTGAACTGGTAAATAACCTGCAGAAAAATATCAACAAGCTAATTACATGGACAGAAATGAATCATATGTCCCTCAATGCTAGTAAAACCAAATGCATGTATGTCACTACACGCCAGAAAAATGACATCCTCATTTGCGCCATTACATGCCCAAGGACAAAAGATTGAAGAGGTTACATCGCATAAAGTTTTAGGTGTTATCATGACAACGATTTATCTTGGTCTTACCACATTGCGGATCTTGGAAAACGTATTTCTAAGAGAATATATCAACTTTCAAAGATAAAAAATTTCTAAATCTTCACTCCAGAAAGATATTCTTTCATGCGCACATTCTTTCTCTTATCAATTATGCATCCACGTTATGGGATAATGCCAGTGAAACTAATCTGAAACTAGTAAGTCGTCTGCATAAAAGGGCCATTAAATTAATTCAGTTGAAATCCAGTACCTTGACAAAGAGTGATTACAAAACTTTAAATATTCTTCCATTTAAAGACAGACTCTACTTCAACAAATGCTTGAGCATGTACAATGTAATGAATGGATCAGCCCCGAAGATAATCTTTGAAAGCTTTGTCTTCAATAGTTACAGACATACACATAAACTGTCTCTTCCCAGACCTCGATGTAATCTTTATAAATCAAGTTTTCTGTACTCTGGAGGGACCGCATGGAATAATTTGCCTTCCTCCATAAAATCATGTCGCTCAAAATATACATTTAAAAAAGCACTAAAAATGCATTTGATAGAAACTCTGCGCATCAATGAAGTCATTTCCTTTAATTCAATCCCCTTATCTCCCCCCTCTCTCTCTCTCTCTCTCTCTCTCTCTCTCTCTCTCTGTGCTTGAAGTTCCAACAATAGTTTCATTATTGTCTCGGATTTCATACGAGAGTTATGTACTTGCATGAAAGAAATTGTGTGTTTTAAAAATGTTTTTTGAGCTTGTAGTTATATGTTCAATTAGTTTCTTTCTTGTCTATGAGGGCAGGATGTAAAAAAGCTGGAAAGCTTATTCTTTAACCCTCAATAAAGATAATTTTGACTTGACTTGACTTGACACACACACACACACACACAAGCACGCACACACACACACACACACACACACACACACACACACACACACACACACACACACACACACACAAAGCGCCCTGTAGCGTTAAAAGAGGAGTGCCAATGACCCAAAGGCAGCGAAAGGATGAGGTGGAAGACTTGTGTTGTGTGCTGAGCAAAACGCGTCCTTGTCCTCCCCCTCAGAAGTCTGTTGTCAGACAAGTCATTTCCTTCCCCGCACACCACTTCCCCCAGCTCTCGTTCCGCTCTTTGCACCACCACTCACCACTCCTGTAGACCCTTCCAGCATCTACTCCCGTCCATCCTGTCTTCGCCTTTCTTTCTCTCTTTCCCTTCCTCTCCTTTTTCTCCCTTTCTCTTCCTCGCTCTTCGAGAGCTGTCTTCTGATTCCGACAGTTTCCGACAGAACCGTAGCTATGGGGATGAAGTGCAACGTCTTTTTCAGTCATTGCAGTTTCAGGTTGACTACATACAGCCCAGCCGACCAGATGTTCCCGGGCTGTCGTCACACTAAGAAAACAAGTCCTAAGTCGTGTCCAAACTCTCTGAGCGAAAACTGTTTAGAAAAAAAAAAAAAAAAAAAGGACGGTGCCTCGAAGAACAGGGACAGCCGCCATGCACACTGTACTGTGTTTTTATCATTTCACTTCCAAAGTCGCCACATCAGAACACAAAAACCTAGCTCGTCCTAAATTGTGATCATAGAAAATGTAAACGTATAGGAAATTTTCAGAGCAATATAAATTTTTTTTTTTAAGGGCTACGAAGACAGAAACAAACATGCGGAAAAAGAAAAAAAAATGAGAGAGAGAGAGAGAGAGAGAGAGAGAGAGAGAGGGAACGATGGCAGAATGATGGAGAGACAGACATAAAAAGTCAAACCTACACATAACTACCAGGAGACAGGGGCACAGTTAAACGGGATAGAACCCCCCTCCCTTACACACACACACACACACACACACACACACAAACACACACACACACACACACACACACACACACACACACACACACACACACCTATGCACATGCAGATAAGCACACATGAACGTCCAAACACAGACAAAGCAAAAACAACCTATTTGTCAAGGAGTAATCACAGCATGCTGCTTTACTGTAATATTTGCAATGGCGTGTCAGTGACAGGCCCCTGCAGATATTTGACAGTAAATCCATTCATCTTTGAAATAAAGATCAAATTAACACCAGTCATTGAAATGGAAAAAAAAGATAGTTGAGATCACACATTTCCAGCCCAACAGGACATCGACAGACATGCTTTAGCAATCCATTTCTTCAACATTTGTTACAACTGATATAATAAAACGCTCAACAATCCCACTCACACCACACATACAGAACAAGGTTCGCACAGACACGTACACTAGCACATATAATGCACGCATTGATATTAAGAAAACATACTTATCATGGACTCTTTAAAACAGGATATGTTGCCGTCATATTTGCAATGGCGTACCAAGGATTGGCCATTGCAAAGATGAGACAGCAGCATAGCTCATACAGTGGCACAAAGATTGCTAAAATATCTGGCATTCAGGATAATCAAATACAAATTGTCATGAGGACTAGTAACCAAACCATCCGTCTGAAAGAACAAGTCTCATTCATACCGAATACATGGGAACACACACACACACACACACACACACACACACACACACAACACAACACACGCACACACCACACACACACACACACACCACACACTCACAACACCACACACACACACACACACACACACACACACACACACACAAACACACACACGTCTCCATGTGCTGATTTTACAGACATGCACTTCCAAACACGGACTAAACAAGATGCAAAGCATATAAACGTACTCCCAGTTTATCCTTAATGACTCGCACTCTAACCACTGAGCCACAGGGACACCTGATATTTGTAGGAAATTTAAGCCTTATGAAGTTCATGTTTGTTCCTCCTTGACCAGATCCAGCTTGAACACCTCTCTGCCGCTTCTGCCATTGCTTTCAGGGCTCTGGTTTTTTCCCTCCCTGCAACTGAGAGCTGTTTCATGAGGGTGTATGCGAACGTTCCTACAAACCCTCTAGCTCCAATTTCTGCAGTGAGGATTTTGACCTGATAGCCTTCTCTCCTCAGGCTGTTTGCCAGATCAGCATACTTTTCAGTCTTGTAGATTTGAGCTGCCTCCATTCTGTTCTCATATGGCACCGTAAGCTCGATCATGATCAGCTGCTTGGTTGACTGAGAGTGGACTACTATGTCTGGTCTCATGCCACTCTTGCTGATGATCTCTGGGTGACTCTTCCATTCTGGGAGGTCTGCAGTGCACTCCCAGTCATCTGCCCCGTCCAGCAGACTCTGCCTGCATGTTCCGAGTGGCACAGTTGTTCTTGGCCATGATTTGCCGCCTCCTGCCGTGACGAATGTTGCGGGTGCTTTTGGAGTCCTGATTTTTGCTTTTGTGGTGTTGGTACTAGCCCAGACTACTTGTACAATCTCTTTGAGCACTTGGTTGTGCCTCCATGTGTACCTTCCTTGAGCCAGGGCTACTTTACATGAGCTTAGGACATGCTCCACTGTTTGTTTTTCATGGCAGAGGGGGCATGCAGGATCGTCTGTTTTTCCCCACTTCACCAGGTTTGCATTTGAGGGCAGAAGGTCATATGCAGCTCTGAGAATGAAGCTGATCCTGAGAGGGGCCATGTGCCAAATGTCATTCCAAGTGAGACTTCTTTGGAGTGCATTCTCCCACGTTGTCCATTGCCCTTGCTGGCCCTGCTGGACTGCTTTTTGGAGTCTTTTTTTGGTCTTCTTCTTTTCTCATCTCCTGAATCAACATGTCTCTTTTGGCTTTTCCTTTGGCCTTTGACCACCATTCAGTTTTGGTCACCCCAGTCCTTGTATGTTGGTCTGTGTGTGTCCTGTTATTTCTCTGATCTTGAGACTTCCTTTTGCAGAATCCATCGCCTCTTGAACTTTCCATTTTCTGCCTGTCTTCAGCTGGGGCTTGATTGCTTCTACCACCTTGTCTCCTGAGTCCTCCAGCATGCTTTGAAGTCTGATCTTCCCTGCTTTGTATTCTTCCAGGATGGATTTCAGTGGTAGTTTCAGCTTTGCTTGGCGACAGTACAGCGCTATGTCAGTCAGACAGGGTGGGACACCAAGCCATTTCCTTGTGAACTTGTTGATTTTGGCTTCCATTGCCTCCACTGTGCTGGTGCAGATGTCGTATATCATCAGAGGCCATAGGAGCTTTGGTATCAGCATGAACTGCAGACACCAGACCTTATATTTGCCAGGGAGCCCACACTGGTCAATGGTTTCCAAGCCTTCTTCCGACATCTGTTTGGTTTCTTTTGCTCTTTGTGTGTCTTTCAGCGTATCATCATACCATCTTCCAAAGCTCTTGACTGGCTCTTCTGTGACTGTTGGAATGGCCTGGTTGGCAACACTGAAGACCACAGATTCGGCCACTTTTCCTTTCCTCAGTGAGAGACTCCGAGATTTCTTTGGCTTGAACTTCATTCTGGATGAGGCAACTATGTCGTCCAGCCTTTCCAGCACATGACGTGTCTCGTCTTCTCTGGATGAAATCACTGTAGTGTCATCCATGAAGGCCTTGAGAGGGGGCATCTTGTATCCATCACCAAGGTCTGTTTGTCTCGCGTTGTTTGTTGCTGCTTTCAAGATGACTTCCATTGTCAACACGAACAGTATTGGGGAAATTGCACAGCCCATTACAATGCCCACTTCCAAGTTGATCCAATCTGTTGTGTAGTCCTTGGTAGAGAACCGCATTGAGAAGCCATTCAAGTACTTCTTGAGCATGTCGCGGATGTTCTTTGGCACATGGCACATCTCAAGAGCCAACTGTATCATCTCATGGGGTACAGATCCATATGCGTTTGCCAGATCAAGCCACACTACGTCCAGGTCTCTCTTTTCTGTTTTCGCTCTTTGGATTGCGTCCCATATCATTGTGACGTGTTCTACATGGCCAGCTACGCCTGGGATGCCACCTTTCTGGACTGACACATCCAAGTACTTGTTTTCCATCAGGTACTTGGTCAGCCTTGCTGCCATGACAGAGAAGAAGATTTTCCCTTCGACGTTCAGTAGTGATATTAGCCTGAACTGGCTGATATCACTTGAGTTTTGCTTTTTGGGGATGTACACACCATCTGCCGTCATCCACTGGCCGCTGATCTTCTGGTTTCTCCAAGCTGATCGCAGCAGCCTGTAGAGCCACTCCAGCACCTTGGGACATTTCTCGTATAGCTGGTAAGGTATTCCGTTTGGCCCTGGTGATGATTTGGCTCTGACTTTGTCGACCACCTTCTTGATTTCCGCCAACGTTGGAGGCTTGTCATTGAACTGTTCCTCAGGGTTGGTTGGCCACACCAGACCTTGAATGTCGAGTGGTGCTTTGCTCTGTGAGTCAGAGTATGTTTTCCTCAGATGCTGCTCAAGAACTCCTTTGTCAACACTTCGGGTCCCAGATTTTGGCTGCTCAAACAGTGCTCTGGCAAACTGGAAGGGGTCTCTGAAGAAGCGCTCTTGTGTCTTCTTCTTTTTGCTCTTCCTCTTCCTTGCAGATTCCGCTTTGCTGAGGGCGCTGTGTTTTGCTTTCAGG
Organism: Conus canariensis; assembly: GCA_033310375.1. Lineage (NCBI taxonomy): Eukaryota > Metazoa > Mollusca > Gastropoda > Neogastropoda > Conidae > Conus > Conus canariensis. Next base: position 19,698,966 of record CM065732.1, read on the forward strand.
TCTTTACAGAGTTTTTCCAAGCCTTGTTTTTCAGCTGGCAGTGCGGTCTTCATTTGCTTCTTGAGGTTTTTCTTTTGGACCCTGATCTTGTCCATCTCTTCTTGGCGTCTGGATTTCTTTGGAGGTGTTTTCTCTTTGGGTAGTTTTGCTCCATAGGCGTCTCTACATGTGGCATACACAATATCCCCATATGTGGCTAGTTGGTGTTCCAGGGTGCTTTTCCCTATCAGTGCATCGAGTCTTTGGACGATTTTTGCATCCAGTTTCTCCCAATCTTCAGTTTCGTTTGCTCGTGGCAGGTTGAGTTTCAGGCGCCTGGCATCGAGGGCCTGTGCAAATTCCTCATCCGAACCAACAGCGTAGATGTCCTTGGCACTGTGGTTTAAATCCTGGCCCTGGTCTTCCGACGTCTTATCTGCTGATGCAGTGCGCTGCTGCTCATTCAGATGAGTCTTCACACATCCCATCTTTGTTCTGTGGATCTTCATGCCACGGGTGGTAGCGAAACGC
>CM065732.1:19704475-19710738 GCA_033310375.1 Conus canariensis
AGCGCGCGCACACACACACACACACACACACACACACACACACACACACACACACACACACACACACACGGCGCGCGCGCGCGCACGCGCGCGCTCATATGCGGGTAAGCACACATAAACGTCCAAACACAGGCAAAGTAAAAACAAGCTATTTCTCAAGGAGTAATCACAGCATGCTGCTTTACTGTAATATTTGCAAGGGCGTGTCAGTGACAGGCCCTTGCAGATATTTGACTGTAAATCCATTCATCTTTGAAATAAAGACCAAATTAATACCAGTCATTAAAGTGAAAAAAAAACAACCGATAGTTGAGATCACACCTTTCCAGCCCACAAGGCATCGACAGACATGTTTTAGAAATCCATTTCTTCAACATTTCATACAACTGATATAACAAAACGCTCAACAATCCCACTCACACCACACATACAGAACAAGGTTCGCACAGACACGTACTCTAGCACATATGATGCATGCATTAATATGAAGAAAACATGCGTATCATGGACTCTTTAAAACAGGATATGAGGCTGTCATATCTGCAATGGCATACCAAGGATAGGCCATTGCAAAGATGAGACAGCAGCATCGCACAGATAGTGGCACAACGATTACTAAAATATCTGGTATTCAGGATAAGCAAATACTAATTGTCATTAGGACTACTAACCAAACCATCCACCTGAAAGAACAAGTCTCATTCATACCGAATACATGGGGACACACACACACACACACACACACACGCCACACACAACCACACACACACCACACACACACACACACACACACACTCACACACACACACCCCACACACACACACACACACACACACACACACACACACGTATCCACGTGCTGATTTTACAGACATGCACTTGCAAACACGAACCAAACAAAAACAACCTATTTGTTCGGGAGTAGTAACGGCACCTTGTTTTACTGTAATATTTGCAAAGGCGTATCAGTGATAGGCCCTTGCAGATATTTGACAGTAAAACCAGTAATCTTAAACAAAGACCAAACTGACACCAGACATTAAAGTATACAAATGATATTTGAGATCACACATTTCCAGCCCACAGTACATTAGAAATGTTTTGGAAATCAATTTTCTTCCAAATTTGAAAAGATTAACATAACAAAAACGGAAACAGTCTCGCGCACACCAAACATATAGAACAAGGTTCACAGAGAATGGTACACGCGCACATACACTGCAACATAGATATGAAGAAAACATGCTTATCACTCATGGACTCTCACGACAGGGTATGTTGCTGAAATATTTGCAATCGCCTACCAACGAAAGACATAACTCATACAGTGGTACAAAGGTCAGACCAGTATCTGTCACTAAGGATAGTCTCATTCATACCGAACACACACACACACACACACACACACACACACACACACACACACACGCACACCACCCACACACACACACGCACACGCACACGCCACACCACACACACACACACACACACCTCTGCACGTGCAGATAAGCACACATCAATGTCCAAACACAGACAAAGCAAAAACAACCTTTTTGTCAAGGAGTAATCACAGCATGCTGCTTTACTGTAATATTTGCAATGACGTGTCAGTTATTGGCCTTTGCAGATATTTGACAGTAAATCCATTCATCTTTGAAATAAAGACCAAATTAACACCAGTCATTGAAATGGGGGGAAAATGATACTTGATATCACTCATTTCCAGCCCTACAGGACATCGACAGATATGCTTTTGAAATCCATTTCTTCAACATTTGATTCAACTGGTATAAAAAAACGGTCAACCGTCACACTCATACCACACATACAGAACAAGGTTCGCACAGAAATGTACACTGGCACATATAATGCATACATTGATATGAAGAAAAATGCTTATCATGGACTCTTTAAAACAGGGTATGTTGCTGTCATATTTGCAATGGCATACCAAGATGAGACAGCAGCATAGCTCATAGAGTGGCACAAAGATTACTAAAGTATCTGTCATTGAGGATAAGCAAGTACAAATTGTCGTTAGGACTAGTAACCAAACCATCAAGCTGAAACAACAGGTCTCATTCATACCCAATACATAGACACCCACACACACCCACCACACACACACCCAAACCCCACACACACACACACACACACACACACACACACACACGAACCCACACACACGTCTGCACGTGCTGATTTACAGACATGCACTTCGAAACACGGACCAAACAAAAAACAACCTATTTGTTCAGAAGAAATAACAGCATCCTGTTCTACTGTAATATTTGGAAAGGCGTATCAGTGATAGGCCCTTGCAGATACTTGACAGTAAATCCAGTCATCTTTGAAATAAAGAACAAATTAACACCAGGCATTGAAATGGAAAAAAAAGTGATAGTCGCGATCACACATTTCTAGCCCACAGGATATCAGATATGTTTTGGAAATCAGTTTTCCTCCAAATTTGATAAGATTAACATAACAGTACCGACAACAAACTCGCTAACGCCAAACATATAGAACTAGGTTCACAGAGACTAGTACACGAGCACATATACTGCACACATACATATGAAGAAAACATGTTTATCACCAATGGACTCTTTACGACATGATATGATGCTGTAATATTTGCAATGGCCTACCAAGGAAAGGCATTACTCATACAGTGGTGCAAAGTTTACACCAGTATCTGGCTTTAAGGATAGTCTCATTCATACCGAACACACACACACACACACACACACACACACACACACACACACACACACACACACACACACACACACACCTCTGCATGTGCAGATAAGCACACATGAAGATTCAAACACAGGCAAAGCAAAAACAACCTATTTGTCAAAGAGTAATCACAGCATGCGGCTTCACTGTAATATTTGCAGAGGCGTGTCAGTGATAGGCCCTTGCAGATATTTGACAGTAAATAAAGACCAAATTAACACAAGTCATGAAATGAAAAAAAAAAAAAAAAAAAAAAAAAAAAAAAAAAACCGAAAGTTATGATCACACAAATCTAGCCCACAGGACATCAGATGTGTTTTAAAAATCCATTTCTTCAACAATTGATACAATTGACACAACAAAACGGTCAACAATCCCACTCACACCTCACATACAGAACAAGGTTCGCACAGACACGTACACTAGCACATGTAATGCACGCACTGATATGAAGAAAACATGCTTGTCATGGACTCTTTAAAACAGGATATGTTGCTGTCATATTTGCAATGGCGTACCAAGGACAGGCCATTGTAAAGATGAGACAGCAGCATCGCTCATATAGTGGCACAAGGATTACTAAAGTATCTAGCATTAAGGATAATCAAAATAATACAGATTGTCATTAGGAGTAGTAACCAAACCATCCATCTGAAAGAACAAGTCTCATTCATACGAAAGACATGGAGACACACACACACACACACGCACGCACGCACGCACGCACCACACACACACACACACACACACACACACACACACACGCACGCACGCACGCACGCACGCACGCACCACACACACACACACACAAACCTGCACGTGCTGATTTACAGACACGCACCAAACAAAAAGAACCTATTTGTTAGGGAGTAGTTGTTTTACTGTAATATTTGCAAAGGCATATCAGTGATAGGCCCTTGCAGCTTATTTGACAGTAAAACCGTTTATCTTTTATATCAAGAGCAAACTGATATCATGCTCAGAAAGATAAAAAAAGAAAAGAATGACAGCCGTGATAACACATTTCTAGCCCACAAAACATCAACAGAGATGTTTTAGAAATTCAGTATCTTCAATCCCAACTCACACCAAACAAATAGAACAAGGTTCACTGAGACAGGTCAAGCACATATACTGCTCACATCGATGTGAAGAAAACATGCTTATCATGGACTCTTTACAATAGGGTATGTTGCTGTCGTATTTGCAATGGCGTACCAAGGATAGGCCATTGCAAAGGTTGGACAACAGCATCACTAGTATGGTGGCACAAAGATTAGTAGAGTATCTGGTATCAAAGATGACAGGAAATAAAAGACAAATTGTCAGTGATACTAGAAACCAAATCATCCTGCTAATGCAAAAAAAAATACTCTAAGTCGTGAAGACCAAAGTAAAAGTTCAACAAGAATGCATGGATCCAGACACTAACAGGACACACACACACACACACACACACACACACACACACACACACACACACACACACACACACACACACAGGTGGTCAAATGAGACCTTTTTAGTGGCATTTCCTTTCTCAGTTTTTTTTTCTTTTTTTCCCTTTTTCTCAGTTTTTCATGTATCTCGTTTTTCTCATGGACTTCTGATATTCTATCCTTTACCCGCTTTTTTTCCTTTTAGTTGTTATAAACGCTAAAAAAAAAAAAAAAAAAAAAGAAAACGCGCGCACACACACATGCACACGCGCGCGTGCGAGCGCGCGCACACACACACACACACCACACACACACACACACACACACACACACACCACACACACACACACACGTGCGCGCGCGCGCGCACGCGCGCGCTCATATGCAGATAAGCACACATAAACGTCCAAACACAGGCAAAGTAAAAACAAGCTATTTCTCAAGGAGTAATCACAGCATGCTGCTTTACTGTAATATTTGCAAGGCGTGTCAGTGACAGGCCCTTGCAGATATTTGACTGTAAATCCATTCATCTTTGAAATAAAGACCAAATTAATACCAGTCATTAAAGTGAAAAAAAAAACAACCGATAGTTGAGATCACACCTTTCCAGCCCACAAGGCATCGACAGACATGTTTTAGAAATCCATTTCTTCAACATTTCATACAACTGATATAACAAAACGCTCAACAATCCCACTCACACCACACATACAGAACAAGGTTCGCACAGACACGTACTCTAGCACATATGATGCATGCATTAATATGAAGAAAACATGCGTATCATGGACTCTTTAAAACAGGATATGAGGCTGTCATATCTGCAATGGCATACCAAGGATAGGCCATTGCAAAGATGAGACAGCAGCATCGCACAGATAGTGGCACAACGATTACTAAAATATCTGGTATTCAGGATAAGCAAATACTAATTGTCATTAGGACTACTAACCAAACCATCCACCTGAAAGAACAAGTCTCATTCATACCGAATACATGGGGACACACACACACACACACACGCCCACACAGACGCACACACACACACACACACACACACTCACACACACACCCCACACACACACACACACACACACACACACACACACACACACACACACACACACACACACACACGTATCCACGTGCTGATTTTACAGACATGCACTTGCAAACACGAACCAAACAAAAACAACCTATTTGTTCGGGAGTAGTAACGGCATCTTGTTTTACTGTAATATTTGCAAAGGCGTATCAGTGATAGGCCCTTGCAGATATTTGACAGTAAAACCAGTAATCTTAAACAAAGACCAAACTGACACCAGACATTAAAGTATACAAATGATATTTGAGATCACACATTTCCAGCCCACAGTACATTAGAAATGTTTTGGAAATCAATTTTCTTCCAAATTTGAAAAGATTAACATAACAAAAACGGAAACAGTCTCGCGCACACCAAACATATAGAACAAGGTTCACAGAGAATGGTACACGCGCACATACACTGCATACATAGATATGAAGAAAACATGCTTATCACTCATGGACTCATCATGACAGGGTATGTTGCTGAAATATTTGCAATCGCCTACCAACGAAAGACATAACTCATACAGTGGTACAAAGGTCAGACCAGTATCTGTCACTAAGGATAGTCTCATTCATACGAACAACACACACACACACACACACACACACACACACACACACACACACACACACACCACACCACACCACACGCACACGCACACCACACACACACACACACCTCTGCACGTGCAGATAAGCACACATAATGTCCAAACACAGACAAAGCAAAAACAACCTTTTGTCAAGGAGTAATCACAGCATGCTGCTTTACTGTAATATTTGCAATGACGTGTCAGTTATTGGCCTTTGCAGATATTTGACAGTAAATCCATTCATCTTTGAAATAAAGACCAAATTAACACCAGTCATTGAAATGGGGGGAAAATGATACTTGATATCACTCATTTCCAGCCCTACAGGACATCGACAGATATGCTTTTGAAATCCATTTCTTCAACATTTGATTCAACTGGTATAAAAAAC
>CM065732.1:19713338-19720838 GCA_033310375.1 Conus canariensis
CTGCTATATGAAATGAAGTTAGACCTACAGGGATGCAACAAACAGAACTAATGGTTTTCACACACACACACACACACCACACACACACACACACACACACACACACACACACCCCTAAGTCGGTACGTGGCTACCCACCTAGCAGGGTAATCAAAAACGGTCATACACATATTGTTCACATCCCCAGCTGATGCATTTGTACCATAGTGTTCAAGTACTTTGGCTGTTCGGATGATCCCTGGAGTCTTTTTTTAGCCAGGGTACGACAACAACAACAAAACAACACACACACACTGAAAAAGGAAGACAGAGAGGTGGGGGTGTGGGGAGGAGAAAGAAGGGTCAAGGTTAGAGATGGGTGGTGGCAGAAGGGGGGGGGGACAGCCAGACGGGTTTACACTGCTGAAATGAGAGAGAGAGAGAGAGAGAGAAGAGAAGAGAGAGAGAAGAGAGAGAGAGAGAGAAGAGAGAGAAGACAGACAGACAGAGAGAGAGACAGAGAGGGCAGAGAGAGAGAGATGCACATGATACTTACCTCTGTGTTTGTATGTGTGCTTGTGTGTGTGTGTGAATGAGTGTGTGTGTGCGCGTACAGTACAACTATGACCTAATCTGACGATAAATTGGTTTCAGTGAGTCAATGTGTGTATGTACATTCATGCATGCATGCTGGTGTTGATGTGTGTGTGTGTGTGTGTGTGTGTGTGTGTGTGTGTGTGTGTGTGTGTGTGTGTGTGTGTGTGTGTGTGTGTGCCCATAATGGACAGTACCCTTCATATGCAACAAGATTAGAACACATTAGGTTTCCATCCTCTTAAGCAAATCCATGAATCTCATGCCTTCTTCTTCTGTCTTCTTCTGCGAACGCACAGAATTGTGCACCTGTCTGCCATTCAGGCCCAATCTAAGGCCGATGGATGGAAGATAACTCTTATAATTAAGCGACTAAATTATGAAATAAACAGCATGCACTTTCATTTTGTCAATTATTCTATGTGTGTGTGTGTGTGTGTGTGTGTGTGTGTGTGTGTGTGTGTGTGTGTGTTGTGTGTGGTTGTGTGTGTGTCTGTGTGTGTGTTGTGGTCTGTGTTGGTACTGGGGTAGAGGTGAGTAAGTGAGTGAGTGTGTGTGTGTGGTGTGTGTGTGTGGTGTGTGTGGTGTGTGTGTGTGTGTGTGTGTGTTGTTGTGTGGTTGTGTGTGGTGGTTTATGAGTAATGAGTGGGTAGGTGAGTGAAGTGAGTGATGTGAGTGTGTGGTGTGTGTGTGTGTGTGTGTGTGTGTGTGTGTGTGTGTGTGTGTGTGTGTGTGTGTGTGTGTTGTGTGGTGTGTGCATGTGTGTGTGAATAAAAGTCTACCAGTTTATTTGTGATGAAACATGGTGAATCAGCAAACACAAGTTCAGACACTCTCTCCTGCCATTTTTGAAAACACAATCTGCCTTCTGTCATGTTCTGTCAGCTCATATCTTTAGACCTGGAGATCAAGAGGGGCCATATAGGGGCTGTCCATCAGTTGGCTAGATGTCCAATAATTTTTTTACATGAGAAGACTGTTCACTATCCAAAACTGAATCACAACAGGACAGAACATAGGGGGAAACAAGCATTGTTTAACGACCATCAAAGTGTGTGGTACCTGCAGAAATACTCCCCCCCCCCTCCCCTGCCAACACTCCCTCTCCCCCACAAACACCTCCCACCCCCTTTCCCAAACTTCCAACCCATCTCTTTCTGCCATCAAATGGCAGTTTTTTTTTTAGCTGTGTCCAAGGACACCAATGCCACTGAAGTAAGTCTACTGCACAGTGTGGCTGCCCGAGCCTGATAAAGTGAAATATATCTTCTCTTGTATTACGTTTTATTGTTTTTCATCCCTTTATTCATGATTACCCTTTTAGCCATATATAGCAACCAGTGCCTGCTTAAATTCACAAATGAAATCTCTGTTTCATATATACATTTTCATTTTTTTTCCATATGTGTGGTGGTTGTGTGTGTGTGTGGAGAGAGAGAGAAGAGAGAGAGAGAGAGAGAGAGAGAGAGAGAGAGAGTGCGCATTTATGCGCATGTACTCTTGCGCCCACATATGTGTGTGTGTGTGTGTGTGTGTGTGTGTGTGTGTGTGTGTGTGTGTGTGGTGTGTGTGTAAGCGTGTGTGTGTGCGTTTCCTGAGAACTTGTACAGATGAGGGGAAGAAAGAGAGAGAGTATAATGATAATTCTATTATGGACATAAAAAGGTGTAAGAAGGGTTCTCAGGACGGGGTTAAATAGGAGTATAAGAGACAGGAAGATAGTGATATTCGTATGTTCACTGGACTTTGGTCGCCTTTCAATTCTATTAAAGTATCGTCAATCACTTCTTTACAATTTTCTCATCTCAAGAAAAATAATTTGACAGTGTGTCATATAAATTTATCTTTAACTTATTTATTTTCAATTCACTTTTCTGAATTTGTGTTACTTATTTTGTTTAAAATGCAAGTACAACCTACGGTTTAATCTGACAATAAATGGTTTCAGTTCAGTGTGTGTGTGTGTGTGTGTGTGTGTGTGTGTGTGTGTGTGTGTGTGTGTGTGTGCTTGTAACTGTGTGTATGCATGCACACGCATGCCACGTCATGTGTGTGTGTGCTATCTCTTCATTGTCACCTTCTTGTATTCATGCAGTCTTTAGTGAAGCTTCATTAGGCTTAAAGAATTCAACAACCATTTTCATAATGAATTATTACACATGTTCAAACAAATAACAGCAACAACTTCTTTGATGAATCTCATGTTGTTTGATAATATGGGTTGGTTGTTAGTATGAGATGTAAAAAAAAGGACAGGGATGAGTCGTTCTTGCATGCATGAAAATATGTCAGGTTACTTGCTTGGTCTTAATTTAGGTGTTACTGAACTGTAACTTGCACTTGCAGTACACCCAGAGCATAAACAAGCATTAATTGCTACTCATAATGCATCACTGATTTGAGTGGATAAGAGTAGTGACAAAACAGATCTAATTATCTATGCATGAATGTCGGAATGTATCTTCTGAAGTTAACTCCCAGTTTTCAAGTTTTTGCCCCCCCCCCCCCCCCCCCCCCCCCAAAAAAAAAAAAACAAAAAACAAACAAAAAAACCTTCAAGGAACACTGTTTTGTCATTCAGGAGATAGATCTTTGGGGGGGGGGGGGGGGGGGGGTTAACGGTCAAGTCTGAGATTAAATAGCTCGAGCACGTAGAATGGAGAAACAGACTAGTTCTAGCACATGTTGAATGGAGAAACAGACAATCATCGTAAGCATGCATACACTAATACATGCATATGCAGTGCTATAATCTTGTATTGAAATGACTGAGTTCGGTCTAGTTCAGGCGAAATTATGTTGCTATCCTTTAGTCTTTTATTGAGGGCTCAAGATCAAACTGTCAATACTTCAAGTGCAATACCATAGTTATTGACGTTTTCCTGACACTGTGACAACCAGCAATTCAAACCTTCAAAAAGCAGCAAGATAAACTCATTGATGGCGGCTGCTCTGTGGAAGAAGAAGAATACTAGCACGGAGTATCACAATCACACAGGCTGTCCCCAGCAGCAACTAGATCTACAACGTGGTCAAAAACTTTAATGTTTTGGCCGCTTCCAGTCCCGCCTCTTAACTCGCGGTAGTTGAAAACGGAAGTGTAAGAGGTCCGAAACCACGGTTACAGTTTAGGCCGAAACTCCAAGATGCACCTGGCTTTTGTCAGAAGATCAACCAATACCAAAACACCGCACATTCCAGCCCTTGACCCTGTCATACCTGACTCTGAGGCAGATCTAATGTCCGTTCCTTTTTACTGTATGCAAGCACGACCCACCAGATGCTTCATTTTCCTGTTGTCTGCTGGGCTTGGAGACTGAAATTCTCCCTCCGCCCCCTTTCCTCCCCTCCCCTCCTCCGGTCCACTGGCAAAATTTCACTTTAAGCACATCGCCCGCCCCCCCCCCCCCCCCCCATGCCTCCTCCACATCTCCCATCCAGTCCTTCCCCTTCCACACACACACACCGTGGGCGGATCCCAAGACCCTTTTTGGACCACCCATACACGCCACCCCCTCGTCTCAGATGTAACTATGAAAGGAAATAGCCGATGTTTGTCAGCTGATCAACAGTCAGAGTCAGGACAGAGCTCTCACAGCAATGATGGCGTCAGTTCTATGGATGAACAATTCACAATGAAAAATGCCCGAGAGGGGCTGGGGTGGGGTGGGGGAGAAGAGTTGATGACTGAGGAGGAGGAGGAGGCCAGAGAGAGAGAGAGAGAGAGAGAGAGAGAGAGAGAGAGAGAGAGAGAGAGAGAGAGAGAGAATGTAAAAGTATGTGGTGTTAAGTTGGAGATGGGGATGGGATAGGGGAATGGGAAGGAGAGCGATGGGTATTCTTTCCCTACGACGGTACAATAGTAATGATAATGTTCTAAAGCTACAAGAACTCCCTCCCTCCCCTCTCTCTCTCTCTCTCTCTCTCTCTCTCTCTCTCTCTCTCTCTCTCTCTCTCTCTCTCTCTCTCTCTCTCTTCAGTGTCATGTTGCCGGGGGTGTAGGCCAATAGCCATCGCTGAAGGCGAGGAGATGTAGGAAAGAATGGTGGAGGGGTGCATGGGGTTGTGTGATTAATTCAATACACAAATCTGTGTGCAGCGTAACACACTAACCACCACCACCATCACCACCACCCCACCACAACAACAACCTGTTAGCCTACTGACCTAAAAACGTTCACTGAGAACTGAAAAAGCTCTCTCCCTCTCACCCTCTCCTCAACCTGGGCCACCGGGGACACACTACAGGCACCCCTCGACTTACCTCCTGAAGACGGGTGCTATGAACCCTCTCAGGACCAGTACCTCCCTGAGGCGGACGATGACGAGGAGCTAGCCCCCACCTCATTGTACGATGTCCGCACGATAGAACGGTGGCGACCAGACCTCGTTAGGAGGGAGGCCGCACCCGCTGACGAATTTCTCTCCCTCTCCCCCGGCCCAGAGATCTAGACCAATCTACCCAAGAACCCCTCAGTCGCCTCCTTGTTTACGGACAATCCCGTGACCAGGGAGATGGGCATTTCCCAGTCGGACCGTCGGTTGATCCCCCACCTGCCCCCCCCTACTTCCGGCGCCATCTCCTTTAAGAACCTAAAGGAATGGGTCCGAGTAGCCAGGATGGGCATCCTCCACACCACGGCGGGACACACCTACTTGGACATGCCCCTTCAGCGAGCGGAGGCTCTATGGCCGGAGGACGATGGTGCCATCCCAGTACCGGGGGACCCGGGCTCTGAGGCGCACCAAGAGCCTGACCCTCGCTTGTTCAGCGATCCTTTCATGCGACACCTAGTTAACAGGATTTCGCATCACCTTTCGGCTGCGGCGGACAGCGCAGCCAGAAGCCACTTCAACTGCTTGTTGGTCGCGAGAGAGGCCGTGCTGGCGCGGACCTCTCTCTCCCCGACGCTTAAGGCAGCCCTGCGATGCATCCCGGGCCAGGTCCAGTCGCTCTTTGGCGACTACTCGGCTGACGTCATAGCACAAGCAGTTGAGGAACGCAAGCAGGCTGTGTCCTTTGCGCCCAGGCCACCGCCACGCCCTGCTAGACCCCCACTTCGTTCCTTCCCCAGGCACAGACCCTATCCCAGACAATCGCCTTCCCGCACCGCACGGCCCGCCAAGCGACCTAATCTTCTCCCAAGGCCTAAGCCAAAACCCCATCAGCAAAATTTTCGGTTAGGCCAACAGTCACGCTCCCGGAGCTGACTAGGGAGACAGCCCGAGGGGGACTTAGATCAGGTAGCACCCCCCCTCGCCCTATCCCCCACCCACCAGCCCAGACCCTCGCCCCCCCTGGCGGGCAGCCTCTCCCGGCATGCCCACCAGTGGAGACGCATACGCCTCACCCCTGGATAGTGGCGGTGCTACAGGAAGGGTTTCGCCTTCCTTGGGCCCACGAGCGTCCCCCCCCTCATGCTATCTCCCCCTCCCTCCCCCAACGAGCCCTCCCCCGCCAAAGCAGAAGCTCTTCGCACGGAAGTCCAAGACCTCCTCAAAAGAGGGGCCATCTCGGAGATTTCCCACCCAAACCCCGGCTTCTACTCTTTGTGATCCCAAAAGCCTCGGGAGGATGGAGGCCCATTCTAGATTTTTCGCCCCTCAAGTTCCTCAGGCCCACCAAGTTCAAGATGGAGACCCCCACCCAGATCCGAGACTCCATCCATCATCGCGACTGGGCCACATCCGTAGACCTGAAGGACGCCTATTTTTCAGATCCTGATTCACCCGGCCCACAGACGATTCCTACGGTTCGTCTGGCAGACCCCGGAGAGGCCTGCACGCATAGTGGACCTCATCTCCTGCCTGTCACAGGCACCCCACACCTCGGCCAGAACCCTGTCCTCCCTCCTAGGAATGATGGAGTCCCTGTCTCCCCTCATTCCCCTGCGGCGGGTCCCCAAACGCCAACTTCAGAGGGAGTTCCGCCGACGTTTGTCACAGACCTCCGACCGCTGGGACCAGGTCATTCCCCTCGGACACTGGTTCATTTCGGCGACGGAGGAGCGGCTCACTCCAGCCACTCTCTCCACCGGGGTCCCCATCTCCCTCCCAACCCAACCCAACCACTGGAACTTTATACAGACGCCTCCAACTTGGGCTGGGGGGCCCACGTGGAGGACAGTCACGCCTCGGGGAGTGGGAGCTGGAAGCGGTCAGGCTAGCCCTTCTCCAACTCCAGCACAAGGTCGCGCACCGACTTGTTCTCCTCCTCACGGACAATACGTCGGTAGCTTGCTATGTCAACAAAGGGGGAGAGGCCCGCTCCATAGGCCTCTCCCTCAGAACAGAGGCCCTCCTTCGCTGGTGTCGCGCAACCATTGGTTTGTGCCCATGATCGACCTGTTTGCCACCAGCTTCAACCATCACCTGCCCCTGTACGTCTCTCCCGTTCCAGATCCCCAGGCGGATGCAGTCGACGCACTATCCCTCCCCGGGACGGGCCTACTGGCGTATGCCTTTCCCCCCTTCCCCATCCTACACAAGGTGATCAGGAAGGCAAGGCTGGAAAGACCCAGGCTGATCCTCGTAACGCCATGGTGGCCGACCCAGTCTTGGTTCCCGGACCCCAAGTCCCTCACCCACGTTCCCCCCCTCCGGCTCAGCCCTCGCTGGGACATGCTGAGACAACCCCGGTCAGGTCTTCCTCACTCCAATCCCAAGATGCTTCGCCTACACGCGTGGCTTCTATGCCAGCCCAACTGCGAACATCTGCATCTACCCCCCACTCGGAGAGACCCCAGTCCGTCCTAGACACACTAGCCGGGGCAGGGGCCTCTCAGGGATTACGGGACTTCGCCTCGGCATCTCGCAGAGCCAGCACCGAATCCCTCTACAACTACCGTTGGGAGAGATGGATAACCTGGTGCTCAGATAACTCTGTTCCCCATTACTGCCCCTCCAACATCCAAATAGGAAATTTCC
>CM065732.1:19728338-19748338 GCA_033310375.1 Conus canariensis
GAAGTACTGGCCAACACCGACAGCAGTGGAAGCCAAGTTGTACGGCACCCTGGAGGAGCTGCGGTGGACGGCAGCCTTCATCGAGGACACCGGGCTGCTCATCTAACGGGAAGTGAACGAGGAGGAAGAAGAAGAAAGAAGCAACATTAAGATGAATATCTTTCTTTATAAATTTTGTGCAGTATGCATTGCCCCACCTTCGGAAGACTCAGGGGAACATCATCAACAACAGCAGTTTGGTGGCCCGGATTGGACAGCTAGGGGCAACCACCTACGTTGCTACCAAGGTCTCCCTTGCTTATTCTGTCGATTCTATTATATTGTTCTTTTTCGTTTCAATTTGTTTTATTTGTAAGTTTGTTCTTCTCCCCCACTTGTTCGTTTGATTCTAGCTTATCTCTTGCAATTTCTGTTATGATTCTAGTTTGTCTCCGTCACTTGTTCTTTTGATCCTAGTTTATCTCTTTCAATTTCTGTTATGATTCTAGTTTGTCTCTATCACTTGTTCTTTTGACTCTAGTACATCTTGTTACTAAGTCATCTTCTGAACATTCATTTCCCACAATCAAAGAGGCATGCAGGCACACACACGCACGCACACACACACACACACACACACACACCCCACACACACACACCACGCACACACACACGCACGCACGCACGCACGCACGCACGCACGCACGCACACACACACACACACACACACACACACGCACACACACACACACTTAGTAAGAAGAGCAATAACAAGAACAACAATAACAATAACAACAGCGACTACGACAACAACAATAACAACAACAACACACACACACACACAAACAATGTGTGTGTGTGTGTGTGTGTGTGTGTGTGTGTGTGTGTGTGTGTGTGTGTGTGTGTGTGGTGTGTGTGTGTGTGTGTGTGTGTGTGTGTGTGTGTGTGTGTGTATGCGGTGGGCGAGTGCATGTGTGTGTGTACGATATGTGTATGATGTGTGTGCACGCGCTTGTGTGTGCGCGCGCGCGTTTGTGGTCTGCTGTTGGGCGCGTCCGCGGGTGCGGGAGACGGCCTTTGGGGAAAACCTTTAGACCTGATGTGACAATGAGGAATGCTGTTTACATGTTCATAATCAAGTACAGTGAAACCCGGCTATAATTGAAGTGGCACGGACCCGGGAAGACCTTCAATATAGCCGGAACTTCAATATAGCCAATTCTCGGTTATATTGAATTTCCCTCCTTGTTCCTTCAGAAATTCAATATAACCGAACTTTTTTTTCACTATAGGTTCTTATTTCCGTGTCCACACATTGCGTTTGATGTGAGATATATTCCCATTAATCTTTCACCTGTTGGCTGTTGTTCTTCGAGCCTCCTTGCTTTTTTCTGCACACACACACACACACACACACACACACGACACACACACGACACACACCACACACACACACACACCAGGACACACACTCAAACACACGCACGCCCCCCCCCCCCCTCCCTTACACACACAAACACACAGAGCCATTCACACTATCAGACCGACACCAAATTAAGCATTTGATGAAAACTTTAATGAAAAAGAAGACATATGAAATAATCCAGTCTGTTATTGACTGAAGGATGGCAAAGTGCTGCGATGCTAACAGAAGAACAATGTTTGCCACAAAGGTTTAGACTCTCATATGTTTTATAAGCTTAGCACAAAACATGTAAATATACAACAACAAAAACAAAAAAAAGAAAGAAAGAAAAAAACTTTCATACGACTCCATATCGTTACATAAGGGACAATGTTTAAGAGGAGGATGAGAGAGAGAGAGAGAGAGAGAGAGGAGAGAGAGGTAAGTGCAAAATGGTTCAGAATAAGCTATAATAGCGAAGCGCGCAATAACCATTAGAGCCGAACTAAGAGACACATTAAACATTTCAAGAAAAAATGACATAACTGCTGTTCAAAAGTTCAATGTCGAATACGGAAAAAATACCCCCCCCCCCCCCCCCCCCCCCCCCCACCCCCCCACACACACACACACACAAGAAGGCCATCATGCCATTAAGCTATGTTGATAACCCTTTCCGAAAGTTTCGGATCAGCACTGACAGACACGCGGTTCAAAAGTATGGTACACAAACCACAAAGTGGTTGGGAACCCAGGTTGACGCAGGTTTGTCTTTCCCCAGACAGGACGTCCACATGATAGTCGGCAAGCTTTCCTGGGAAGTGTTGATCTCACTTTGTCGACAGATGCGAGGCTGCACAACTCTATGGAGGTCCTTTCTAACATTGAAACCTCCATACTGTGGGTACAAAGACTGGACAGGCACACCCAGTACACTACTCAAACCATGGATTCCCCACATACTCATGTAGGCTCCTGGGCATCGGCAGTTCATCACCTCATTCTGAAAAAGGTTTTTCATGTCTTCTTCCGCCACGTTGATGGAAAATGCCTGGCCTGAGTATGAGATGTAAGTCTTCACCAAAATCTGAAGATCCGTCCCCGATGCAAGGAAATCATCAGAAAGATACAGGTCTGAATTTTGAACCATCTCAAAAATGATACGGACCCGCATCTCAGTGTGATGATCTTCATCTCCATATGCTAGGAGAGACCCGCACCGCGGCAGACAATTTCCGTCACCACGCACCTGCACTGGAAGACGCTGCGGAGCATCATCAGGATACAGCTCGAGGGACACATAGTCCACGTTTGGTTTTTCTGGCAGGTATGGTTTGTATGTGATGGGCGTTTGTGCGAACAAGGAATGCGTTTCTGCAGCAACAATGTTTTCAAGTTCCTCGTAGGATGATGCATCTTTGATCAGTGTTGCAAGATTGTCAAAAAACGCGAAAGAGTCATCTGTTGTATGCCTGGTGTAACCCTTACTGGTTGATGGACGAGGCGTGTCCTTGCTGGTTGATGGACGAGGCGTGTCCTTGCTGGTTGACGGACGAGGCGTGTCCTTGCTGGTTGATGGACGAGGCGTGTCCTTACTGGTTGATGGACGAGGCGTGTCCTTGCTGGTTGACGGACGAGGCGTGTCCTTACTGGTTGACGGACGAGGCGTGTCCTTGCTGGTTGACGGACGAGGCGTGTCCTTACTGGTTGACGGACGAGGCGTGTCCTTGCTGGTTGACGGACGAGGCGTGTCCTTACTGGTTGATGGACGAGGCGTGTCCTTGCTGGTTGACGGGGGAGAAGTGGAATGGCTCCAAGTAAATGAATGACTTGCCTGTTCAGGCTTTGATGGTGACGAAAAGAAATCTGTGATTCTGCTTTGTATTGTGGAAGTTGTTAGAAGCAAATGTTCCAATTGACCGCTGAATTTCTGAAGTCCTCTTCTGATCTCTTCATTTGCTCCCGTTTGCAACAGATACAGCTCAATAGTTGAAAGAGCAGACAAAGCCTCCAGCTTTGAGATAGACGGAGGTTGCTCCCCACAGTCATCCCCATCAGAGTCGTTTTTGTCGTTGATGGTCTCATCGGTGTCACCTCTGGTAGAGCTAAGTGAGGACAAGATGTCTTCTGTTGAAGGAACCGCGCATGTAGCAACATCAATGTCAACGTCACAAAACTCTTCCAGGGACACATCCAGCTCCTTGTAGAGTCGTGACAGGAGCGGCTCCATGTCAGCAGTCTCAATGTCAGCTCCCACGTCGCATGGCATCTCTGTGCAGGCTTCTCCTTCATCCAGGTCACTTCGATTAAATCCTGCTTTCCGGAAACAGTTTCTGACTGTGGATGGTTTGACATTGTCCCATGCGTGCTTCAGGTTCCTGACGGCATCGAGGAGGGTGACGCTGAACTCATCCAAGGGCAGGCCTGAATCAACGTGAAGAATGAGCCTGGAGAGCATCCGTGTTCTGAAAAAATACCAATTTCAAACCTTAATTGTGTGCTAGTGTGTGAGTGATTGTGAGTGTGTGTGTGTGTGTGTGTGTGTGTGTGTGTGTGTGTGTGTGTGTGTGTGTGTGTGGTGTGTGTGTGTGAGTGTGTGAGAGAGTGTGTATGTGTGTGTATGTGAGAGAGGGAAAGAGAGAGAGAGCACACACACACACACACACACACACACACACACACACACACACACACACACACACACACACGTACTCACCTGTAGAAGAATTTCAAATTCTTGATCACACCACAGTCCAAAGGTTGGAGTTTGGATGTGGCATTTGGTGGGAGGAAAAGCACTTCTGTTGCCAGGAGGCCTTGAACTTTGACATGAGCAGTGCAATTGTCGATCACAAGTAAGACCTTTCGGTTTGCACTGTCCATGGACGGTCAAAATCGCGCAACCACTTCTCGAATAGGTCGGATGTCATCCAGGCTTTCTTGTTCGATGTATAGCGAAGTGGCAACTCAATGCCTTTGAAGCACCGGGGTTTGACAAACTTCCCGATGACCAAAAGCGACTGTTTCTCTGACCCGTCCATGTTACAGCAAAGACTCACAGTTACTCTTTCCTTAGACTGCTTTCCTCCATGGCACTTCTTAGATTTGAACTCAAAGGTTCTATCAGGCAGCATACGGAAGAATAGAGCGCATTCATCCATGTTGAAGATGTCCTTCTCCTTATACTTTTGAAGAGTTGGGGTCAGCACTTCGCTAACCCATGCATCTGTGGACACTTCATCTACGCTTTCACGTTCGCCGCACACTTTTCGGCAGTTGATGTTGTGTCGCTTGTTGAATCGGCTAAGCCAACCGTTCGTGCACTCCAGTCATTTAAGCCAAGTTTTCTTGCAAACTCTTCAGCTTTCGTCTTGAGCACTGGCCCACTTATAGGAATGGCATTACTCCTGGCACCTTTGAACACTGAAGAAGTGCATGCTCTATTTCTTCCTGTCGAGCTACTCTATGTGGTCTCTGGATTTTTGGATCTATTTCTCCGCTGTAGTAAAGACTTTTCAATGTTTCTTTTTCTTTCATAATCTTGGTCACACAACCTGCCGAAATTCCATATTCCTCAGCTACTTCCTTTCTTTTTTTGCAGCCAGTTTCCAGCTTCTGAATAAGCTCGATTTTTCTTTTAATTGTCAGACTCACCCTTTTTTGTTTTGCAGCCATTTTTGCTAGTGTACAAAGGGAAACTACTCGCATGAACAAGAGAAATTAAGTCGGGGAGATCTACGCACCACAAGACTACATGGCGTGGCTGTCAGAGGCCCGCGGCATTGTTAGACCGTAATTGTTATCAGAGACCTCCTGACTCGAAAGTTGATGCTGATCTGGCCTCTCCCCTTCCTCAACTGATTGCGCTGACAGAGGCGTGTCATATCATTCGGCGCCCGCGCAGTCATTGTTCTTAAAAATAAAAAGTTAAAAAAATCTTATGAGCAAACATTTAATATAGCCGGGTAAAAAACGCCCCTGGGCTGAATTTTTGTTTCAATATAGCCGGGATTTCAACATAGCCGACTTCAATGTAGCCAACATTTTTTAACAAAGAAAAAGTAGAGCTTCGGCCGGGACCTGAAAAATTCTTCAATATAGCCGGGATGTCAATATAGCCTACTTCAATATAGCCGGGTTTCACTGTAAATGAGTATTTCTATCAGCCACACTCAGCAACATATTCTTGTAGTGTTTTCTTAATCAGCAACAGACAGTTTGCTTTAATAATTGATTGACTTCAGTAAAGAAAGGGATATATTCAATACTGTGGTGCACTTTTCATTTCTGGCTCCTATCTTTAATGTGGTGTGTGTCTGAGTGAGTGTGTGTGTGTTGTGTGTGTGTGTGTGTTTTGTGTGTGTGTGTGTGTGTGTGTGTGTGTGTGTGTGTGTGTGTGTGTGGAGAGAGAGAGAGAACATGTGCTTTCTTGCCCATGGAATGAAAGCGTAGGGCATGCTTCACCTGAAAATGTGATAAAACAAATGTTTGAACGTCTAAAAAGGACAACAAATTAAAAGGAAATAAAACACACAGCAGATAGGAGGAAATGGAAAGATGATGTTGAAAATGAGTAATAACACAACACACACACACACACACACACACACACACACACACACACACACACACACACACACACACGCACACGCACATGCATACACACACACGCAACCACACACACACACCACACCACACACACACACACACACACACACACGCACATGCATACACACATGCACACATACACTCTCTCTCTCAATGCATATATATACATGTTGCATAAACATGAATATTCCTCAAAGGAAGACTGAGCATGGAACTGTCTTCACATGGCAACAACAAAAAGAAAGATGAAGAGAGAAGATCTGCAAAGAAATGCAGTGAAGAGAAAGGAAGAAGATAATGCAAAAGGACATCATGAAAGACTGAAGACATATGCAAGTCGTATTCCAGATAAAGACAAGAAGACCACAACACACAAAGTATCTAAACGCCAAGCACCAGAACACAGAGACAACATCCAGAAGTCAATAACACAAGCTACAGGCTGTGGTCATTATTGGTCCAGTTCACTGGTAGTGGGTACACTGAAAAAGTTCCCTTTAATAAAAGAATGACATACCAACTCTTCTACTGCTCTTCAGTGCTGACATTGAGAGACATGACATGCAGACACTTCTAACACTGACCACAGCTGACACTAACAGACATGACATACAGACACTTCTAACACTGACCACACACAGCTGACACTGACAGACATGACATACAGACATTTCTAACACTGACCACAGCTGACACTGACAGACATGACATACAGACACTTCTAACACTGACCACAGCTGACACTGACAGACATGACATACAGACACTTCTAACACTGACCACAGCTGACACTGACAGACATAACATACAGACACTTCTAACACTGACCACAGCTGACACTGACACTGAGAGACATGACAAACAGACACTTCTTACACTGACCACAGCTGACACTGACACTGAGAGACATGACATACAGACACTTCTAACACTGACTACACACAGCTGACACTGACAGACATGACATACACTAAACACTTCTAACACTGACCACAGCTGAAACTGACAGACATGACATACAGACACTTCTAACACTGACCACAGCTGACACTGACACTGACAGACATGACATACAGACACTTCTAACACTGACCACAGCTGACTGACATTGACAGACACGATATACAGACACTTCTAACACTGACCACAGCTGACACTGACATTGACAGACATGACATACAGACACTTCTAACACTGACCACAGCTGACTGACACTGACAGACATGACATACACACACTTCTAACACTGACCACAGCTGACACTGACAGACATGACATACAGACACTTCTAACACTGACCACAGCTGACTGACACTGACACACATGACATACAGACACTTCTAACATTGACCACTGCTGACACTGACAGACATGACATACAGACACTTCTAACACTGACCACAGCTGACACTGACAGACATGATATACAGACACTTCTAAAACTGACCACACCTCACACTGACAGACATGACATACAGACACTTCTAACACTGACCACAGCTGAATGACAGACATGACATTCAGACACTTCTAACACTGACCACAGCTGACACTGACAGGCATGACATACAGACACTTCTAACACTGACCACTGCTGATTGACACTGACAGACATGACATACAGACACTTCTAACACTGACCACAGCTGACACTGAGAGACATGACATACAGACACTTCTAACACTGACCTCAGCTGACACTAACAGACATGACATACAGACACTTCTAACATTGACCACAGCTGACACTGACAGACATGACATTCAGACACTTCTAACACTGACCACACCTGACTGACACTGACAGACACGACATACAAACACTTCTAACACTGACCACAGCTGACTGGCATTGACAGATGGGTAGCAACATTTATGATTCACCCACCCGCTGATCAAATGCTCTGCCTCCACTGTCCCACACATAGATGACTGTGTCAAGACCTATCAAACGGCATGCACAGGGTACTTTGAAAGTGTCAGGATGGCTGGTTACAATGCCAGTATACGTGCCAATCCATTTATTGTCTACGGCATCGATGCAAACCTGTAAATGGACGCACACACACACATGAGAATGCTTAAGCCAGTTCAAAACCAGTTGTATTGGAAATGCAGAACACCACACCTACAGGTGTCTGTTCTTTCTCATTTACTGTTTATGGCATCTTTGTAAACACACACACACAACACACACACACACACACCACACACACACACCACACACACACACACACACACACAAATCATTTTTCGCCACTGTCCATTAATTTTCTTTCACAAAATGTATATTTTCACCTATGCTAGTGCAGAAATTAAGCAATAACATTTATTTCTCTATAGACACTTGTTTGTTAAGAACAAAAAGTTAGTTTTTCGTAAATATGTTCAGGCAAATAGGTTGTTTTTTGTTATTGTTTTTTTTTGCCAGATTCCATGACTGGACAATATGCTAAAGTCATAATCATAATGTTCAAGAAAAAATAAAGCTTTGGATCACCTCTTTCCTACCTGCTTTACAAAACGAAGTAACTACGTCAGATGGTGCTGATCTTGATTTCTGGTTTCAGCTACTCAGAAAGTGGAAAAGGAAAACTTGTTGGACTTGAACAGAAACAGGCTTATGCATTTCTTACTACCTACAAATCTGTTGTATAATGAATGCACGGATATTCAAAGAACAGTTTTGATCAAGACAGTAAGAAACACGAAACATACACAAACACTGAACGTAAATGCTCCCTTTATAAATGATAGAAATAATAATACTAATAATACAGCAACCGACTCACTTCATACAATTTTTCCACCATCATTGGATCCCTCGATATCACAATTCCATCTTCAGTTGTTAGATCCACCTTTTCTGCTGTCTGTCCATCATTGCTCAGTCTGATCTTTTTACCGTGGTTCTCATGAAACCTCAGGTCAGGTACCTGCAAGACAAAAGTCAGTGCACACAACAACAACAGTAAGATCATCACTACAGAGTCTTCCCAGTCAAATCACCCCCATCCCTTCCAAACATTGATACTGACAGTTTACTAAAATACAGCATGCATATACAGGCTTCTGCCTCTGTTACTTAACTCTTCCCCTGTCCCCTGCCTTTCGGTCACTTAATCTGGTTCTTCATCGACATGTTCAGACAGTAATGATGGAGATCAGCAGCATTGCCTCAAGTCAGACAATGTAAATTACAATTCTCTCAACCCATGCCGGATAATATTTAACTGGAACTAAGATAAAGAGTAATTTTTCTTCAAAGGGGGAAAAACTGACTTTCTTCTTTTTTTTTTGGATGAAACCCAAGTGTAAATAATGAAATTGTTTTGATGTTTTACAAGACTTCTACCCTGTACTTAAACAAGATGAGGTTAAAAAAATATTGATCTAAGACAGTGAGACTGAAGAGTGGCACATCAACAACGGAAAATATATGGTTTTTAATTTCTGGTCAGATTTGGCAATGTAGAACGACTGACCATAATGTGGACTAATTCACACAGTGACCATATGCATGGTGTTCATCCACTTTCCAGACATTTAAACATTTAAAAAAGGGTATCTGTTTATTACCTGTGAATTTACCTTGGCAGTATCGTCCACGCTTAGGTCACCTATCTGTGACAGCTTCTTTTCAACGTCGGTCACAGCCAAGGGGTCAATGGTCAATGTCAGCTTCCGGTTCACCTTGACAGAGGTCAGGAAGTCAGGACAGAAGTCCAGGCTGCTGACGCGTGTTTTCATCATGGCTATCATGTCACTGAATGACCCATGGGTGGACAGCCTCTCTGCCTGCTGAATGATGTGGGAATGCATGGCAAACCTTCCACGCTGTTTCTGCAGGCTGGCCTTCCCATCAGCCATCTGGCTCTTCAGGTTGGAACTCGCTCTCAATATGCGGTCCTCCAGACGCTGGCAATAGTCCTGAACAGCCTTCTCCAAACGTTGACGTACAGCATTGACATCTGCCACTCCTGCCTCCGTCTGTCTGTCAACCTCCTGGATGTCTTTTTCCATGTCTCCAATGGCTTCATCCAACGAGTCCAACCCACATTTCAGAGTCGTTTTCACTTCTGTCAGCAATGCTTGAGATTCTTCCAATCTGGTTTCCAATTTGACCACATGCGGACAATGGCGGTGGTCAGTGGTAGCACACAAAATGCACACAGACATATTGTGAGTGGGGCAGTACACTTGTGCGACTTCGTTGGCATGAACGGTGCATGTTGTGGAACGTTTGGTAACAAGGACATCAGCAGTTAGAGTGGACAATTCCTCCACCTGGTGATGTTTGCTCACAGACTGCTTCTTGTGCATCTTGCTACACGCCTGACAGAACATGTCACTGCAGTTGAGGCACAGAGACACAGCAGCCTCATCCTCACACACACAGCACACATGCTGTTTGGACAACAGGCATTCAGCCTCCACCATGGCAGCCAAAAACATTTGAGTCGGGAAGCTGTCGACGACATCTGCGACGTTTTCTTGGGGTGACAGCGATTTGTCCAGGATAGGGTACCTGCAGCTAGGGCACTTGGCTTCAGGTTGGGTCTTCAGCCATGCAATGAGACAGTGCCGACACAGGATGTGTCCACAAGGAAGGATTTTAGGAGTGGTGAACAGTTCGTTGTACACCATACACTCCTTTTCTCCGGCCTCCTGCAGTGTTGCCGTTGCCATCTGTGGGTTCCGATTCTTATTGTTCAGACAAACTGCCAGAACAAAACATTTCCTGTAATGTCACAACAGTAACAGCTGTAGTGCAGAATGCCTTTTGTGCAAATCCTGAAACAAATAAACACTGGGAGACAGACAAGACAGACAGACAGACAGAGAGAGAATATTAGTTCAAACTAAAAAGCTAAAGTGGAACTCTTCAAAATAATCATACAGTATTAACTCAAGGACTGTCTGTGCATTTACTCTACCATATAGAAATCCCACACAGCACATGAAGCCTGCTACAACCACATATTTCTAATTCTAAAGTTTGGATCTATAACATTGAGCTGCGAACAATATATCTTGTTTGTCCATGCACAGATGAAAACCATCTCTTGATGTGAAAACCTCTCAAATTAGATTTGTCAACTATGTCACAGTAAAAGCTTTGGCGTTGAGGACACTGAACACACAGTGAACAATTGACACACTGATTTAGAGCAACTGTCGCCCATTCCTCACAGTCAACACCGAGGTGCCCAAGGCACTCAGAGCTGAAAACTCCCATACTTGTACGCTTCTGATAGCGTTTGAACCCTACCTCCCAGCCTGCACTCACTTTCAAACCATTGCACTGCGACCACAAGTAGCAAGTCAATACTGGGCCCAAGTGACATGCAACAGACCCACAGTATGAGTCAACCCTCTTGTTTCTGATTCTGTAGATGCTAGCCATGGATGTCTGTTTTTTTAACTCTGCATATGTACACAACACCCTCCCCCCTCCCCCATGCATGCATATGCAAACAAGGGATTCACATTTTTTTAATTTTGTAATTCTATTCTACGCTAAAAATAGAAGTTAAAAAAAACAATAATACATGTATAAATCATGAACAAACTGTCACCCCAGTTTTACTTCAATCTAAACTCCATTCAAAGAATGTTGACTGTCTTTGGTTGCGGAAAGACAGACTTAAATGCCAACTGTATGAATGAAAGGGTTGTTGGGTAGGTTTTTTCCTTTTTTTTTCATTAAAAAAAAAAAGAAGTAATTTTTACCAAGAAACACGGAAGGCTGAAAGGGGTGGGTGGGAAAGGAGAGACGGCTGAGATGGATTACTCATAATTACATTCATACATAAAGACTGGAAATGGATTACTCATTATTACATTCATACATAGAGACTGGAAATGGATTACTCATTGTCACATTCATACATAGAGACTGGAAATGGATTACTCATTATTACATTCATACATAGAGACTGGAAATGGATTACTCATTGTCACATTCATACATAGAGACTGGAAATGGATTACTCATTATCACATTCATACATAGAGACTGGAAATGCATGCCCCATTCCATACAAGGATCAATGATTTGCAGACTGAAGAAGAGAAGAAAAAGACACGACAGTGAAACTGGCTGGAAGTTCATGCAACCCAATCAATAAACCCTGCAAAGTTTGCCAGCTGATTCGACAGAGACAGAGATAATGTTGCTTATAGCCTAGTCGACCGAAAAGGGCCATATCTAGGCTGTTCACCAAGTTGAAGTCATGTCATTAAAAAAAACATAAACAAACAAAAATTCGTGCACACAACACATTAAAATACACCTTCTCAAAATACGCCTGAAATTTCATTAAAAATCTTCCCTCCGTAAAATCTAAGATCTGATGAAAACTGTTGCTTCCTTTCAGAAATTCAAAGATCACATCAGGTGGGACATCTCTGAACAAGGTTTTCATGGAGTCTGCTGCAAAGTGTGTATGTCTCACATCATGCAAGTCCCCCAGCTGATTCTGCCCATGAGTGTCACCGACAGAAGAGAGGATAATGAGTGCCAGAAACTGTTCCTTGGAACCCTCTCTGTCAGGTTGAAGTCAAATGCTCAATGACAAAAACACAGGGGTGAAAGAAAAAAAAAAAAAAAAAAAGGGAAAAGCTTTAAGATGACAGTGAAGTGCTGGAATGACCCATCACAGACCTTATATGGAGCCACAAGGCAAAACGCTGTACTGAAATTTGCATCACAATAATGCAAAGAGAGGAAGCTGTGCAATTCTTGTCTGCTGACTTACAAATAGCAGTTTGTATGAACTTTTGTACAGAACTTCCATCACTGCTCCACATACATACATAAAGGAGACATGTGAAAGAGAGAGACTGCAACAAAGACTGAGTTCACTACTTTTTTGTTTGCTTCTATTGTGATTTTTAAGTTGTGGTTTTTAAAGATTTTACATAATTCTTTTTTCTTGTTTTCAATGGTTCTTGGATTATTGTTTAATGCAGCGAGGCCGTCATCTCTGTATAAACCGGCCTGTTTTCCAAGTTGTTTTTGGATGTTGGATAGCATGAATAGTCCGACTAGTTCACATGTTTCGGCACCATCATACGATCCCATGGTTACATCAAATGTGGAGTTTTTGCTCGTTTTTTTAATTCAAGTTTCATTTCTGCTATGGAGTAAGGTTTTTTTTGGTGTGGAAAATAATCTCCATTTCTGACTCTGTTATATTTGTGTATTTGTTGGCAAATTTCAAAGCTTTGTTGAGTAGTTCTTCATCTATTCAGAATTATGTAAAATCTTTAAAAACCACAACTTAAAAATCACAATAGAAGCAAACAAAAAAGTAGTGAATTACCTAGACATAACATTAGACCTCAATGACCATGTGTACAAACCATACAAAAAACCCAATGACATACCAGTCTACGTAAACATCAAAAGCAACCACCCACCATCTATACTAAAAACAATACCCAATGGTATAAACAAGAGACTATCCAACCTGTCATGCAATGAAAACGCATTCAATGGTGCAGCAACAGAATATCAAGAAGCATTACAAAAAAGTGGTTACAATTACAAACTACAATACAGTCCAGACAACAGCACGAACAGAAATAAGAAAAATAGGAAAAGAAAGATCATATGGTACAACCCACCATACGATGGACAAGTAAAACAAATGTAGGAAAAGAATTCTTTAAAATCTTGGCAACATCATTCCCAAAAGAACACAAACTGTCCAAAATATTCAACAAAAACACCATTAAACTATCATACTCATGTATGCCCAACCTCAAAAACATGATTGACTCATCTAACAAAATGAAAAGCAACATAAAAGAGAAGGGTGCCGAAAGGACATCTTGCAACTGCACTAAAAAGAACAGTGCCCCCTAAGCAATAAATGTCTTCACAGCAATATTGTATACCAAGCTACGGTAACATCAGAAAATGAAAAAGAAACATATATAGGGATTACTGAAAACACTTTCAAAACCAGATACGCAAACCACAAACAGTCATTCAAAAATGAAAAATACAAAAATCAAACAGAGCTGAGTAAATACATTTAGAGACTCAAAGATAAAAAAAATAGACTACAACATATCATGGAAAATCATAAAAAGAGCAACACCATACAACAATATCTCAAAAAGATGCAATCTATGCTCCACAGAAAAATGGTTAATATTATGCAAACCACACTTAGCAACTCTGAAACAAAAGTAGAAATTGTAAACAATTGCAGGCACAAGTGGAAATCTTTGCTAGCACCTTCCATCTGAACAGGCCCCAATAAGAACCACAGGCCGCACGTGCAGCAAATGAGATCCGCCTGCACACACAGAGTTGAAATCAAGTCCCGCACGCCATAAAAGATCGTTAGCGTGCCCCAAAAGACATCCTGAAGATAGCAACGCTAGAAACAAGCTTGTAGATTTTAATACTCCATTTTAAAAAATATTTTTTAACGAATATATATATATATATATAAATATATATATATATAATGCTGGACAATTAAGTAGTGGGGGAAAACAAGTGCAGGCTAACAATTCTTCAGTCATTATAGTAATGACTTGGCAAAGATTTGAATTTTTAGAAAAAAAAAAAAAATTGAAGATGAAGAAAATGGGGGGTATATATCATAAATATGAGAAACCCTTCACTAGCTGCCTGAGGGAACCATCGCAATCCCTCCTGAAGGCACATCTATTTGTATTGCCTGCTCCTAGGCCTTTCGTCCGCTGGATCGGACTCATCAGGGAGACACGGCTGATTGTGTCTGTGCTCTTGGTGTCAAATAGAGACACACCACAGTCCATAATTCTGTGGTGTTTTCACCACCAAGAGTTCAAAAGAGAATGCAACAGCACCCCCGAAGCAGCCAGCGAAGGGTAGCAAAATGGAACAAAACGAAAGTATATATATTGATTTTCTTGCGCATTGTTAATTTGTAATCTATTGGTACTGCTATGATAGTACATAGTAAAACATGACATTTTAATACTGGCTTAAACGGACACTGTTTTTTTAAGAATATTGTGACTCATGTTTTTGATCATTCAAAATCATAACTTTTGCTGCTGTTCTTGGATAATACCGCTCACTCCTACGAACACACATATGCACATGCATGCATGTGCACGTCCACACCCACACGTGTGCACACATACTCGAATACACATGAACGCACAAATGCATACACACACGTACATGCGTATACGCCCACATACAAAGACACACTTATATACACACATATATGTACATATGCATATGCAGATACGTGTGAATACTTACACAAACCCACAAATCACACACACACACACACACACACACACACACACACACACACACACACACACACACACACACACATGCATACGCACTTCTGCACAGGCACACACACGAAAGTGTGGGGAGGAAAAAAGTTGCTGAAAAACTAAAGACATTATGCAAATAGTATAAAATGTAGTATAAAAAAAAAAGAAAGACAACCAAAGTTAGGTAGGCACTCAAGGTCCGACCAGCGCATTGTTAGATATCTGCTAAGTCGTAGCCACGAGACCCTCTTCTTCAATTCTCTCATCTTAGTTGTTCATTCATTTATCCATCAGCTCAAAATCAAGCGTAGTGTGGTGTAGCGAGTGCACGCAGTGACGCCTCCCTGATGAAACTGAAACTGAAACTGAAAAACTGATGTCACCGATGTTTCCATACATGCATTTTTGTTTGCTCTCTATTTAGTACTGTCATCTTTGTTTCACTCATTGTCCTGGTTCTTGGTTATTCCTATGCACAATATTGTGGACCATTTCATCGTCTTTGCATGGAGCAAAATTTCAGGACAGGCATTTGTCCTGTTCGTCTCTGTTCCTGCATTCTCAACCGGGGCTATTTTCACAAAGAATGATCTAGAATGAGCTCGTTCTGTCCATGCAGACACACAAGGTGGGAACGGTCACAGAGGCACAATACTAGGGTTTGAACCTTACCCTTAGGTTATATGTTTTCAGTTCTATTCTTCCATTCAACGGCCCCACTGAGAGACACAGGCCACGATCCTTTGGATCAAATCAGTAACAACTACAACATCGCGCTTCGCCAGGACTCACTAGAAACTTACTTACGTTGTGTAAATTGTCTAAATGTCGGTAGTACTGTATGGGGAGTAGCAAATGGGTGTTCGATTGTGTGTGCCTGACCATTTTGCCATGACTTTAATGACTCTGATTCTTTCTTCTGTTAACTTTATTTCCACCCCCCCCTCTCTCTCTCTCTCTCTCTCTCTCTCTCTCTTGTGTGTGTGTGTGTGTGTGTGTGTGTGTGTGTGTGTGTGTGTATCTGTCTGCCTGTCTGTCCGTCTGTCTCTCGGTCTCTATCTGTCAGTCTGTCTGTCTGTCCGTCTGTCTGTCTCTCTCACTCTCTCTCACTCTCTCTCTCTCTCTCTCTCTCTCTCTCTCTCTCTCCCTCTCTCCTCTCCTCTCTGTCCTCGTGTGTGTGTGTGTGTGTGTGTGTGTGTGTGTGTGTGTGTGTGTGTGTGTGTGTGTGTGTGTGTTTAGAGTTAGATTTATTAAGGCTAAGTATTATTTTGACCCCTGTAGTTTTAGAGCCAACTTATTGTTAGCAACAAGAAATGAACATGCCCTCTACGATCTTGCTATGTACATATTTTATGAAGCTCAAAAGCCAATACGAACGGTATATTCATAATAGTTTGCGTAGTGTACATATGTGTAATGGCTTTTTGTTTCCATTTTCTTTACTGAGAGTCCTTCCTGTGTGTTGTATTGCGGGTGTTACCCCTTCAGTATGGACTATGGCCTCAATTTGAAGAAATTCACATTCGCATTCGCTCTCTCTCTCTCTCTCTCTCTCTCTCTCTGTGTGTGTGTGTGTGTGTGTGTGTGTGTGTGTGTGTGTGTGTGTGTGTGTGTGTGTGTGTGTGTGTGTGTGTGTCCTACCTACATTAGCTTTATAGACTGTGAAAAGTCATTCGATATTTTGACAGAGAGACATTCTGGATGCTGTTGAGTCTCTGTGGAATACCCAAAATCCTTGTCTCCCTGATCGAGGGCAGCTGTCAAGAGATGTCATGCTGGATTACTAATGTGGAACATTTATGAGATTGCTCAGAGATCCATCGATCCTTCTGCTTTTTGGGGGAGCAGCAGAAACAAAATCATAATCTACAGAAAGTAGATAGTATAACATGTTCCTGCCCCCCTCCTCAACACAAATAAATAAATATGTCTCAGTTTGAAAAGTAGGTTGTAATAGGTAAGCTACTATTTGTTCACTTTACATCCAACTACAAAATAGTCGGATTAGCAGTTTCCCAACACACCATGGTCGATGATGTGAAGACTCAGAAGTTGCTAGAGCGCGATCGTGTGCAGTCAGGTAACCACCAGCTTCCTTCACCAGTCAACCGTTTCGTTAGACTTCTGCTACGCACATGAATGGCCCCATTCCTTTGGCAGGCGTTGAAGAACTGCTGAATGACAATAAGGCTTGACAGTTCCTCAAAATCATCATCAGTATTTGGCAGTGCACCCAGCAGTTTGGGTGGTCTTGGTCTTCAGGTCCATTGACAAAATGCTCTGGACTCTGTCCTCCCTCAGGTTGGGCGAAGGACACTGGGGCGCGAAAACTAACACAAAGGGGCGCTAGAGCCATCCCAGGTAAGTGTTTGAATGCTAAATATGGCGTGTGTGAAGACATAAATGTTTGGCATTGGCGGCACATTGCGAATTCAATTGTCTTTGAAACTTCCATGCCCATTTGTTGTCTGAGGGCTCTCTTGACCAAACATCAGGCATATGACATTAGGTAACACAGAGTTCGTCAAAACACAGTTGGCAAAAGCAAAGCATCTTGAGTCATCCGTTTATGTGCCATGATGTCGAGTGTAAACATCTCTGACACTTCTTCTGCAGCAGAATCCTTCTAACGACCATTGCTGATTTGGGAACAGTGCTTCTTCCAAAGAATCCTGAAAACTGGCTCCACCAGGACGATCCGAAAAGACATCTACGGAACAGAAGCTTTGCTGTTGGAAGGGGTTCATGAAACACGCTGTGAGCAGGGATTTCAACAGTTAGGTGCACTACAGGTCAAAATTTAAGGCCAAAGATGCTTTTCAAGAAACAGCTGTTCCATCGTCGTCTTGGAAATGCATTCTGTTTCTGAAGGACTAATCACAGTCATACTTATATCCACACACCATATTTTATTGAAAAGATTCCAATTGCTGACCAACAAATGACGTAAACACAAGCACATCCTTTTGCTTGGCGTGGAACTACAGTCTGTTCAGCGTAATGGAAATTTCACCTAGCAAAGGCATGTGAGAGCACCCCTTTGTCCAGGCAGTCACAGCCCAAGACGTCCCATCAACCATCGCCTCATAGGCAGTGTTATACACGCATTGTCACCGGCTACAGTTTGTGCTGGACCTGCAGCCACAAATTGACGTGCCAACTCAAATAGTTGCTGGAGAAAAAAAATGTGTGTATAACAGGTTGGCACATTCCGCAAAGACACACACTGTCATTCCGACATATTTCGGGCAGAAACCATTGTGTCCAGAAATGTTTTCTGAGTATGAAGTGATACAGAAAGCTTTGAGAAATAGTTTATTACACATAGTTGGTATATTACTAACCTACTGCTGCCATGTGTTATTGACGGGACATTTCATAATCATTGCAAATGCCATTTATTAACAGGATCAACAAGGCCAATGGGTTCAGTGCTGTGCTGAGCTTTTGATGAATTGGGTTCGTTTCCCTTATCATACTGATATCTGAAATAGACACATCATGGTCCATATTGATGTTTCAGTATTCTAGTGATCTAGAGCAGCGAATTCATAGGTTTCAATGTTACATTTCTGCCCCATCCACCACTTAGCTAAAGTGTACTTCCATAACTGGGCGTTTGGTATCATTAAAAAAAGGGATTGGGGGGGGGGGGTGGGTCATGTTTATGAATTTGTCAGTGTATACCTTCATTTTTTTATGTCCTTTATCCTGAGCGCGAGCGTGTGTGTGTGTGTGTGTGTGTGTGTGTGTGTGTGTGTGTGTGTGTGTGTGTGTGTGTGTGTGTGTGTCTGCGGATGCGTGCATGTGGTGGTGTGTGTGTGTGTGTGTGTGTGTGTGTGTGTGTGTGTGTGGTGTGTGTGTGTGTGTGTGTGTGTGTGTGTGTGTAGATTCATTGACTGACTTATTTGTTCGCTACTTCCAATTATTTACTTATTACGGTTTGTATCGATGTTTGTATTGATGTGAAGTCTCTAGGCTTAGCGGAGGAAAAAAAAACTCTCAATGACTTTTCATTATTTTGCTCAGTGCTAACGCTGCAAGGCCGACATTTCAGCTGTAGGCCAGATTCAAAATGTCAGAGGTTAGACTATTGTCAGCCATGATAAAACAAAAACAAAAACAAAACAACAACAATAAAAAAAAATAATAAAAAACACCCGCACCCAAATTAGGGTTATGGCTATCCACGGGTTATCTAACAAAAAGCTAGGCCCGCCCAATTAGACATTCAGGTGATGGCTTTTCAGGGCTCACCAGCTGAAAGCTGGCCACTACTAGATAGGCACTGGAGTGATGGCTTGCTCAGGATTATCCATCTAGAAACCAAACTCACCTGATTAGATGCTGGAATGATGGCTTTCTTAAACTGAACACCTAGACTCAAGACTGTCTTTTAATTCAATGCACATTAATGTCACTTTATCTATTCGTTTTTACTCACAAACACAGACACAATCGACATAAATTAGAGTCAGCATATCTCACCAGGAGGGAAAAGCTAGGAAAAGCTATTGAGCAGTCAGTTTATTCTCACAATGTTCACTAATTTTCAGAAAGCTGTTCATTGTTGCTTAAAAGGGTTATAGTTATATGATACTACTCTTGAGAACGAGAAGATGACACAAATGCAAAATGTTGCAAAACCGTGTACCATAAATAGAAAATAGAAATTAACTGCAATAATCACAATGATCCAAAATGTTCC
>CM065732.1:19750838-19768338 GCA_033310375.1 Conus canariensis
ATCTCCACACACTGACCTGGATCATTGTAGAGTGTTTGTAGACCCATGTGTCGACATGTTTTGAATAACGACGCGATTTGAAATAATTATTACAAAACGTGTCGAGTTTATTTCAAAACGTGTCGGTGTGTGTCGACACGTTTTGAAATAACGACGCGATTTGAAATAATTATTTCAAAACGTGTCGAGTTTATTTCAAAACGTGTCAGTGTATGTCGACACGTTTTGAAATAACGACGCGATTTGAAATAATTATTTCAAAACGTGTCGAGTTTATTTCAAAACGTGTTGGTGTGTGTCTACACGTTTTGAAATAACTACGCAATTTGAAATAACTATTTCAAAAAGTGTCGAGTTGATTTCAAAATGCGTTGGTGTGTGTCGGCATGTTTTGAAATAACTACGCGATTTGAAATAATTATTTCAAAACGTGTGGAGTTTATTTCAAAACGTGTCAGTGTGTGTCGACACGTTTTGAAATAACGACGCGATTTGAAATAATTATTTCAAAACGTGTGGAGTTTATTTCAAAACGTGTTGGTGTGTGTCGACACGTTTTGAAATAAGACCGCAATTTGAAATATATTCACCAAAGTGTTTTAGTACAACCATTCAGACCTCAACACGCTGACATGGATCATTGTAGAGTGTTTGTAGACCTCCACACGCTGACATGGATCATTGTAGAGTGTTTGTAGACCACCACACGCTGACATGAATCATTGTAGAGTGTTTGTAGACCTCAACACGCTGATATGGATCATTGTAGAGTGTTTGTAGACCTCCACACGCTGACATGGATCATTTTAAAGTGTTTGTAGACCTCAACATGTTGACATGGATCATTGTATAGAGTGTTTGTAGATCTCAATACATTGACATGGATTATGATAGAGTGTTTGTAGATCTGAACACGCTGAGATGGATCATTGTAGAATGTTTGTAGATCTCGAGACGCTGACATGAATCATTGTAGAGTGTTTGTAGACCTCAACAAGCTGATATGGATCATTGTAGAGTGTTTGTAGACCTCCACACGCTGACATGGATAATTGTAAAGTGTTTGTAGACCTCAGCATGTTCACATGGATCAGTGTATAGAGTGTTTGTAGATCTCAATACATTGAAATGGATTATATAGAGTGTTTGTAGACCTCAACATGCTGACATGGATCATTGTAGAGTGTTTGTAGACACATGCGTAGACATGTTTTGAATAACGACGCAATTTGAAATAATTATTTCAAAACGTGTCGAGTTTATTTCAAAACGGGTTGGTGTGTGTTGACACGTTTTGAAATAAGACCGCAATTTGAAATAAATTCACCAAAGTGCTTGAGTACAACCATTCAGACCTCTACACGCTGACATGGATCATTGCAGAGTGTTTGGAGACCTCCAGACGCTGTCATGGATCATTGTAGAGTGTTTGCAGACCTCAACACGCTGACATGGATCATTGTAGAGTGTTTGGAGACCTCCACACGCTGTCATTGATCATTGTAGAGTGTTTGCAGACCACAACACGCTGACATGGATCATTGTAGAGTGTTTGTAGACCTCAACACGCTGCCATGGGTCATTGTAGAATGTTTGCAGACCTCAACATGCTGACATGGATGATTAAAGAGTGTTTGTAGATCTGAACACGCTGACATGAATCATTGTAGAGTCTTTGCAGACCTCAACACGCTGACATGGATGACGATAGAGTGTTTGTAGACCTCAACATGCTGACATCGATCATTGTAGTGTTTGTAGATCTCCACATGCTGACATGGATCATTGTATAGAGTGTTTGTTGATCTTAACACATTGACATGGATTATGATATAGTGTTTGTAGACCTCCACATGCTGCCATGGATGATTGTAGAGTTTTTGTAGACCTCAACAGGCTGACATGGATCATTGTAGAGTGTTTGTAGACCTTAACCCGCTGACATGGATCATTGTAGAGTGTTTGTAGACACATGTGTTGACATGTTTTGAAATAACGACGCGATTTGAAATAATTATTTCAAAACGTGTCGAGTGTATATCAAAATGTGTCTGTGTGTCTCGACACGTTTTGAAATAACGACACGATTTGAAATAATTATTTCAAAACGTGTCGAGTTTATTTCAAAACGTGTTGGTGTGTGTCAACACGTTTTGAAATAACTACGCGATTTGAAATAATTATTTCCAAACGTGTCGAGTTTATTTCAAAATGCTTTGGTGTGTGTCGACACGTTTTGAAATATCGACGCGATTTGAAATAAATTCACCAAAGTGTTTGAGTACAACCATTCAGACCTCAACATGCTGACATGGATCATTGTAGAGTGTTTGTAGATCTCCACACGCTGTTATGGATCATTGTAGAGTGTTTGCAGACCTCAAAGCGCTGACATGGATCATTGTAGAGTGTTTGTAGACGTCAACACGCTGACATGGATAATTGTAGAATGTTTGTAGACCTCCACACGCTGCCATGGATCATTGTAGAGTGTTTGTAGACCTCTACATGCTGACATGGATCATTGTAGAGTGTTTGTAGACCTCAACACGCTGACCTGGATCATTGTAGAGTGTTTGTAGACACATGTGTCGAATACTTTTGAAGTAACGATGCAAATTGAAATAATTATTTCAAGAGTGTCGAGTTTATTTCAAAACGCGTTGGTGTGTGTCGACATGTTTTGAAATAAACTCCATACGTTTTGAAATAATTATTTCAAATCGCGTCGTTATTCAAAGCATGTCGACACATGTGTCTACAAACACTCTACAATGATCCATGTAAGTGTGTTGAGGTCTACAAACATTCTACAATGATCCATGTCAGCGTGTTGAGGTCTACAAACACTCTACAATGGTCCATGTCAGCATGTGGAGGTCTACAAACGCTCTACAATGATCCATCTCAGCGTGTTGAGGTCTGCAAACACTCTACAATGATCCATATCAGCGTTTTGAGGTCTACAAACACTCTATCATAAACCATGTCAGTGTGTTGAGGTCTACAAACACTCTATCATAATCCATATCAGCATGTTGAGGTCTACAAACACTCTACAATGATCCATGTCAGCGTGTTGAGGTCTCAAAACACTCTTCAATGATCCATGTCAGCGTGCGGAGATCTACAAACACTCTACAATGATTCATGTCACCGTGTGGAGGTCTACAAAATTTCTATCATAATCCATGTCAGTGTGTTGAGGTCTACAAACACTCCACAATGATCCACGTCCGCGTTTTGAGGTCTACAAACACTCTACAATAATCCATGGCAGCAAGTTGAGGTGTACAAACACTCAACAATGATCCATGTCAGCATGTTGAAGTCTCCAAACACTCTATCATTATCCATGTTAGCGTCTTGAGATCTACAAACAGTCTTTAATCATCCATGTCAGCGTGGTGAGGTCTACAAACATTCTACAATGATCCATGGCAGCGTGTTGAGGTCTACAAACACTCTGCAATGATCCATTTCAGCGTGTTGAGGTCGGCAAACAGTCTACAATGATCAATGTTAGAGTTTTGAGGTCTACAAACACTCTATCATACACCGTGTCAGTGCGTTGAGGTCTACAAACACTCTATCATAATCCATGTCAGCATATTGAGGTCTAAAAACACACTACAATGATCCATGTGACCGTGTTGAGGTCTATAAACATTCTACAATGATCCATGTCAGCGTGTGGAGATCTACAAACCCTCTACAATGATCCATGTCAGCGTGTTGAGGTCTACAAACATTCTACAATGATCCATGTCAGCGTGTTGAGGTCTACAAACACTCTATCATAATCCATGACAATGTGTTGAGATCAACAAACACTCTATACAATGATCCATATCAGCATGTTGAGGCCTACAAACACTCTACAATGATCCATGTCAGCGTGTGGAGATCTAAAAACACTACAATGATCGATATCAGCATGTTGAGGTCCACAAACACTCTATCGTCATCCATGTCAGCGTGTTGAGGTCTGCAAACACTCTACAATGATCCATGTCAGCGGGTTGAGGTCTACAAACACTACAATGATTCATGTCAGCGTGTTGAGGTCTACATACATTCTACAATGATCCATATCAGCGTGTTGAGGTCTACAAACACTCTATCATAGTCCATGTCAATGTGTTGAGATCAACAAACACTCTATACAATGATCCATATCAGCATGTTGAGGCCTACAAACACTCTACAATGATTCATGTCAGCGTGTGGAGATCTAAAAACACTACAATGATCGATGTCAGCATGTTGAGGTCTACAAACACTCTATCGTCATCCATGTCAGCGTGTTGAGGTCTGCAAATACTCTACAATGATCCATGTCAGCATGGTCAGATCTACAAACACTCTTTAATCATCCATTTCAGCGTGTTGAGGTCTACAAACATTCTACAATGATCCATGACAGCGTGTTGAGGTCTACAAACACTCTACAATGATCCATGTCAGCGTGTTGAGGTCTACAAACACTCTATAATGATCCATGACAGCGTGTGGAGAACTACAAAAACTCTACAATGATCCATGTCAGCGTGTACAGGTCTGAATGGTTGTACTCAAACACTTTGGTGAATTTATTTCAAATTGCGGACTTATTTCAAAACGTGTCGACACACACCAATGCGTTTTGAAGTAAACTCGACACGTTTTGAAATAATTATTTCAAATCGCGTCGTTATTTCAAAACGTGTTGACACACACCGACACGTTTTGAAATAAACTCGACACGTTTTGAAATAATTATTTCAAATCGCGTCGTTATTCAAAACATGTCGACACATGTGTCTACAAACACTCTACAATGATCCATGTCAGCATGTTGAGGTCTACAAACACTCTACAATGATCCATGTCAGCGTGTGGAGATCTACAAACATTCTACAATGACCCATGTCAGCGTGTTGACGTCTACAAACACTCTACAATGATCCATGTCAGCGTGTTGAGGTCTGCAAACACTCTACAATGATCCATGACAGCGTGTGGAGATCTACAAACACTCTATAATGATCCATGTCAGCGTGTAGAGGTCTGAATGGTTGTACTCAAACACTTTGGTGAATTTATTTCAAATTGCGGTCCTATTTCAAAATGTGTCGACACACACCGACACGTTTTGAAATAAACTCGACACGTTTTGAAATAATTATTTCAAATCGCGTCGTTATTCAAAACATGTCGACACATGGGTCTACAAACACTCTACAATGATCCATGTCAGCGTGTGGAGATCTACAAACATTCTACAATGATCCATGTCAGCGTGTTGAGGTCTACAAACACTCTATCATAATCCATGCCAATGTGTTGATATCTACAATCACTCTATACAATGATCCATGTCAACATGTTGAGGTCTACAAACACTCTACAATGATCCATGTCAGCGTGTGGAGGTCTACAAACACTCTAAAATGATCCATATCAGCGTGTTGAGGTCTACAAACACTCTACAATGATCCATGTCAGCGTGTGGAGGTCTGCAAACACACTACAGTGATCCATGTCAGCGTGTGGAGGTCTACAAACACTCTACAATGATCGATGTCAGCGTGTTGAGGTCTGAATGGTTGTACTAAAACACTTTGGTGAATTTATTTCAAATTGCGGTCTTATTTCAAAATGTGTCGATATACACCAACACGTTTTCAAATAACTCGACACGTTTTTAAATAATTATTTCAAATCGCGTCGTTATTTCAAAACGTGTCGACACACACCAACACGTTTTGAAATAAACTCCACACGTTTTGAAATAATTGTTTTGAAATCGCGTAGTTATTTCAAAACGTGTCGACACACACCGACACGTTTTGAAATAAACTCGACACGTTTTGAAATAATTATTTAAAATCGCGTCGTTATTTCAAAACGTGTTGACACACACTGACACGTTTTGAAATAAACTCGACACGTTTTGAAATAATTATTTCAAATCGCGTCGTTATTTCAAAACATGTCGACACATGTGTCTACAAACACTCTACAATGATCTATGTCAGCGTGTGGATGTCTACAAACACTCTGCAATGATCCATGTCAGCGTGTTGAGGTCTGAATGGTTGTACTAAAACACTTTGGTGAATTTATTTCAAATTGCGGTCTTATTTCAAAACGTGTCGATACACACCAACACGTTTTGAAATAAACTCGACACGTTTTGAAATTATTATTTCAAATGGCGTCGTTATTTCAAAACTTGTCGACACACACCAACACGTTTTGAAATAAACTCGACACCCTCTACACCCTCACCCTTCCCTCCTATCCCCTTCCCTCCCCCCCCCCCCCTCCTTTTTTTTTTTTTTTTCCTGCCGTCCAACAAGTCCCCTTCCGTCCCCCATCCTCCAGTGAACTCCTTTTTCCAGTGAACTTTGTTCTAAGTGAACTCTTTTCTAGTGAACTTTTTTCAGTGACACAACAACAGTAATCTTAAGTGTTATGTTTGTCAGTTGGCCAGTGTGGCTTGAGAAAGGTTGAAATAAACCGAAATATTGCCATTATCTCATGGGTGTTTTGTGGCTTCTATTTTTCATCTTCCTGACAACCTCCACTGACCTAGTGAGCAGGAGCCCAACGTATCCACTGGATCCACCCTGTCAGCACACTCTGATCTCCCATCGTGCCATTATCGATCAACCAAGAATTCATGCAGTTATGGCAGCATCCTTCCACGGATCTGGCTACTCGACCCCCCAGAGGGAGATCAGAACCGGCCACTCACTGACAATGAAACTTACTAGATTCAAGTCGCATCACAACTTTCTCACAGCATGTCACAAGTCTAGTCTGTGCCCTAAAGGAATGCGCCTGAAGTTTGCCTTCACAGCACTTCCAAAGAATGAAAAACTGCGGCAACAGATACAAAACACAATGGAAAAAGCACAGAAATCCATTCTTCAGTTGTGCTGCAACTATTATCTACATCCAACCATAGATATGCGACAACAATTGATGAAACTTAAATCTATTTTGAGAGATGAAATGGTGCTCAACCAAGCAGATTATCATTCTCTGATCGCAAATTGGAGAACTAAAGCAAACAAACTGTGGTTTTCACTCCAGTCAACAAAGAAGAGGAAGTTTCGTTTGTTACAGGCAAGTCAACAGCAACACTTGGACTTTGAATCAGAACCAGAGCCAGGAGACAACAATACTCCCCACTCAATCATACAGGAACCCTGTGATAGCAATGGAAACAGTCGATCCCATGTACATGACACCAGTACTTTACCATCTTCATCCTGAATCCCCAGACATGGACATGGACGGAACCGTAGGTTCCGCCGCCCACCAGCAGCAGAACCAAGCCCACGTCAAGTGGTGAACCTCTCAGGAGTTTCTCTTACCAAGGATCAACTGTATGTTCTCTCACTGGGCCCTAAATTCTGTCCAACTCCTGGCAGTTACGATGAGATGCAATTGATGGAAGACATCCGAGAGGGAAACAGGCGACTAAGACTCAGAGAGTTCTGGTATGACGAGGATGTCCCCAACCAAATGCCATCACAAGGCAGATTCTACAAAAAGACAGGCTGGAGTCCCCCTGTAGGGCGAGACTCAGCACTAGATACCTACTGTGCCACGATGGAGTCCCAAACCAGAGCTCATATTCCTGCACCAGTGCATAACAGGAACTTGAGTCAGAATCAACGGAAAGCAATTAAAGCTTTAAGACAGATGGTACTAGACAAAAAAATTAGAATCTCGCCAGCAGACAAGGGCGGCGCCATTGTCGTCCAAAGATTTGAACAGTATGTTTCAGAAGCAGAACGACAACTGAGCAACACAACCAATTATGCCAAGCTCCCGTTTGACCCTACAGTAGACATTGCTAAAAAATCCAACTCTTTCATGGACAAACTACATGACATGGAAGTTATCAGTAGAAACTGCTACAGATGGGGAAAGACAGAAGAGGCTGAGGTGAATACACCTTATTTTTACCCTCTACCAAAGATCCATAAAAATGCAGATATACCACCAGGAAGACCTATCGTGTCAGGCATAGGGGGCCCAACGGAAAAGCTATCCAAACTGGTAGATTACTGGCTACAGCCAATGGTACAAGCCCTGCCTTCTTACCTGAAAGATACTACACATTTTTTACAAGTCGTGGAACAATGGAAGGCAGCATACGAACCTCTCCCACCTGAGGCACTACTAGTCACCGTGGATGTGGTGGGACTGTATTCCAACATCCCGCATGAGGAGGTCCATACATCCCTAAGAGAAACTGTAAAACCCATACAGCAGTCAGACAGCAGTTTACCACCGCTTTCTGTCCTCACCGACATTGTGAACCACATCCTGACCAACAACGTCTTCACATTTAATGAAAGAGTCTACAAGCAAACCATGGGCACTGCTATGGGGACACCCATGGCACATTCTATCGCCAATGTTTTCATGGCCTGGTTGGAGCAACGGTTGCTGACAACATCACCATGGGTCTTGGATCCAAAACTGTGGCGTCGCTTTATAGATGACATTGCCCTCCTCTGGCTACATGGTGAACAGCAGCTGCAAGATTTCATTCAGTGGCTGAATTCTCAACACCGCACCATTAAGTTCACAGCAAATTATGGTACAGTCAACATTCCCTTTCTAGATGTCAACCTCTCCATCCAGGATGGGCCATCAGCACGGACCTCTACATCAAGGACACAGATGCACATATGACGTTACCCTTCAACTCATGCCACCCTCGTCACTGTGTGCGGAGCATTCCCTACAGTCAAGCCCTTCGCATCAGGCGTATCTGTTCAACAGCAACAACATTTCGTCAAAGATGCCACAAACTGGCTGATAGGCTGGCAAGAAGAGGGTATCCCAAAGCCTTGGTGGAGGCATCCATTGCCAAAGTGTCATCCATTGCACGTGAAGAAACGCTCAGTTACAAACAGCATGGTGCCACAGGGAAGAGAACCCCATACATAGTAACCCACAACCCTGCCAACCCACCACTGGCCAAGTGGTTGAAACAAGCCATGCCCACCCTACACACCAGCAGGCGAATGTTAGCGGCGTCACCTGCACCACCTGTGTTGGGAGAAAGGAACTGTGTCAACCTCAAACGTCTGCTGATGCCCTCCAAGATCCCCCCTACCCAGCACCAGTCAGGTCAGGCCTCACATGGCAGTTTTCATTGTAAAACAGGCAGAAAATGCATTATATGTAAAAATCATCTCCTACAGACATCCACCTTTACAAGTGTTCGTACCAAACTGCAGTTCACTATCAATGATTATCTCACTTGCCAGTCATCAAACATGATTTACCTCATTGACTGTCTTAAATGTCATAATATGCAGTATGTAGGGGAAACTGGCAAAACTTTACAGCAGAGATTTTACAAGCACAGATCAGACATCAACACCAAAAAACAAACACTAGTAGCAAGACATTTCAACAGTCCTGAACACACGATTGAACACCTGACATGCACTGCTATTGAACAGATCCGAAAAACAGATGAAACCTGCCGCAAACGAAGAGAAAAGTACTGGTGCTACAAATTGCGAACAATCTTTCCTGATGGACTGAATGTTGCAGACTGGGAGTGAAGGAACACACAGCTTATTGTCTGTGTCCCAGACTCACAAAGACTATCAACACTTACATC
Organism: Conus canariensis; assembly: GCA_033310375.1. NCBI lineage: Eukaryota > Metazoa > Mollusca > Gastropoda > Neogastropoda > Conidae > Conus > Conus canariensis. The sequence continues at coordinate 19,760,482 of CM065732.1, forward strand.
TCATACCTGTATGGATTGCTGCTAACGTCCACGTGCATTACTTCATTCTACTGTTTCTCATTTGAATTCAGTCCTCTCTCTAGATGTCTTAAACTACCCCTAATTTTTTGCTTTTTCTGGTCTCTGCTTTAATTCCTTGACTTCAGCTTCCAGCAGCTAACAAAATATTCCTATTTGTTACCCCCACCCCCCACCCCAAGCACACACACTAGTGTGTGTGTGTGTGTGCATGCGTGCGTGCGTGCGTGTGTGTGCATGTGCGTGTATGTGTGTGCGGGTGTGTGTGCGAGTATGTGTGTGTGTGTGTGTGTGTGTGTGTGTGTGTGTGTGTGTGTGTGTGTGTGTGTGTAAGACCCCTGTACCCGCCCTCCATTCTTGCCATTTGCCTCCAACAGTTCCAGCTTTCTTTCTCACCTCATATATCACTTGTTCATCTTCACTCACCATTCTGTCCCATACCCCCTATTTCCCTTATGTGATCTTCTTATACATACATGCATGCACGCAGGCGCTCACACAGCGCGCGCAGTCGCGCACACGCGGGCGCTCACGCACGCACGCGCGTGCATGCGCTCTCACATACATTTCTCCCTTCCCCTCTCTTGCTAGGTCTTCTACTCTGTTTCCACCTCAGGCCACACCTCTAGCCCCCATCCCATCCTCCTCCCTCCGCCCCCTTCCCATCTCACCCTTCACTTTCAATTTCCTTTCTACCCTCCCGTATCTATTTATTTGCTCATGTCAATGGTGGAGAGAGAGGGTGATGGTAATGATTATTGTTAGTATGATTACTATGATTGTTGTTGCTTTTATTGTCTCTCCCATTCCCAGCTCATTTCACCACCTTCCCTCCTCTTCCCACCCTTTGCTTTCCACCCTCTACACCCTCACCCTTCCCTCCTATCCCCTTCCCTCCCCCCCCCCCTTTTTTTTTTTTTTTTTTTTTTTTTTTTCCTGCCGTCCAACAAGTCCCCTTCCGTCCCCCATCCTCCAGTGAACTCCTTTTTTCCAGTGAACTTTGTTCTAAGTGAACTCTTTTCTAGTGAACTTTTTTCAGTGACACAACTACAGTAATCTTAAGTGTTATGTTTGTCAGTTGGCCAGTGTGGCTTGAAAAAGGTTGAAATAAACCGAAATATTGCCATTATCTCATGGGTGTTTTGTGGCTTCTATTTTTCATCTTCCTGACGTTTTGAAATAATTGTTTCAAATTGCATCGTTATTTCAAAACATATCGACACATGTGTCTACAAACACTCTTCAATGATCTGTGTCAGCGTGTTGAGGTCTACAAACACTCTACAATGATCCATGTCAGCGTGTTGAGGTCTACAAACACTCTACAATGATCTATGTCAGCGTGTTAAGGTCTACAAACACTCTACAATGATCCATGTCAGCGTGTGGAGGTCTGCAAACACTCTACAATGATCCATGTCAACGTGTTGAGGGTTACAAACACTCTACAATGATCGATGACAGCGTGTTGAAGTCTGAATGGTTGTACTCAAACACATTGGTGAATTTATTTCAAATCGCGTCGTTATTTCAAAATGTGTCGACACACACCAACACGTTTTGAAATAAACTCGACACATTTTGAAATAATTATTTCAAATCGCGTAGTTATTTCAAAACGTGTCGACACACACCGACACGTTTTGAAATAAACTCCACACGTTTTGAAATAATTATTTAAAATCGCGTCGTTATTTCAAAACGTGTCGACACACACCGACACTTTTTGAAATAAACTCGACACGTTTTGAAATAATTATTTCAAATCGCGTCGTTATTTCAAAACATATCAACACATGTGTCTACAAACACTCTACAATGATTCATGTCAGCATGTTGAGGTCTACAAACACTCTACAATGATCCATATCAGCGTGTTGAGGTCTACAAACAACTAAAATGATTCATGTCAGCGTGTTGAGGTCTACATACATTCTACAATGATCCATGTCAGCGTGTTGAGGTCTACAAACACTCTATCATAATCCATGTCAATGTGTTGAATCAACAAACACTCTATACAATGATCCATATCAGTAGTTGAGGCCTACAAACACTCTACAATGATCCATGTCAGGTGTGAGATCTACAAACACTACAAGACGATGTCAGCATGTTGAGGTCTACAAACACTCTATCATCATCCATGTCAGCGTGTTGAGGTCTTCAAAGACTCTACAATGATCCATGTCAGAATGTTCAGATCTACAAACACTCTTTAATCATCCATGTCAGCTATGTTGAGGTCTACAAACATTCTACAATGACCCATGGCAGCGTGTTGAGGTCTACAAACACTCTACAATGATCCATGTCAGCGTGTTGAGGTCTGCAAACACTCTACAATGATCCATGACAGCGTGTGGAGAACTACAAAAACTCTACAATGATCCATGTCAGCGTGTAAAGGTCTGAATGGTTGTACTCAAACACTTTGGTGAATTTAATTCAAATTGCGGTCTTATTTTCAAAACGTGTCGACACACACCAACGCGTTTTGAAATAAACTCGACACGTTTTGAAATAATTATTTCAAATCGCGTTGTTATTTCAAAACGTGTCGACACACACCGACACGTTTTGAAATAAACTCGACAGTTTTGAAATAATTATTTCAAATCGCGTCGTTATTCAAAACATGTCGACACATGTGTCTACAAACACTCTACAATGATCCATGTCAGCGTGTGGAGATCTACAAACATTCTACAATGATCCATGTCAGCGTGTTGGACGTCTACAAACACTCTACAATGATCCATGTCAGCGTGTTGAGGTCTGCAAACACTCTACAATGATCCATGACACGTGTGAGATCTACAAACACTCTACAATGATCCATGTCAGCGTGTAGAGGTCTGAATGGTGTACTCAAACATTTTAGTAATTTAATTCAAATTGCGGTCTTATTTCAAACGTGTCGACACACACCAACACGTTTGAAATAAACTCGACACGTTTTGAAATATTATTCAAATCGCGTACGTTGTTTCAAAACCTGTCGACACCACCGACACGTTTTGAAATAAACTCGACATGTTTTGAAATAATTATTTCAAATCGCGTCGTTATTCAAAACATGTCGACACATGTGTCTACAAACACTCTACAATGATCCATGTCAGCATGTTGAGGTCTACAAACACTCTACAACGATCCATGTCAGCGTGTGGAGATCTACAAACATTCTACAATGATCCATGTCAGCGTGTTGAGGTCTACAAACACTCTATCATAATCCATGTCAATGTGTTGAGATCTACAATCACTCTATACAATGATCCATGTGAACATGTTGAGGTCTACAAACACTCTACAATGATCCATGTCAGCATGTGGAGGTCTACAAACACTCTAAAATGATCCATATCAGCGTGTTGAGGTCTACAAACACTCTACAATGATCCATATCAGCGTCTCGAGATCTACAAACATTCTACAATGATCCATGTCAGCGTGTTGAGGTCTACAAACACTCTATCATAATCCATGTCAATGTGTTGAGATCTACAATCACTCTATACAGTGATCCATGTGAACATGTTGAGGTCTACAAACACTCTACAATGATCCATGTCAGCGTGTGGAGGTCTACAAACACTCTAAAATGATCCATATCAGCGTGTTGAGGTCTACAAACACTCTAAAATGATCCATGTCAGCGTGTGGAGGTCTGCAAACACTCTACAATGATCCATGTCAGCGTGTGGAGGTCTAGAAACACTCTACAATGATCCATGTCAGCGTGTTTAGGTCTGAATGGTTGTACTAAAATACTTTGGTGAATTTATTTCAAATTGCGGTCTTATTTCAAAATGTGTCGATATACACCAACACGTTTTCAAATAAACTCGACACGTTTTGAAATAATTATTTCAAATCGCGTCGTTATTTCAAAACGTGTCGACACACACCAACACGTTTTGAAATAAACTCCACACGTTTTGAAATAATTATTTCAAATCGCGTCGTTATTTGAAAACGTGTCGACACACACCGACACGTTTTGAAATAAACTCGACACGTTTTGAAATAATTATTTCAAATCGCGTTGTTATTTCAAAACGTGTCGACACACACCGACACGTTTTGAAATAAACTCGACACGTTTTGAAATAATTATTTCAAATCGCGTTGTTATTTCAAAACGTGTCGACACACACTGACACGTTTTGAAATAAACTCGACACGTTTTGAAATAATTATTTCAAATCGCGTCGTTATTTCAAAACATGTCGACACATGTGTCTACAAACACTCTACAATGATCCATGTCAGCATGTTGAGGTCTACAAACACTCTACAATGATCCATGTCAGCGTGTTGAGGTCTACAAACACTCTACAATGATCCATGTCAGCGTGTTGAGGTCTACAAACACTCTACAATTATTATTATTATTATTATTATTATGAACATTTATGACGCCTAATCAATTGAATGCCCTAGGCGTTTACAATATCACAACAGACATCAAATCACACAATATATAACAATCATACATGAGAAAAAGGCATCAAAATCCAAAGCAAGGACACAAACTCGCAAGCATGCATACACGCAAACACACACTCACACAGACACGAACGCACACAAAGCAGACACTCGCATCACACATTGCAAACGTCGGGTCACAGGGAAGACGAAGTTACCTAGGAAACAGATGAGTTTTGAGAAGGCGCTTGAATGTGGGCAGTGAGGGTGAGTATCTGAGAGAGCGAGGCAATTGATTCCAGGTAGTTGGAGCTTGATAGGCAAAGGAACGTTGACCAAAGGTTTTAGTGCGAACAGTGGGGATACTGTAGATACGAGTGTCACATGAGGAACGTAAAGCTCGAGATGGGGTGTAAAGATGTAACAGGTGGGTGAGATACTCAGGACAGGAAGACTCGATAGATTTGAAGCAGAGAGAGGCAATCTTGTAGGATATTCTTAGCTGAACAGGGAGCCAGTGGAGAGAGCGGAGCAATGGGGTAACATGGTTATATTTAGAAGTGCGGAAGATGAGACGGGCAGCATGATTCTGAACTCTTTGAAGTTTGTTGATGAGATGAGAGGGAGAGCCAGACAAAAGAGCGTTACAGTAATCCAGGCGGGATAGAACAAATGCGCAGACAAGAGCTTTTGTTGTGTTTTCTGAGAGAAGATGGCGAATAGAAGCAATTCGGCGGAGTTCAAGAAAGCAAGTGCGACAGACATTGCTGACATGCTGTTGGAAGGATAGGGTTTGATCAAGAGTTACACCGAGGTTGCGGGCAGAATGAGAGAGATAGGTGAATCAACAAGTTTGATTGAAGTCGGAACAGAAGGGTGGTTTTGAAGTTTTGGTGGGGTGATCAGGATCAGTTCAGACTTATCTTCATTTAGTTTTAGTTTGTTTCGGGTCATCCAGTCCTTAAGGTTGGCTACACAAGACTGGGTGTTTTGGATCATGAGAGGAAGGTCAGAGAGAGGCCCAGAGACATACAGCTGATTGTCATCAGAGAAGGAATGATGCTGAAGTAGGTGTTCTTGGACGATAGAAGAGACAGGATAAGAGTAGAGAATGAAAAGTAGAGGGCCCAAGACAGATCCTTGTGGCACGCCGTAGGTCAGACAAGAGGGATTAGAAGAAAGGCCGTTGACAGAAACTACTTGTTGACGATCAGTGATGTAGGAATGAAACCAACTCAAGACTGTGTCATCAAGCCCAAAAGAGTGATGTAGGCGGGAAATGAGGATAGAGTGGTCAATAGTGTCAAAGGCAGCGGATAGGTCCAAGAGAGTCAAAAGTGATACATTGTTACAGTCAAGGGCAGTCAGAATGTCGTTACAGATTTTGAGAAGAGCAGTCTCAGTACTATGTCCAGAGCGGTAAGCAGACTGAAGGGGATAGACAAGGCTGTTGGAATGAAGGTGGTCTAACAGTTGGTCAAGAACAACTTTCTCTAAAATTTTTGAAAGAAACGGAAGATTTGACACAGGTCTGTAGTTTTTCAAATTGTCAGGGTCAAGAGTAGTCTTTTTCAAAAGAGGTCTTACAATTGCAGATTTGAAAGAAGAAGGAAAGAAGCCAGTTGAGAGGGAGTGGTTGATGATGATGGTAATATGAGGGAGTAGAGTGTCAAGGCAATGGGTGAGGAAAGAAGCTGGTAGTGGGTCAAGTTCACAGGTTTTAATGCCAGATTTCATGATGATTTTCTTTACAAAGACCTCAGAAACAGGATGGAAGGAAGTGAGGAAAGTTCCCGAGAAAGGGGGATCGGGAAATGGTGCATGAGTATTAGTCAGGGAGTCCAGTGAAAGCCTAAGATTAGTGATCTTGTTGACAAAGTAGTCAGAGAAAGCCTGTGGAAGGTCAGAAGGTGGGAGATTGGAAGGAAGAGGAGAGGAGTCAGTTTTACCAAGAAGAGTGTTAGTAATGTTATACAGCTGTTTGGATGTGGAGCATGCAAGAATTTTGGCATTGTAATAGGCAGATTTTGTAGCGTGAACAAGGCTGTTAACAATTTTGTTGGCAGTTTGGAAAATTTGCTTGTGAACTGTCAGACTGGACTTGAGCCACTGTCTCTCGGCTCTGCGTCTTTCACGCTTGGCTTCTTGCAGCTGAGGCGCAACGGAGGAGAACCAAGGTGATGGTGGCCTCTTGGAGACAAGACGGCCACAGGCAGGAGCGTACTGGTCCAGGAGCCGAAGGAGAAGGGAGTTGAGGTCATCTGGAGTGGTCGGCGGTGAAGTAGACAGGTGAGAATGGAGGACAGCATTGAAGAGAGTCATGTCGACTGCGGAGAGGTTTCTGGCTTGAACGTATGTTTTGCGAGGTGGAGGGCGGAAAAGGTGGAGATCAGCTACGAGGCAGACATGGTCAGACGGGAGGGTGTGGTCGATAGTGACAGAACTCACCACAGCCTGGTCAACCCTGTGGATCATATTATCCAATGTGTGTCCACGAATGTGAGTGGGTGCGTGGACACACTGAACCAGTCCATAGCAGTCCAGGAGGTCGATGACTTTGGAGGTGGTGGAGTCAGAGGGGCGATCAAAATGAATGTTGAAGTCACCAGCGATGATGTAGGAGCCATGAAGAGAGTTGCAGTAGGACAGCAGATCGGGGAGTTCATCGAAAAAGGTGGAGTCAGTCAAGCGGTTCTTAGGGTTTGGAGGGGGACGATACAGACACAGGAGGTGGAAAGTTTGGTGGGGAAAGGTGAGGGTGAGTTGTGCCAGTTCGAAGGAGGTGTGGGTGAAGGGGAAGGAGGACTTGGTGGAGAGGAAAGGGGAGAGTGAATCAGCGACGACAAATGCAATGCCGCCGCCGCGGGACTGACGGGGAACGGAGATGGTGTGGTGGCCGGGTGGAGCGATGTCACGGCACTTAGCTTCGTCACCTTCAGCACGAAACCAAGTTTCGGTCACAGCGAAGACATCAACGTTGTTGTCATGGATGAAGTAGGAGAGGGCAGACCGTTTTTCAGTTCCAGTGCCCAGAGCTTGGGCATTGAAAACACATAGGCGGAAAGAAGCAGATCGGTCCAAGAAACGGTTTTCAGCAGAGCGAGTGTTGATGCGAATCAGATTTACAAGATTTCTAGAAGAGGGTTTGTTATGTGGCTTCTCAGTCAAAACAGATGGAGGAGTGACACAAGCGCGAGTGGAAGTTAACACTGGAATGGGCTCACCTTTCTTCAGTTTTCTGCGGCCACCACGAAATGGTCGCCGTTTCTTCTTCCACGAGGGACTCCGTGCAGCGTTCATTAATCCAACATGGCAAAGTGTGTCACAAACTGTTGCGGGAAATTCAGAAAGAACATCCTTGAGCGAGAGCAAGTCTTCTCTACTGTAGTGAATACTAGCGGGCGG
>CM065732.1:19773338-19795838 GCA_033310375.1 Conus canariensis
ACCGAGCGCAACTTCGACATCCAGAGGACTTAGGAGCAGTATTCTATTTCAAATTTAATATTTATTTGGGTTGCGCCTCGTGCTCGAATCCTCTGGCAAAGGGAATTATAGGGAATTATATCGTGTTTCAAGTATGTATTGACAGTATATATTTTTGTCTTGATGCACATATGTTCTAGGGAGCCACACAGGTTAACCTGTTTTTTGTTTGTTTGTTTGTTTGTTTTTGTTAGAAGGGACTTTCTGAGACAAGACGCCACTCATTGGCAGTTACTGCTGACCCGGGATGACCTCAGTCAACAAAAGCACATGAAGAGTCATACTATGAACGGTCCTTTTGAAGACAACATCCTAGGGAGCAGACCAAAAAATACAAATCAAGCTGTGGCTGGAATAGAGTGCAGGTTTATGGGGAAGTACATCTAAAACCTACTTTGACAGAGTCGTCCAAGTTCAGAATCAAGGATTTTGGATCACCACAGACGTACTCACGTCTAAACCAATCCGGGCCACTCTGATTGGTCCCCCAAAGAGACCAAAGGCAGAAAGTTGACGCAAACTGATAAAAGTTCAAGGAGATAAAGTACCATCCAATACTCAGAATAAAAGTGTCGGAACCCCCCCCTCCCCCCCCCCCCCCCCCCCCCCCCCCACCACCCACCCAAAGTAGAGGTTTAAGTGCGGCAGCTTTATATGCAGTGCACGAAGACATTAGATACATGATTCTGAGCTGATGCAGCAAGATCTTCCAATGCAGATCACAGTGCCTGTTTTAAAAGGAAGCCAGTTCTCCCTGAAACAAGTGACAGCATTTCAGGCATTTTACTGGCGGGCACACAGTGAAAGCCTGAGGAGAAAGCTGTTAGCTTTGACTGTATGAAAAAAGGACTGCCACGTAGAGATCTATACACACACGCAGTCGTCTCAGCAGAAGATGCTTCCAGGAATGGAGGTATTGGAATTTTCATTACACTGAAATAATATATCGAGTATAAAAATTGACAAGCTCTACTCGGGTCACAAGGCTGAATCAGATGAGTTAAAGACAGCAGCAGTAACGCTCTTCGACAGTAGAGAGATAATCTACTGCAGATTCCTCATTTCTCGGAAGCATTATCACTGAAACCATCTAGAACCCTTCTTCGAACAAATAAGTTAATGCCCTTTCTCTTCTTTCGTGCAGAGTTTCATGCAGAAGCCATGTTGTCTTTAGAAAAAAGGTGAATCTTTAGCAGCTACACAGAATTGGCACTGTAATCATACTAGAAAACGACTTTTGTAAAATGATATCTTTATTTGCTAATATCAGTTTTAGTTAAACGTATGATTCAGCAAACAAAGAAAAGAGAGTTGCCTCGACTATTACGTGCAGTTTGTACAAATGTATATTAGGATTGAAACTGACACTCAACCACGCTTTAAATTGTACAGTAGCCAACGTGTGTGATATATACGGTAAAACAGTGAGTGTCTGCTTCACACTCTGCAGTGGTGAATCTGACTGCTTCACACTGCCGGTGGTGGGTCTGTTTGTCTCACACTATACAATGGTGAGTCCCCCTGATTCACAACGTACAGCAATAACTCAATGTACTTTAAACGGTACACCAGTGAGTCTTTCTGCCTAACACCTAAGAGTGACGAGTTTTTCTATTTCACTCTATACAATGGTGAATCTGTCTGCTTCACACAGTATAGTTGTGAGTCTTTCAATTTCACACTGTATAGCGGTACATATGTTTGATTTCTAGCATGTGACGGTGAATATGTTGTTTCACAGTGTATAGTGGTCAGTGTGCCTGCTTCATAATGCACAATAGTGAGTCTGTCTGCTTCACAATGTTCAGTAGTCATTCTCTCTTCATTACACTGTACATTCGTTAGTGTTACCAGCCTATGATCTTATAAAAACACTCTTTTCACCCATTTTCATTTAATTTGATAAAGTCATTCAAAGGACTGAAGGATTGCTTTCTGTCGATAATTGTTATCCTCTAGTATTAGGTTTTTAATGGTCAGCAGTAGAAAATTGCATAGTAAGTTCAAGTGTGGGATACAAGATCAGATGTCAGCCTCAGCTTACTATTGTTGAACCAAATCAATTCACCGAGTTGAACTGCCTTTGCAGAGAGTTTATATCATGCACAGTCATATTGGTGCTGACGGTGTTGTGTGATTGACGATTGACTTGGTCTTCTCAGTGCTGACATAATAATAATAATAATGAATACTTTTATAGCGCCTATTCTCGGATAGAGACCAAGCTCTAAGCGCTTTACAATCCACACTCGTTTACACAACGGGCTGCCTACCTGGGTAGTGCCGACTGAAGAGCTGCCAGCTGGCGCTTCATTCAGTCGTTTCCCGTGTCATACAGTCAATATCGTCCAATATCGTTCACTCAATATCCTTGCTTCCTCCATCCTTTCAATTTCTCACGCAGGGTGCATGCTATGTGTAACGTAACATCTATGCAATATTCTCCTGATTTTTCATTTAGCTTTTCAACAAGCTTGACGACTTGCTCTTCATTTTCTGCCAGGCCCTTGATGTGAAGAATCTTGATGGATGTTCCTCCATTGCTGACTGTGCTGACATGATACTCAAGTGAATCAGTCCTAATGCTTGAAAGGAAAATGCGAAAAGGCGTGCGAGTTAGAAGGCTGCCTGACAAATTACAGCTGAAGTATAGAGCCAGTATCCAGTAACACTTTGTATGGGTTCTGCACTGGTAAATTTTGAACACAGTTGATGGCATTGATCAAGTGTTGTCAAATATTACACTTCTTCAAACGCTCTCTTAAAATCTATGAAAACATACGTTTAAAGATGCTCCTTGCAAAGGGTACACAAACTAGAGATATGTTCGGTGGTGCTTCTGTCTGTGCGAAATCCATGCTCTTTATCAGCGATAATGGAATCTGCCTGTGACTATAATCTATCCAGAATGATTTTGGTCATGATTCTGCACGCATTGGCCTATCGAAAGTGATTTATTTGCACTGTTTATATGACAGCAGGGTTTTCCTTCATTGGAAAGGAAGGCACGTGTTTTTTTTACCCATATATGCCTGAATTGTTTTTCTTTGGTTTTCATGTATTCAGGGGTGTACAATATTGTAAGTATTGAGGTTTGAAGGCAGGTTTTACATTTTTTTATCGGTTTGTGTTTTAGACATATAAAACCTACCGCCCCACTATAGGGACGCTAGGCACGAGAGGGTACAGGTTTTTTTATGATACATACAAAGACAGAACTCATTTGAAATCATAGTTCAGCCAAATGTATTCTTGAATTTTGCATCAAAACATGAAATAGCATTATCGACTAGATTGTTGACAGATTAATTGTACATAACTGAACACAAAAAGAACAAAAAGAGCATTTTACTCAGAGTGGAGTCAAAACAGATTGACGTAGTTCACTCATCGTGTCTTCGTAAGCATACTACCATTGATCAGCCATCTGTGTGAAAGGCTGCAAAACATTTGGCATGAAGCCCACATTGCACTTGGTGCACTTGTCACTGCTCTTCTTGCCACAGGAAGCACACCTGAGTCGCTTCTGGACACGCTCCACAAGATGATCTCTGCCGTCAAAGCGAAGGGCCGGTGCAACTCGCTTGTCAAGCTGGGCAGGGCGACCAAGTGGACGTCCCACGCGATGCTGCTTCACTGATCTAGACAGACAGACAGTGGCAATGGCTCGTCGCAAAGCAAGAAGATCCGAGGGTGGGGAGGGGTGGGGGTGGGTGGGGGTTCTTCTCCAGTGGGCGTGGCCCAGTACAAGTGCCAGGTTTGCTAAACGGCCAAATTCAGGCAAAATGAGAAAATGGACCACCACCATTTCTTCGATCGGATGGAGACGCGGTACTTGTCAATCTTCTGGTCCATCCTGTCAATCCCTCCCATGGTCTTGTTGTAGTGGTTGATGAGAGCTGGCTGATCAATGTTGACGTGCTGCCTGGCTTGCCTGGAAACAACCTTCTTGTTTTCTGTGTAGGATTCACGCCCACCTTGTTGGAGATTACATTGACAACGTTGTTGTCATTCCAACGAACCACGATTATTGCATTGCTTGTGTCAGTGTAGTAGTCGAAGGTGCCCCTTGGAGTTTTATTCATCTTCTTCACTGATCGCAGCGGACAATCTTCAACCCGATTTGCACGAATGGTTCCTGTGCATGCAATGCCTTTGGAAGAGAGGTAGTCCACGAGTTTCAGTGACGTGAAGAGGTTGTCAAACGTGAGGTGGAAAGCATATTGTCCTTGGATTTCAGATACAAGATCAATGACAACTGATCCTCCCATTCCCACACCAGGGCAGGCGCAACAGCTTGCCTTCCTTTTGCCCCTTGGTAGGGCTCAAATTGGACGGCGTATCCCAAGGGTGTAGCAAGGACCCACATCTTGAATCCAAATCGGATGGGTTTGCCTCTTATAAAATGTTTTGAGCCATGCCGACCATAGTACGGGACCATGCTCTCATCAGTGCTGAGATTCTGTTGTCTTAGAAAGTAATGAAGGCTTCTTTCATTCAGCATGGTCAGCAGTGGTCTGACTTCGGCCATCTTGTCATCAGCTTCAAGGTTGGTGTTGTCACTCACATGGAGGTATCTCATGATCTCCTCGAATCTGTCTCGGCTCATGGCTGAGGTGACAGCTGTATTATGAATGTCCATGTCATTGGACCAGTAGGTTCTGCGTCTGGGAAGTTGCAGTAACCAGATAGAATTATGATGGCCAGAAAGATGCAAACCTTTCTGAGGCAGCTTTGCGTTTTTGCCATGTTGTGAAGAGATTGCACCGTACTCTGCATTCCCCAGATCAGAAAAGTATTCATCTGAATCCTGCACACACACACACACACACACACACACACACACACACACACACACACACACACACACACACGTTTTAGATATTGAATTATAGTATTTTATCTTTATTTCTTGATTTTTCTCTCTCTCTCTCCTCTCTCTCTCTCTCTATATATATATATATATATATATTATCTCTCTCTCTCTCTCTCTCGGCAGGGAGGGAGGGAGGGAGAGGGAATAGAGGGAGGTAGGTATGTGAGAAAAATAACTATAAAAACTGACCATGTCGCTCTCTTGGGGAGTAGACTGAGTGCTGTAACCACCGGTGATCTGTCTTCCGTCAGCATAAATGACTGTTGCTGAAGCAGATGACTGAAGTTGCCGCCCACTCAGATTGTGAATTTCAGCATCTTCATCTCCACTGTCCTTGTCTGTCAATTCATCAGTAGGTGGGGGATCAATGTAGATATTGACAGCTTGGAAAGCAGTGTCCGCTTCAAGGATATCCAGTACTTCATTTACATTGTATCGTCTGTAAAACGGAGGTCGTTTTGATAAAGTAAGCACCAAGGAAGTCGAGCATGTATATTTAGGTTAGTTTCACTGTTGGTTGTTTTGGTGCTTTACATCTCAGCCACTTTCGCAGATCAGATTTCGCGGGTCACATTGTCCTGACACCAGCGAACCAGTTTCAGTAATGCCGGGATTCAAACCCTTGAGCTTTGGAATAAGAGTCGAACCCTCTACTGACTGAGCTATCCAGCTCTTCGATTAGTTTGACTATAAATTATTTCATCTTCAAAGATAAGTTGGAATAAAAAAGAAACACATGATGTGTGATGTTGTTGTTTTTTTTTTGTTTCTCCTGTGAATGTTTATCAATCCTGTAACTAATAACAATGGCGTAACGAAATTAAAAAGATATAATATACATCAAAATTATAACATATCATGAAACGAAATAACAATGTAACATACATATTTCAGCACTGTTACAATTTAGACTGATTTCAAACACAATAAAACTGTCACTAGCATGAAATGAAAAACCTGTACCCGCTCATGCCTAGCGTCCCTATAGTGGAACGCCTATAAAACGCAACAAATTTTACCTGTTATAAACAATAATCTTATATCATCGCACACGGTTTTAGTTTATATCCTACGTATCACATTTACTTCAATAATATCATTAAAAATGTGTTTGACAAAAGAGATATTGACTTACCTTCTGCTTTGATCCATCTTGACTGTTTTCAACCATGTGGTTCATCACAAATGGCCGACAACCGGAAATACATTCCAAGGGAGATAACGCTTGTGTGTATTAGAATTATAGAAGTTGCTTCCCTTTAACTAATTATCACAATTTAGTTCCTTTATCTTTAACATTAAGCCGATAAAGTTCAAACCACTATAGCGTCCCACTATAGGGACGCTAGGCATAAATGGGTTAATATATGACGTGAAAACTCGCTGGTTTGTAAGATTTTGTTGCGGGTGCCAGTTTTAATATCAGCGACGAGCCATCCGTGTTTTCGAAGAATATTGTGGGGGTGCTGTTAATGCTTGAAGCCTTCCTACATTTCATCGATTACACTGCAGCGACGTTCAATGTTTGAACATTTTGTTCATACCGGCATCGACAATAGGATCTCGGCACGTGAACTAAATGAAGCAATAGCCAAATACTCTAAAGGCCCAGACAAAGTGCACTGCCCCCATATTAAACAAATCTGAGACAGAGACATAGCTCTACCTTCAGTCTTTACCATAACAGGTTCGTTTTACGCTATGCCCCAGAAGACCAGGACACGCATGTTTGGAAAGCCTCTGCCAAAACTTGGAAAGAATCATTATCGACTAAGTACCTATCACATGGTCACTATACAGAATATAGTAGGAAAGTTGATGGAGCGCATCAGAGCAAGAAAACTCGAAAGAGATCTTGAAAGTAGGCAGATCTAGGATGCTACAGAACAGGTAAAAATGTATGGGAAATCGCGGCTACTGTTCTTTACAAATTATAAAAAGGATTGAACAGAAGAAGAAGCTCTGGTAGTGGCAACAGAACTGCAAGATGCAAACATCAATGTCCAGATGTTACTTTTCAATGTACTATTCCTTGAATATGGCGTCAGCAGAACACAGGGGATCGCAGCAGCACGCCAGGAGCAAAACGTCATCCCACGATTTGGAATTTCGATGTCTGAACCTAATAAATTGTCTCTTAAATTACCTCAAGATTCATCTCTTCCCCTGATTTGTATAATGATCACACTGAGGGTCATGTAGACATCAACAGAAACAGAATTGTGTGAGTGTTGACATTAGCGGACGGCGGTCTAATCTACAAAACGTCAACGAATGCTCATGAAAGAACAAAAGCAGTCCAGCAGCAATTGCTGAGTGGTGGCCAGAAACTTGATCGTTCATATGTCCTACAAAAGCCAAGACATAGATGTGCACTCTCGACAATAAGGCATCAGGAAAGTTACCCTCACCACTTTTCTTCGATAGGGTACAAATCGAATGAACTTACAACCTACACAACTCTGGTACAGACTTTGATGGAATGCTGACCCCCTAGAAAACCTGTTGAGAACACTTTACTCAAAAGCAAAAAGGGCCTGCCACAATGAAAGCAATGGCAGCTAAGGGCGTTGATTATTGCCATCTCTACCGAGTGCATCAAGCAGTTCTACAATGTGTGATTATTGTTGATTAGGGTTTACAGTACTGTCCCACAGCAATCTTTCAAAATGGTAAAGAATTCAAAGTGAAACAATACGACTTGTCTTGGGAAATACAAAGGACACGCCAACAAAAACAATGCATTACCTGCTTGACCTTCCTTCCATGCAGTTCAGCCACAAGCTATAGCAGATGAAGGTATATTTCAGAGCTCTCGCAAATCCTCCAAACCCACAACATGAGGCAATCAACTCATGGATGGAACAGGCAGAAGACGTCATAGAGCTTGTGTGCCGTTTACCAGAACTCATGGAAGCTGAGGAACGTGAAAAATATACTGACCAATTCAAACACATCTACCAAACTGCTGTCGCACCAGAGCTTGGAAGAGTATTGAAAATGGTCATACACAGCGTACACACACACACACACACACACACACAAAACACACACACACACACACACACACACACACCCACACACACACACTCACTCACTCACTTATATACATGCATGGGTGCACATACACACAAACAAAAGACAGGCAACTATAGTAGTGGCTCAGACAGTGTCAGGTAGCTACCAAGGGCTGACCATCACGCTGGGCTGATGCACAGGTCACTCATCTCTTAAGTCGTTTCCATGAGACCTTTATCCAAAATCCTCTCATCTAATCATAATTTATTTATCCATCAGCAGTAATTCCTACACATTTTGGCTTCCATGGCTTAGTACATGTTGTAATGCGCATCTAGACATGTCCGCACTCAGTGACATCTCCTCAGTGCACGGTTTCTCTATGCCTTCATACTGTCGTTTGATCAAGCTTTCTCCGCCATTCTTCATGTCTTGACTGACTTTCTTGTTTGTAACGCTTTGAATGCACTTTGTGTACCAAAAGGTATATGAAACACTATACCATAGTTTCCTTGGTATCATAAAAGCAATCGCAGTGTCCCTGAGAAGTATAAAACTGCATTTATAGTCAGAAGCATGTAGGTTCTTTCCCATGTAGCTAATCGATTATCAGAAACGAGAAAATTTGTGAATACCGAACACCTCAAAACAAGTAAACACAGATAATAACTCAGTATAGTGAAACTGTAATTTGAACATAATGCAACAGTGTCTCATGAAAACGTTGTTGCAAAGTCTTGACTGGATTTGAATATACAGATTAAAAAGAAAACGACGAATAAACTCCATATCAAAAGACCTGAATTCCAATCACAAACAAAAGGATTGATTTTCTGAGCACCTCATCACTTAATATTGTTGGAATCAAAATCATTGAAAAGAAAATAGATTCATGATTTACAGGCATGTAAAGCTTAACAATATTTGGCTGCAATGTTTTTCAATCCAACTTGGCGTGCCGATGAAAGAGAATGAACAACGTAAAGAACATACATATTTTTCCACGTCAAACAGTGTCACACTAAAGAAAGCTGTTTGAAAAAGGCTAGGAACAAAGCCGTTCGACGTTCTTCAGCTCTGCTTTACTGGGATCAGAGGAGCGAAAGACATGCAGGAGGTGCGATATCAGCGAGATATTTTGTCGGTTACAAGAAGGGACAAGCTCTCTCTCTCTCTCTCTCTCTCTCTCTCTCTCTCTCTCTCTCTCTCTCTCTCTCTCACCACACACACACACACACACACACACACACATACACACACACACACACACACACACACACACACACACACACACACACGTGTGCGCGAGCGCGCGCCACACACACACACACACACACACACACACACACACACACACACACACACACACACACACACACACACACACACACACACATGCACGTACGCTCACATCCACAGGCCCTCCAAATCGTCGATACTGAAACTTAATGCTTTAACACTTGTGAGGCGGATAAACAAAAACAAAGCTAAGATAAGAAAAAAAGAATTAAAATTCAATTAGTGGAACATAATTTAATGTATTAACGTTAAGAATAATCACGTGTTGCAAACATGGCTCCGTAGAATTCAGATGAGATGAGTACATTGTCTGCCTGCGTTATTCGAAGCATATAGTCTCCTGCATTTCGATCAAACTGTAGACATGAAAAATAAGACTTTGGTTTTGAGGACTACCGCTGAATAAAGTCATTTCGAAGATCACATGGTTTTGGATATTCCATTGTATAATTGGACTCATTTCACAATCACCACCGAAAAAAGTAAGTTTCGTCGAACATTATTATATAACGTTAAGAAAATATTGCACACACACACACACACACACACACACACACACACACACACACACACACACACACACACACTGAATGAGTTGTATGGCTATTAAGCAGACTATATCAGTAAGCCTTTTAAGTGGTGACACTTCCTTTCATAAAATAATATTTACTAAGAATCATCTTCCATACACCGCAATTAGTCATATTTTAATCCATATCTAACACATCGAGACTGCAGTTAAAATCCTCTTGATTTATTGGTGGATGTGGAGCAACTCACCGGGCAGATCGCAACAATTAGGACAGATTCCAGTGCCATGGCGTCATGCCTCGAAGGGAGGGCCATCAAATCTCGGGATCCCCCCCCCCCCCCCCCCGCCCCGCCCTCCCCCGAAATAAAACTGCAATTGAGAATCAGATTAGTACAAAACGGTTATTTGTCTTTCCTTTGTGCATATGAACATCGTACAAAGATAAGAAGTAAAACCTAAAACCTTCAAGAAACCTTCACAAAGATTTGGATGACAGCTATTGTTTTTCAGCTTGATCGTGTTGTATTATACGTAATTGCTGCATGCTTTCCAACTATGCCGATTACGCAAGACCTAGCAATACAATAGGAACTGTGAAAGACAACCCACAGAAAGTACATGCAGTGTACATGTCATACAGGTCTTTGTCTATCATCTTAAAGTCATCAGAAATTGGCAAAACGTAAGTCATCGCACGTTCGTTTTCAAAGCGTGGCTGTTTGTACAGTGAAATGCTATCAGCAGGCAAACTGTAGAGCGGGTAACTTAGAGCGGGTAACTGTAGAGTGGGTAACTGTAGAGTAGGTAACGTAGAGTAGGTAACTGTAGAGCGGGTACTGCAATTTAGTTTTCTTCAGAAACTCTAACCCACTGACGTATTTCAAGGCGCCGATGAGCTGTCAGATCTGTAACTTTCATGATGTTACCATCAGAAATGTCAGATGTAGATCAACACTGTTAGAGACTTGAGCTTGTTTGAATTTACCTAACGGTTTTATGCAACATTCCCTTGGTGTTAACGTTCAGTGGTGTGACGCGGAATTATTGTAACATTATAGACTAGTATCAACGTTCAGTGGTGTGACGCGGAATTGTTGTAACATTATAGACTAGTATCAACGTTCAGTGGTGTGACGCGGAATTGTTGTAACATTATAGACTAGTATCAACGTTCAGTGGTGTGACGCGGAATTGTTGTAACATTATAGACTAGTATCAACGTTCAGTGGTGTGACGCGGAATTATTGTAACATTATAGACTAGTATCAACGTTCAGTGGTGTGACGCGGAATTATTGTAACATTATAGACTAGTATCAACGTTCAGTGGTGTGACGCGGAATTATTGTAACATTATAGACTAGTTTCCGTGATACCACTGAAATAAACGTCTTTCTTTGTGGTGTTTCCTGCACTGTCAGACCCACAAACATTCATGCTAACATCATGTTGACGTCGCCGTGTGTACATTGTCGCATTATCATTATCCCTGTATGCAGTCCTTTTATTTTGTTATTCAGTGTTCATGTCCAGCGATTTGTATCAGACAATCAGACCTATTTTGGATATGGCGGCGCGCGCGCTGTATACACTGTCCAGTTCAGTAGTAGTAGAAGCAGCAGCAGCAGCGGTAGTAGTAGTAGTTGTTGTTGTTGTTGGTGTTGTTGTTATTGTTGTTGTTGGTGTTGTTGTTGTTGTTGTTGGTGTTGTTGTAGCAGCAGCAGTAACAATAGTAGCAGCAGTAGTAGTAGTAGTAATAGTAGTAGTAGTGGTGTGGTGGTAATAGTAGTAGTAGTAGTAGTAGTCGCAGCCGTCGTGATGGTAGTAGTTGTAGTGGTGGTGTTGGTAGTAAGAGGAGGAGAAGAGGAAGAGGAGAAACAGCAGCAGCAGCAGCAGAAGCGGTGGTGCCAACAGTGGTAGTAGAAGTAGAAGTAGAAGGTGAAGGGTGGGCATTATGGATCAGTGCTTAATATAAACTAACAATGTAGTATGAAAAAGAAAATACGTGTTTACACTTGCACACAGATTCACGGCTCCACGCCTTCTGTCCCCATGAGTCTCTCTCTCTCTCTCTCTCTCTCTCTCTCTCTCTCTCTCTCTCTCTCTCTCTCTCTCTCTCTCTCTCTCTCACAAGCACTGACCGGAGAAGGATTATCTATCACCACCCACCCATCCATCCCTTTAAAGGACGTTTGTCTTTTAAAGCTATGCAGTTTAGCTAGGACGGATTTTGATATTTGCTGCACTTAATTAAATTAAATGCACCGAGGCCGAGGTTTCATAATCATTCCTATGTGCATGACCATATCAACTTGAAAGCCCTTCAAGCTGGGGGGGGGGGGGGGATTAGGGGACAGTGGTGATGAGTAATCTTTCTCCAGTCAGAGCTTGTTCCTGCGAAAGGGATATCATGAGGGCCAGCAAGCACAGCCTTGTTCTTACTCTCTGAAGACCTCATCACACTTGCTCCTGGATCCTGGATCCTGTTTCCTGCTGATACGTTGGTAGGGTATACAGGTAGGTTTCATACACTTGCAATCAAAGTTTGACACGGTGCCTCACAGGCAGAACTTTGGGAATTAGTTCCAGAAGGGAAGGTGCTTATTGGTGTTGGTGTTGACATCCCAGACTACAGTCTGAGTCCTCTGCTTTCTTCTTGCTGGATGGTTGGTCAGCGCTTCGAATTTGTTCCGCATGAACTGATGTTCACGCTGTGTAGATGGTGGTCAGCCGCCAGTGAATGTCAGTAGTCGTTGCCTTTTCACCCTGCACAGGTATGTCTTTAGGGCCATCAGTCAGCCGTCTTCGTGCTCGGGTATCGATGGTCCTGTGCCGCATGAGGCCGACAAAAGGAGGGAGAAGGACGGGCACGATAATGGGCATTACGAATCAGTCCGTACTGCACTCCTCTCACTGATTCATATTACTCATCGATGGTGTCTGTCAATCCTCAGTGTTCATAATAGTCTTGCAGTGTTCTGACAGTGTTCATATTCAACAAGAAGTCAAAACAATTTTGTAATAGCGAATCATGTTGAGTTTGACTCCACACATACGCCTGTTCGACAAGCTGAATAATCTCCGGAGAAAAAAGAACCGGGGAGTCAAATTTCTACGGAGTCAATATTCTCCGTAACACCGGCTCCCTTGAGCAAGTCGCCTTCTTTGTTGATTGTCGGACTTCTAATCTAAATTGTCATTTTATGAAATTCGGACTTCCCAATCGAAATCTTTTTAGTGACTCCATTTCTATGATAGAAGAACCGAAAATATATAAAATTTATCATCCGATGGACCATTTCAACAGAATAACATTTTATCGAAGACTGTGTTAGAAGCACATGGCGACGGCCATGCGGCGATGAAAATAAGTTGTGTTTCCGATCAAATTTTTTAAACACAAAGTTCTCCGCTCAGACGGCATCTTGGATAGTGACATTTATATGCACAAAAAGAGTGAATTGCCAGCTATTCATTCATTACAAAATTATTTCATGCTGTTTGATATTTTTCATCGAAATAGAGGAAAATATGATGTAAACTCGTTAAAAGTGGGTTCATTCTCGGACTTTAATCACCAATAACTTTACACAGCCACAGAATTGTCAAATATGACTTACTGCATTTTATTCCATGGGTTCTGAGGTTTTCATCGATATCAAATACGTTTGCATACTTTGAACGGACGGCGAGCTAGACAACACAGAAGCTGAAACAGATAGCACAAATTTTGTCATTTACTGTCTCGCGAGGCCCACTTTGAGTGCGGCGCTGCGTTGTCTTCTTTGCGGTCCGGGCAAGCTGTATATATTTGGGGCGCGGCGGGAGTGTCCCGCAGTGTTGCCTACAGAGTTCCCCAGAGTGTCCTGCAGAGTGTTGCCTAGAGTGTTGCCCCGAGAGTGTGTCCCGAGAGAGCGCTCAGTGCGCTAAGTGCTGAGAGAGAGAGAGAGAGAGAGAGAGAGCTCCCAGGGCTGTGATCCTGGTCTGAGCTTGATATGGAAGGAAAATAAAAGGAGAAAAACTCCACGTCGTCCTCTGTGTCTTCTTGACTGGCTGCTGTCCCTTGGTTCCTGCACTTACCACCATCTGCCTGTCTTCACCTGCACACCTTACCCCTCCACACCATCACAACTGGCGCTGCGAGCAGGATTGAAGACAGAAGGGACCAAGAAGAAGACACAGCCCAAGAAGACTGGACACCATGGCCAGCCAACTGCACCTACCTCTGCACCCTGTGCATCTGCATCAGCTTCCCAGATTCACTGATAACGAGAGCAGCAGGGAAGTGGACGACTTCATCCCGGAGGCCAGGCTTGGCCTACACCTGCAGCCCCTGGATGATAGTACAGCCGCCCTCTGGTTGATTGCCACTCTTAATGGCAGTGCTCGCCAGGAGGTGATCAGGCTGCCAGCGACAGAGGTAGACTCCCCAGCCAAGATCTTGACCATGTTGGAGGAGAACTGGGGAGAGCAGCGTGATGTGGTCACCCTGGCCACAGCGTTCTTCACCAGGCAGCAGGGCCAGGACGAGACCATCTCTGAGTATGCCTCCCATCTCCAGTACCTCTGGAGGAAGGTCAACCAGGCTGGGGATGGAATGCTGCCGGCAACCATACTCCGGGACACCTTCACCCGTGGCTTGCAACCAGCTGCACTACGCAAGGACGTCCGGTATTTCGTCCGGAACCATCCTACCACCACCTTTGAAGAGGCAAGGAAGGAAGCCCAAAGGTGGATGCAGGACTGCAGTGCCAATGGCGACATCCTCCACATGGCTGGCACTGCTGCTGTTGCCTCGCTTGAAACTCAGCTGGCGGCACTCACGGCCACAGTTGCCAGCTTGAGGCAGGAAATGCAGCAGCCACCACCTGCATGGCCACCACTGCAGGTCCGCTGCTGTGTGATGGACACACAGCGCTCAAAACGACAACCCAGGTGGAGGCGACAGAAGTCTCCACCTATGAAAACTGGGGACAAACCCCATACCTCTGCTACTGTCAGCAGCCAGAATGCTGACAAGTGACATGGCCCAGCAGCACCCAGGAAACAGGCAGACTCCATTATGCCTCAGCTGTCACCAGGAGAGTGGCACGGACTTCATCAGGAGGACCCATCCATCGGGCCAATTCTGTTCTCCTGGCCAAGGAAGCCTGCTGCTGACAAGAACGGGGAACTACAGGCCCTCATTCAGCAGCACAGCTGACTCACCCACTGACAGGGGGTGTTGTATCGGTGAATGGTGGACTCTAAACTTGGTACGTGTGAGCAGCTGCTCCTTCCCAGATCGCTCCGCCCAAAGGTTTTGTCATCGGTCCACAACCGCCAGGGTCACCAGGGCTACCAGCATGCTGCAGAGATGTTACACCCTCAAGACTACTGGCCCGGTATGTATCGGGACCTGGAGCCGCACCTGGCGAATTGCCAACATTGCAGAAAGGTCGACCAGACTGCTAGTGCCTCCATGCCATCAATCTGAGTGCCAGAACCCAGGACACCAAGAGCCGCCTTGTCCTCCAGACAACGGGTCTGGCCCTGTCACGCAACTCCACTGCCTGACAGCAGAACAGACACCCTGCCGTCATCTGAACCAGCTGACCGGAAGAGACCAGAGTGACGGAAGCTGGAACCACCATCAGACTCGACTGACCGGAAGATGTTCCCGCAGCCTAAGCCCAGGACTGCTAGCCACCCTGTGCCAACTCCAGTTCCGCCCCTAGTACGTAGTGTTGAACCGCCCACGCCAGCCCCACGATGAACTACCTGTCTGGCGGTAAAACTAGTAAGAAGGTATGACCTCAGTGACTGCCTGGATGACCAGGAACTCTTCCACAAGTAACTGACTTGGTCAGATGTTGCAAGGGACATTAGATATTCCAAGATTGAATACCTTGTTGGGAAGAGGTGTTGCAGACTGGTTGTTAAACAATCATTTGTTCAATATGTTGTCTTTTTTTTTTGCACAAGCTAGTATATATGTCGATTGCTCTTTATGTTGGAAAATGATGTATGCCCCCGTTTTTCAAAAACCAACAGTAGTAAAAGAAAACTATGTTGAGTGTGTTACTTTTGGGGGGAATTTTGTTCAAAACGACAAAACCCGACAAAATCGTATCTTCATGGGGACTTGACGCTAAGGATTATATAGCAAATTCTGTTTTTGCCATTTTGCATTTGACTTAATGGGATTTTGTTAAATAACAAGTCCATTATTGTCATTTGGTAATCAATACTTTGGATTTAAACGAATCCTTCCGAGTATATTTTGTGACTGACCTTCTTGGAATGATTAAAATAACATAACCTTGCTAAGTCATTTTTGGCATCTGACCTTTTGAAATCTCGTTTAAACATGTCTATTCTAGTCAATGCGAATCCGCTGATTTTCAGAAGCCTTGTGTAAAACGGCAAGCCCGTGGTAGTCGGGATAAGATGAATACAAACAATTAGAGAGAGAGACACGATGTTTTAATACTTTGATGTTTTGATACTTTGATGTAAAGGTTTTGTTTTAGAAGTAAGCCTGTCAGGACTTGGATAGCTTAAGCTTCATTTTTTCATTGATTGATTTGTTGTACTCCTGCTTGATAACTCTGTCATTTTTATGTCATTTTCGTGTCAGCGAGGACGCTGGTTGTAACAGAGTGGGGGGGGGGGGGGGGATGTAGCCGGGTGCTAACAGTGTATATTTCTTGGTCACCCGTCGTAAACGAGATATTTTGTTCATGAGTTATCTTCCCCTTACCTCCCTTGGTTGAATCTCATTTTTATTGTGTAAATTCTTTAAATCATGAATACCTCAGAACCTACATAGTTGTGTATACGTCGCTGAAGTCACAAAAATTAATGTATTCTATTCATTACAATCGTGTTGGACTGAGAAGCCCATATTTTCCCTAAAACTGGTATTTCGCACAATTGATCTTGGCGCCATTTTGAATTGTCCGACGAACAAACCGTAAATAATTCTTGATTTCACAGAAAGTATGAGAGGATCCAAAGAATCCATAAATGCGCTTTGAAGGTAAAGTCCATAAGCTCTCATTCCGTATATCGCATGACTATGATCTTTTCTGTACAAGCTTGCGACCATACGAAATGACTGACGGCGCCAGCTCCCTTGAGCAAGTCGCTTGTTGATTGTTGGAGTTTTAATCTAAATTGTCATTTTATGAAATTCGGACTTCCCAATCGAAATCTTTTTAGTGACTCCATTTCTATGATAGAAGCAACCGAAAATATATAAAATTTATCATCCGATGGACCATTTCAACAGAATAACATTTTATCGAAGATCGTGTTAGAAGCACATGGCGACGGCCATGTGGCGATGAAAATAAGTTGTGTTTCCGATCAAATTTTAAACACAAAGTTCTCCGCTCAGACGGCATCTTGGATAGTGACATTTATGTGCATAAAAAGAGCGAAATGCCAGCTATTCATTCATTACAAAATTATTTCATGCTGTTTGATATTTTTCATCGAAATAGAGGAAAATATGATGTAAACTCGTTAAAAGTGGGTTCATTCTCGGATTTAATCGCCAATAACTTTACACAGCCACAGAATTGTCAAATATGACTTACTGCATTTTATTCCATGGGTTCTGAGGTTTTCATCGATATCAAATACGTTTGCATACTTTGAAC
The DNA here is from genome assembly GCA_033310375.1 of Conus canariensis. Lineage (NCBI taxonomy): Eukaryota > Metazoa > Mollusca > Gastropoda > Neogastropoda > Conidae > Conus > Conus canariensis. Next base: position 19,790,748 of record CM065732.1, read on the forward strand.
GGACGGCGAGCTAGACAACACAGAAGCTGAAACAGATAGCACAAATTTTGTCATTTACTGTCTCGCGAGGCCCACTTTGAGTGCGGCGCTGCGTTGTCTTCTTTGCGGTCCGGGCAAGCTGTATATATTTGGGGCGCGGCGGGAGTGTCCCGCAGTGTTGCCTACAGAGTTCCCCAGAGTGTCCTGCAGAGTGTTGCCTAGAGTGTTGCCCCGAGAGTGTGTCCCGAGAGAGCGCTCAGTGCGCTAAGTGCTGAGAGAGAGAGAGAGAGAGAGAGAGAGAGAGCTCCCAGGGCTGTGATCCTGGTCTGAGCTTGATATGGAAGGAAAATAAAAGGAGAAAAACCCCACGTCGTCCTCTGTGTCTTCTTGACTGGCTGCTGTCCCTTGGTTCCTGCACTTACCACCATCTGCCTGTCTTCACCTGTACATCCCTTACCCCTCCACACCATCACATAGATATACTGTTAAAGCAACAGAATGTTGTGAATATAGCACTATGAAATCATGATCATAGTCTGCAAGATATGTATGATTCCAATGCACATGCAATGTGGATAATTATCAGGAACAAACCAGTTGCCGCGATCAATATACAAGCAATAAAACATCGTTATTTTCCAATTAAATATGTCAGCAAATAGACTGACTGGATCACAATACCATTCATGGTTTCCAGGTTTCATTTTAGAGATGAACTGGTATTACCTTCTAACCTTGTCATCATACTTCGTGTTCAGCAGTCACACAGGCTTGGGCGTTGCCAGTCTTCATTACAGGTGAAATACAGGAAACACAATACCTTTCAAGAATATACTATTGATTGTTGTAGGCGTTCATCACCAGCATCCATATTTCTTGCCTCCTATATTGAAACACACTTCACTTATACACATGGCCTCATGACCTTTTTTAAATTGTCATGTTCTTTTCTTGATATCTCTGAACCTCTGTTTAAGCTGTCCAGTGGCCTGTTCAACTGTTCTGTCAGTACTTACTCCAGATTTCTTCCGTTCCTGCGCTGCAATCTGAAGATAAAGTGTGAAGATGGACGGGATGAAACAGAATACTGTCCATTCAGCAGTCCTGGTTGTCAAGGAATGGTGGCTTCAGCTCACAAATGTTTCAAATTTGTGTGTCACAGAGCAGTATACATATTGTATATTATCAATGTAAGGAAACTGGTAAGGGATTGGCTTCCATAAAACGCAAAAAAGAACAGGAAGATTCCCTATACCTTTTAGGAAAATATTTGACATTCGATGTGTTTCGTGGTTACAATTCAGGCTGGCACTTGGTACCTTTTATGTACAGTCAATTCAGTAAATGGTCCGACAATATTCTAGTCTATAATATGAATCATTTCAGAAATTATAAAGGTCCGCCAAACACATTTTCGAGGGTGACTAATTATTGGCAATGGTCAAGTGGCAAAATGTTCCGACATCAAGGTCCAGGGTTCAATACAGGAACACGTTGGGTTTTGTGCGAAATAGCATTACAAACATTTGGTTTGTTTTCTCCTCTGAGAACATTAATTGACTACGAGTCAACCATGCTCATATTCACACATACTCGGCAGAGTTTATTGCTTTGTTCACGAAGTTATATGATTCACATGTTCATGTACTGTGATCCCAACGTGTACTGCAGGAACTCAAATCAGTCTGAAGGTTTTGCTTTACATAGTGCAAGCGCTGAGCAGAACAGAATGTCATCATCTGCTTAGAGGACTGCGAAGTGTGAAAGTCGTATGTTTAGTTGTGATGATGATTACACCTCTGTACATTTCACTTTAGTGTGTGACTCCAGACAGGACTGTCCAGACAATAGTGATGAATGGTTTTGCGAACACGCTCTTTGTGAAGGATTTAAGTGTTCTAATGGCCAGTGTGTATTACACAGCCAACATTTGAATGGGTACTCTGATTGCCTAGATGATTCTGATGAGGCTAGTAATCAGCAAAACAGGGGAAAGCCTTTGTCTTTATTTCTGTCCCGAGATGTGAAGCAGCAATTTTTCATTAACCTGGATGATACTGGTCACTTTACACAACAGGCAATGGTGACTGAAGAGGAATGTCCTGACACATATTATCGCTGTACGTCTGACTGGCTGTATTGTCTTCCTGTCTACACTCGATGCAATGGATTTTTTGACTGTGTTTATGGAGAGGATGAACAGGACTGCAATAAGGTTTCATGTTCTGGTTTATTCCAGTGTCGAGGGTCTCAAACGTGTATCCATAGAGATCGTCTCTGTGATGGCTGGGGCCAATGTCCACAACGAGATGATGAATTATTGTGTGATATGTCTTGCCCTAAAAATTGTCTATGTCAAGGCAACTCATTTCTTTGATCATGTTGATCTCTTCCCACAGCTCCGATACCTGGGCGCATCGGGTTCTGGAATGTCATTAGATGATTTTAAGTCAAACATCTATCTTATTCGCCTTATTCTGTCTCGTTGCCACATTTCTAATTTATCACACATACAGTTTCTCAACTTGCAGTACATTGATCTTACAAGCAATTTCTTAACATATCTAAACATGTCTATTTTCAGTGAGCTTGGGAAATTGAAAACGCTACGATTAGCAGATAATTCTATCAGGTCCAACATGGTAAACAGAGCAACAAAACGTGTTCATTACTCACTGATCTGGATAGATGTATCGGAAACAAGTCTGCATGCACTGAAGAGTGAACTGTCTGTTTTCTTGCCTCTAGTGAAACATTTCAATCTCTCCTTTTCCGCCATTAAAATCATTGGATCTTTAGGTTTTAAAAACATGCCACAACTGCGTGAAGTTGATATTGGATTTATCCCTGTTGAAGATTTCCCTTTGGATTTGCTATCAGGTTGTAATCATTTACAAAATATATTTAGTCCTGATTACAAGTTCTGCTGTGTAAACTTACTTCCGAAACAGTCGGGGAATATAGAGTGCTCAGCTCCCCACACGGTACTTCCTTCATGCACAAAGCTGATGCCAGCTGAACCGTATAGGATTTTTTTCTGGGTGGTCAGTGTATGTGCAGCAATAGGAAATTTGGTAACTGTCATTGGTTTATTTGCATTCCAAGAAGCTTTGAAAAGCTATTTTGATAATTAGCAATTTGTTGTTTGCCAAATCTTGTATGGGATATCACGTCAGTATTGTTGCGATCGCTAATGAAATATTTGATGAATGTAATATCCAGTATGAAAAAATGTGGAGCAATAGCCTGCCCTGTAAAATGGCTGGGTTTCTGTTCTATCTTTCCTGTGAGGTGTCTGTTTTCATTCTCGCGTTTATCACCATGGATCAATTCATTGTCATTTGCTTTAGTAAGGATTCTTATTCACTTAACGAAGTTCTGCTGATATTAGATTTATTGGTACCGTGGTGTTCTGGAACAATGATATCCTTGATACCTTTCCTTCCTGGGTTGTCACAGTTGGGACTGCAGGTCTATGCCGCCTGATATTATTTACTCAGTATAAGTCTAAGCAAGAATTCCAATGGTCAAATGTCATTGTGGCCATTAATTTCGTGATTTACTTTATCATAATAATCGGCCAGTTTACGATCTACCGACGAATTCCTAAATTCAGAGCCATAGTGAGTTCCTCAGCATGGTTTGTTTATTCTGTGGTCCACCTTACACGAAAAGTGGTGACCACGAACAGTGCAAGCTGGCTTTTACTTGGCATTGTGACTATAATGACAGAAAATGATTTCTATTATCGAACCAGATCCGAGATGCCATGGTTGTATTGGGATTACCACTAAGCTCTGCTCTGAGCCCTTTTCTTTTCTGGTGGAGTGTGGTTGTGCAGGGGCGACAGAAAAAGAAAAACGGAAGAGACAGTATTAAAAACGTTGAAATCACGACTGATTGTGTCAGGAAAGCAGGCCACTAAACGATACAATAAATGAATAAATAAATGATGTGTATTCTGCCTGTGCGTAAGAAGTGATACAACATTTCGAAAGCTTTATGACAAGGCTAAAAAGTTTCTTATACAACTGTAAAACCCCCCGCAACGAGTAATAAAAGAATGGTGGGAAACAACAAATAGGCGCAAAAAAAAACAACTATAAGAAAACCCAGTACTTTTCAAGGACGACCACAGCGGCGATAGAGACGCTGAATGGGAAGTCTGACCATCGAAAGAAAAACTCGTCAATACACGTTTCACGAGGTAGCTTTCGAGTAGAAATATTCAAAAATGGATTTAAAAAACAAACAAACAAACAAACAAACATGCAGCCAACCAGTTGGAAAACAAACAGCCGATCGACTTCAGGTGCACACGCATACCGTCTGGCTGTATGTGTCGGAAATTGCTGCCCATCTAAGCCACACAAGCTATATGAGAGGTTAAGCGCACAGAACTTAAGGTGCCGCTTCATGGAGCCATCTCCAGGTAAACGGACATGGTTGCGATGCTGGTTCATGCCTCACAAGTCCTGTCTATTGAACGCTGCACACGGATGAAGCCACAATTAAAACAGTGTATGTTGACTGGTATTCGCAGTGACAGTGTCCTGGTCACCCAAAGGCTGTTTAGGGACAATGTTATCGCCTGTATGAAGGAAGAAAAGAACTTGATTTGGAGGGGGGGGGGGGGGGGGGGGGGGGCTCAGTTTTGGAACAATGTGGGGCTACACACTATAATGATAATTGTCCAGATAGTTTTCTAGCCAGTCCCTGTTTAAGGCAGGAGGCACCATTGAATCAGAAACAAGACGCATGTTGCGCCGTTTTTTGTCGTCCTGAACCACTTGTATCACCTCACGAGTTTTGTCGTCCATTTCAACCATTTATGTCGCACCTTAGATTTTATGTCGCCACAACCATTTATGTCGCCACAACCATTTATGTCGCCACAACCATTTATGTCGCCACAACCACTTATGTCGCCACAACCATTTATGTCGCCACAACCATTTATGTCGCCACAACCATTTATGTCGCCACAACCACTTATGTCGTCCATTTTTCCGGGGCAACCTCACGAGTTTTGTCGTCTACATCAACCCCTTTTGTCACCCGGGGCAACCTCACGAGTTTTGTCATCCAACATTAACCATTTGTGTCGCCCCT
>CM065732.1:19800838-19833338 GCA_033310375.1 Conus canariensis
AGTATTACATGACTGCAGAGCCCATCGGCTAAAAACGCCACCGTCAAGCAACTGCCGTGTGCATCCCACAGCAGTATTCATTGCTGTTCCGCTGACAAGTGAAGACAGTCAAGCCCAGACACGGCCAACCTTTCACCCATCATCATCATTATGACTACCTATATTAATACTAGTAGTAGTAGCAGCAGCAGTAGTAGTTGTAGCAGCAGCTCTATTCCTACTCCTGGAACTACTGCTGCTCTTCTACTCCTACTACTGCTGCTGCTACTACTACAACATTTACCACCACCACCACCACCATCACCACTACTACTACTACTACAATGATTACTACTACTAATGCTGCTGCTGCCAAGGTAATAGTGAGGTAATGTTGCTTATAACCCAGCCGACCGCAGAGGACCATATCAGGGCTGTCACCGCATTGAAGTCAACCACAAGTCATTCATTCACACAACCCTTTAAAATACACCTTCTAAAAACCCACAGGAAATTTGGTTAACATCTTTCAACTGTAAAATCGCAGATCAGATGAAAAAATGGTAGTCTCTTGCTGCTATTATTACCACTACTACTACAACTACTGCAACTGCTACTACTACTGCTACAAATCCTACTATTTCTGCTGCTTCTTTTACTGTTACTGTTGCTGCTACTGCTGCTGCTACTACTACTACTACTACTACTACTACTACTACTACTACTACTACTACTACTACTACTACTACTAAGATATGGAACTATATCAAACGGGTTTTTTTTTTTACATCAATGAGATATACGGATTTTTCCTTAAGTGGTAGTCCTTGGTGCGTCTAACTACTGATATTTACCGTGGAAAGATTACCAAATGATCGTTAGTTTTCAGTAGCATACATATGCATTGCATTTGGAAATGTGTTTTATCTTTGTCACCACACTGTCACATTCCCTACATGCACTTGTGCATCTTTGTTTCACCAATACAGGGAACTGTGTATTTGCCTGCTTTCATACAAAGTTACTGGGCACAACCTAGACGACTACTTGTGTTCTTTCGAAAGAACGCTGCCTAACCCATGATTGCATCTACATATGCATAGATTATAATAATGGTATAAAGCGAAAAAGATACTACCTCTGGCAAGCCATTTATGAGTGTAAACATCAAGACAGGATCTAACTTGGATAGATGGAACTAGGTTTTGTGTCATGTAAAAAGTCAAACTAAAGTATTTCATGGATATTGAACTAAAATATTTGTTTAAAATGCACTCCCTTATGGAATAAAAATGTATTTTGTGCATTGTAATTTTCCTGTTCCTGTCAGTACGTCAAAACCTAGATCCACGTCGCCAAATTAACCTTTCTCTATCTTTACAAGCAGTCTTGCATGCAACGCGGAATTGGATGCTTTGGCTATGTCTGTGCATGTACATAATATCTATGTCATCGTCATGATCTAAAGCTTTTTAGTAGAGAAGCAAATGTGTCGCATGTGATGTTCCTGACAATCATCAAGTGGGTCTGACAACAATTCTTGATATTTCGTCAGGTTATCATGAACAAACTTCTGTGATTAACGTGGTAACACTTTTTCAAATGAGAGGGAAGAAATCATGCTCTGTTCAATTCAGTGCAATCGATTGTTTGCAGTCAGAGACCAGATTTGGTAGTAAGTGTGCAGTTTAAGTGGTTATGCCAGCTCTATTCTTTTTTCAACCTGGAAGGTAGTTTGTCTGGTCTTAATATCTCTCCCAAAACGAGATCATTTCTGGTATTCCTACTAATATTTGCGTGAAAACTAATAATATAGATATGAAATTCTGGGTACCCCTTCACAGTCCTGGCAGATTTAAGTTTTACATAACTGAACGGCATATGTGCATAACAAATGATTTTCTACTCAACATGAATGGCTAACGTGCATAACAAATGATTAAAATAAACTCAGTATGATTCACTTATAAGTGTGTATTTCTCACTCTCTGATACCGTCCACACCTGGCATCAATGTATTTTGTAGCATATCAGGGTTGAGTTGCCATTTTGTAGCATCTCCATGTTGAGCTGCTATTTTGTATCCAGGTTTTATTTTCCTAGCTGCATGTCTGTGGCTTTTTTCTCTCCCACGTATGTTTGGCGCTGAAAGCCATACATGTTTGGAAATACAGTACTGTCAAATGAAAAAAGTAGTATCATTAGATGAGGCGGAATGGGTGGTACAGAAAGGGTTTGTGTATGCAACAACTGTGTATTGTCTGCCAAGATGCTCACCTCTTGGCCCGTAATTTTGTTTTCAAAACTCTACAAGTTAAAAAGAACTGCTTTAAGTTCAAGAGGATAGGTAAGTATTTCTGATAGGACTAGATGCCTGGCACAATCTGTGTGACAATCTGGAAAGGTAGTGTCTTCACCTGTCAGCGGAACAGCAATGAGTTAAGCTGTGAAGCTGTGCACGGCAGTTGCCTGACAGTGGCGGTGTGGTCTGCAGTCATGAAACATGGGGACACGAATGGGAACGCTCATGTGTCGGTTCTGTCGTGTCACATCCAGTGGCCATTACACAATGGCATCTTCCGGGGAATAATTATGTTCCTTGATGTCTTAATGGGATGCCCTGTGCGTGCCTGCACCCTAGATGAACACAGCGCAGACTTCTGAGGGTGGTGCAGCATTGCAACCAGCTGGTTTGTTTGGCAGTTGAGGACAGTACTTCTTTCCACCCTCACCTTGATTTGAACAGAATTTCATTCAAAGCAATAGCATAGGATAATATCCATCGAAAGCAACAACAAGCGTACCGCTTATATCGCGCTCTGAAATATACATTACACTGACAGTTTACATGGCAATTGGCAGACAAATACAAAATCAATTACAAAAATGACACAAGTTTTAGATACATGACCTATGAATACATGAATACAATGATCATCGGATCTCAGCAGAAAGTAAATGAATAAACTAATGAGTTCACAGCAACATCACGAAAGGAAGAGGTGATGACAACTGAGAGACAGAGGACCAATCTTCCAATTACGACTGACTCACGCATTTGAAAGCCAAATTTTCAAAATCAATCGTTCATGATACCGGAGAATGTTATACCTGCATACTCCAACACACACACACACACACACACACACACACACACACACACACACACACACACACACACACCACGCACGCACGCACGCACGCACGCACGCACGCACGCACGCACGCACGCACGCACGCACGCACGCACGACACACACACACACACACACACACGCACACACGCACACACACACACACACACACACACACACACACACACACATTCACTCACTCACTGACAACGTGCTATTGAAAATTAGTATAAATAAGAAACGAACTTATGCACGGTCTGAAATACTATCAAATTCACGTCAGCATGAAGCTCAGGATTTCCGTTCAAAAGAATTTGAACTTGCACATAATCTGGAGCAAGAGTTAAAATCATGTTAGCACGGACCACATTAAAGACAGGACATGATAAATAGTGTTCAGCTGCTGTTCTTTCATGGCCTCAGGCACAGCCCGAGTCATCCACTAAGTGTGGATTGAACGTATTGTTTTTTAGATCACTAATCCCAAGGTGAAGGCGACAATAGATGGTATGTTCTTTCTTCTGGCCGAAGTAAAAGCAAATAGTTACATTACAATCATGACCAGACAAGCAATGTTTAAATGCACTTAAGGAACTACATGTTTTAATCTGATCTGGTAGAGAGTTCCAAATTTCTATGGAAGTAGGAACAAACGATTTTCGGTATATGTCAGCTTTGCATCTTGGAAATACCTGCTCTAAATGTCTACGCCTATGATAGGGATTCCTTTCTGACGCTAGTTCAGGAAGAAGAACGGTGAAATATTGAGGGCACATACCATTAATGATTTTGAAATAAAGTATACGTTTGTGTGGACTTCTTCTTTCATTAAGTGTGCAAAACCCAGATTCTCTGTATAGATTTGGTGACTAGTTCCTCGGACAGCCCCAACAATAGTTCTAATGGCTTCTAAATGCAGGTCTCCTACGGAGTTAGACTGGGTGCCTGTACAATTATCCCATACAATGTCGGCGTAATCAAAAGTGTGGAACATAAAAGACCTGTAAATAATTTCCAGGGCTTTTCTGCTAAGTTTATACTTATAAGTTTTCAAACAAGAAAGCAACATGATGACTGCATTGATTATACTTTTAATCTGCTCGTCCCGTTTGCAGTTGCTCTGAAGGATAATACCTAGATGCTTAATTGAGTAGTGCCCAATGTTAGGGGTAAATGATGATTATTAAGGGATGATTATTTTGTTTGAACTTCAGCAACTTTGTTTTTTTTTATCATTAAATTTAACTTTCCAACGTTTCGCCTGAAGATGTATTTCATCTAGATCGGAGTTAAGTATTTCTACGAGAGTGACAGTATTGTTCCGCTCTAAAGTCACGCCTGCATCATCTGCAAAAAGTTTAATGTTTGATTTAACACTGTCTGCTATATCACTAATATAGATAAGGAATAGGAGGGAACCTAATACAGGTCCTTGGGGAACATCTGGAGGAATGTTTTTTTGTAATTGGAATTATCACCTTTGATAACGTATACCTGAGTGCGGTTTGAAAGATATTCAGCGAACACGTCCAGAAGCTTCCCTTGTATTCCACTGGCTTCCATTTCATCAAGTTTTTTTTGTGTGCCAAACACGATCAAAGGCATTGGATATATCAAAATATACTGCTTGTGTTGTGATACCATTATCAAATGAGGAGCATAAATCTTTATAAATACACACTACCTGGTTTGTTGCGGTTTGTCCAGGTATAAAACCTGACTGACAGGAAGATGTAATATCATTAGACGATAGAAAGCTGTAAACATGCTTATGGATGCACCTTACGAAACTTTTGCCAACAAAACTGAACAATGAAATACGACGAAAGTTAGTACATGAATATATTAATGCTTTTTATGAACAGAACTTACATGTACATTTTCCACACATGGGGAAATTTAGCTTCACTTAAACTTCTCTTGAAGAGTATGGTTAGTGGCTGTAAAATAACTGTTAGCGATGCAGTTAATAATCTAGTGTGAAGAGAGTCAGGTCCTGGCGCTTTTTTGTCTAGATTTAGGATGACATCTTTTACAAGTGCGGCGGTGAACTCAAAGGTCAAAGGTCCCCTCCTATTCCTTATCTATATTAATGATATAGCAGACAGTATTAAGTCCTTTCTGACCCACGTCCAATCCATTACTCTAACAGATTTAACTGATGGAAGTTATTCCAGGTAATCCGTCATTTTCGTTTTGCAAGGTGGACTTGGAAATAAAAACATTATTGTACGCATCAGTTTTTTCTTTACTCGTACAATGAACAGTGCCATTATAGAACATACGAGGAATATCGCTCGAGTCAACATCTTTCTTTTAAAAAAAACCAAACAAACAAACAACGATCTAATTACTTTCCACCATTTTTTTTTACCAAAAGTGGATGAGTTTGGAACTTTATTGCCCCGTTTTGCTGCATATTCCTGTTGTCTTTGACTTTCTGGTGATGTAACATAATTACGAAATTGACGGATCTTCTGCCAGTTTTCCGGCCTATTGCTAAGCTTGGCGTGTCTGTGGATTTCCCTGCCCTCTTCTATTGGTAACCTAATTTCAGATATTATCCACGGTACGCCGTTAGGATGCACGGTAATGAATCTAACTGGCATGACAAACTTGAATTTCACCGAAAGTCCTTTCTGACCCAAGTCCAATCCATTACTCTAACAGATTTAACTGATGGAAGTGATGGATGGCAAGAACTGCCACCTCCGTGTCCACGGTCCTGAAGGTGGCCTTAGCGAGGCCCTGCTCAACGACTTCATCAGGAAACTTCTACTGACACTTTATTTCTGCTGGGCATAGAGGGGACAGTCACCTACAACCACCAAAACCTAGCCAGGGCTTATGAAGTCCGTTGCCGAATTGGAAATGAACATAGTATGTTTTTCCATGGACACTGATGATTCTTTGTCATAAAAAAGCAGGGAAATCCCAACTGCAGCCCTTCGTCTGACGTCTTCTGCGGATTGGCCATGTGAGAAAAATCCAGGATAAGTTTCTGGCATTTTCTGCAGCTCCTCTCCCTCTTCAAACACAACTATTCACAAATGCTTGAGCCTCAGACGTCCCTGTTTGGAAATTTTCAGCAAACGCAGGCCTAACTAGTCTAACATCAATCGATGTACCAAGATATTCATCGATATGGGGCACTACAGCATAATCCTTCGGGAGCTGAACAATGGTTCCTCTAGAAAAATCCAGGCTGGGCCATTGCTAATAGAACATAGAATTGCTTAATAACCTTTCGTTTCACCTCATGACTTGGAGCGGGCTGCTGGGGCATCAGTCTTGAGCTTTGTGTAGCACGATAAGGGGTAATGAATATCTGCAGCTTCAATGTTCTCAGTATTGACAACAGTATTTAATCGAGCATGAAGCACCTAGTTCTTAGATCCTGTAGCCCATTTGAGAAGATTTTTGCCACAGTTAGCACCCCTCGCACGTTTAATTGGCTCATCACCATCCTCCTTATACCTTTCACAGTAGACACACTAGGGTCGTTCAAGGTTGCAGTAAACCTCAAGATAATCATCTTCGGACTGACTGTCTTCTTCACTTTCTGACTTATCTCTCCTTTACGCCGTTCTCTTTCAAGTATGTTTAACCCAAAGACTGACCTGCAACAATTATCATACCTCGCTTAATTTTTGTAGCAATGTATTAACAGTGCCTGATCCATCTAAACACGCCAGAGACAATCCAAGAGGTAAAGGAACATTATTTTCAAGAATGTTTTTCTTTAACGTCATTTGCAATGGCTTTGTAAACTTTGTGGTATCATTCTTTGTTAAAGGGACATTGCAAGTCTTTCTTACTGGGCCCCTCTGGACACAAAAAATACAGAGACCGCCCAGTTTCTGTCGTTGTTGCAAATGGATTGTCAACATTGATAGTACAGGAAGTGAATGGGTTTTTTTTGGGGGGGTCGTTGTTTTCTTCTCACGGCATCTAAAATGGGGAAGAAAAGTTGAGTCCAATAATTCAATGTTGTTATGGGCAAGTGCCATAAAATGTCTTTTTGATTATGATCAATAGCGTGACTGATCATGTCGTTAGATTGATATGTTTAAGGAATTCAGACAGGAACTCCCAACAAACAAAACATGAAAGTGAACACGAATATTTTCTATTGATGTTGATTTTTTCCAGATATACCACAAGTGTAATCTGAAATGACCTTGAAGATGAGCTTTGACCTTGTGCGGCCTTCAAACATCATAGATATGGATTGTTTGTATTAAACGCCAAAGGGGAAGTGGATTTCACATGTATCTGCCAATAACAGGAGTTGTTATTTGGCATTAGCGATTCAGGTGGTGGCCATATTGGATTTTGCGCAACCAGGTCATTACAAGTCAACCTCAATTTGTTTGCGATGGGTATTGAAAATCTTATACCCATATCCAACATTATACACAATTACAAAAACTTGCTACCAAGTGTACAATCATCATGAATTCCCTCTCAGTTAAGAGAGAGAGAGAGAGAGAGAGAGAGAGAGAGAGAGAGAGAGAGAGAGAGAGAGAGAGAGAGATGCATACTTGATTGTTTATCCCCATTACCCTACAACACTTTTAAACAGTTTCCTGCAGGATTGTAATATTTATCACTATCGTGTCGTCCTTATTTTTGTTGATGCTGTTGTTACCGCTGTTGTTGTTGTTGTTGTTGTTGTTTCCTAGTGGAAGATAAATTCCTGATGGTAAGATGATGGTAAATTGCAAACAACTGACTGAATCTTGGTAAGCTGTTGATATGTATCTTATAATAGACCAACAAGCTGTAAGACCTTTTATAAGAAAATAGAAACACGCTTTGTTGCTGTGGGGAATGGACAGTAAGTTGTCGTTGATATGTATCTCATAATAGAACAACAAGCTGTAAGATTTTTTTTATTAGAACATAGAAACACGCTTTGTTGCTGTGGGGAGTGGATGGTGAGTTGTTGTTGATATGTATCTCATAACAGAACACCAAGCGCTGTAAGACCTTTTATTAGAACATAGACACACGCCTTGCTGCTGTGGGGAGCGGATAGTAAGTTGTCGTTGATATGTATCTCATAATAGAACAACAAGTTGTAAGATTTTTTTATTAGAACATAGAAACACGCTTTGTTGCTGTGGGGTGTGGATGGTAAGTTGTTGATATCTATCTCATAATAGAACAACAAGTTGTCAGATTTTTTTTATTAGAAAATAGAAACACGCTTTGTTGCTGTGGGGTGTGGATGGTAAGTTGTTGATATCTATCTCATAATAGAACAACAAGTTGTCAGATTTTTTTTATTAGAAAATAGAAACACGCTTTGTTGCTGTGGGGAGTGGATGGCAAGTTGCTGTTGATATCTATCACATAATAGAACAATCTGTCAGATTTTTTATTAGAAAATAGAAACATGCTTTGTTGCTGTGGGAAATGGATAGCAAGATACAGGGGCACAAACGTTTTGGTAACATTTATGCGACACCAAGAAGGAAATGAAACGTGCAGGTTTTGTGCCTAGTGCCAGACGATTCGTTCTACCGCGACTGTCTGACTCTACATGTGTGAATCTGATTTACTGTCCCATGGTTTGATTAACGCTACCACTTGTTCTTCTTTCCTTAAGCATCCACCTTCAACATTGAAGATTATGACACTGTTTTAGGTGGAGTGATGGGAGAGGGGGAAAAGAAGACGCTGAGTGAAATGAACAGTTCACAAGCACATGCAAAGTGAACGATGTCAGACCAGAATAATGCTGGAGTGTTTATTCTACTCATCCCATTTATGTGGAGAGAGACCTGCAAAGTTCGATTTAGAAATCAGGTATCATACACTCATTGCCGAGCATTGTAACCAGCAATAGTGTTTCTGAAAGATATTTTAGATGGCTGTTGATGGAACTATGTTCGTATGTCGGCATGCTGTAATGGTTTAAGTCAGAGTGCCTGCTTTGCGTAGCCGTTTTGGTGCTTCTGTTGGACGAAACTGTACTGTCAAACGGTTTTTTTGAATGGTGATCACGACTATGGTTTCTACATTTTATTACAATGTAATACAAACATCTCGGTTGGGGGGAAAGATGCACCCGAAGGTGCGGGTGGGACCCAGAGAAGCACTGTCCTCAACTGCCGAACAAACCAGCTGGGAGCAGTCCTGCACCGCCTTTCGGGTGTATCTTTTCCATCTTTTCTTTTCCAGTGAGAGGAAGAAATCCTGGGGGAAGGCACTTGAAGGAACAACACAAGTGTCACATGAACACTGACTTGGCAAAAATGTTTAAAAAGGGGGAAAGGGGGGTAGTGGAATGAGTTCTTGAGTCAGTGCTGCTCAGGTATTAAACGGAGATGCACCACCTACAAATATGTCATCACCATCGACGGCTCAAGACCAAAATTCTATGGCATTCCAAAGCAGCCAGCGAAGGGCAAAAAAGCTACATGAAAAGAATGTTTTTAATAGTCAAAGCAGTAAGCGAAGTTTGCTAAATAGAGGGGTGGGGGTGGAAGGGGTGGGAACTTGTGGGTCAATGTAACAGCACATTGAAAGTCAAAGTTGTCTACAGTCAGAATGCTCAGCTGCACTATCAACCAAGCATTGTCAGTCACACCAGTGATGACAGCTTGTACTGATTGTGCAGAAGATCCTTTCCTTTTATCTCTTAAGAGATGCGCTGGTTCACCAAACAATAATATGCAGAACAAATAAGTGATAGGGGGGTCAAGTGCATTCAGACAATTCCCCGTAATCAAAACAATGGATTGGCAAAGTTTTCTTCAGTCGTGAGGATTTAAAGGTGTGGGTGTGTCGGGGTCAGACGGGGAACTGTAGTAGACGTTTAATCCTTCACTGGCATTCAAAACGTACAACCAACCAGAAAAAGTGGCACGTTACTCTGTAAACATCAAATTCTCATGTATCGTTGAAGGCGTCAAAGTAAACGACATTGCCTTGTGTACGTTTAGTCTCTAGCCCATCTCTCCTCTCTCTCTCTCTCTCTCTCTCTCTCCAACATTTTTTATTTCAATGCTCCCTCTATCAAGACCTAAGGAGTAAATTTCTCAAAGAATTCGCCAGTTGTCCCCTTCATTTGCTTCTTAAGGTATCCGGTACTTCGCACAGACATAGCCTATCAAGGTACATTTTTCATGCCATAAACAGAAGGATCAAGTCAATTCTTTAGTTGATAAATTACTGCGGACAATTACCACTACATTGGTTTTCCTTAAAATGACTGACTTCATTTGTATTGTAATTTCGTGTACTCTAAACGTATCTGAATAATGTATCATCTTTTTACATGCAGCTTTGGGGAATTATTATTGCAATGCTTTTTTGTTCTGTTTGTAATACATATATGCTAACTCCTCCCCGTTCCTACCCACTCCTCCCCCCCCCCTTCCCTTTGTACCTTGTATTGTGGCCCAAGGCCGATGTACATTAAAGCTTTCTGAGTTCTGAGTTCTCTCTCTCTCTCTCTCTCTCTGTCTCTCTCTCGCTCTCTCTTGCTCTCTCTCCTCTTTCTCTCTCTCTCTCTCCTTCTCTCTCTCTCTCTCTTGCTCTCTCTCTCTCGCTCTCTCTTGCTCTCTCTCTTTCTCTCTCTCTCTATCTCCCTCTCGCTCTCGCTCTCTCTCTCTCTCTCTCTCTCTCTCTCTCTCTCTCTCTCTCTTTCTCTCTCTCTCTCTCTGTTTGAGAGTTCATTTTGTACTGCAGTGTACTGCCTTGAGCGATCTTAGAGATGAATTCATTCGTTCTAGTTATTATCGACAACCATCCTTGTTTAGACTCATCTTACTCATATTTTGCACGAAAGCTTGCATTGGACTATATAAAGCTTTTAATCACCGGAGCTTAGCATGTTCTTGACTTTGGACTGTTTTTCATTCCTGTGTTCTCAATGTGTTTATATTATCACATTTTGTACATGTTTAACCCACCCCCTTCATAAGGGGCCGTGGCCTATATTGAATAAATTATCCGTATCCGTCTCTCTCTCTCTCTCTCTCTCTCTCTCTCTCTCTCTCTCTCTCTCTC
Organism: Conus canariensis; assembly: GCA_033310375.1. Classification (NCBI taxonomy): domain Eukaryota; kingdom Metazoa; phylum Mollusca; class Gastropoda; order Neogastropoda; family Conidae; genus Conus; species Conus canariensis. Next base: position 19,811,973 of record CM065732.1, read on the forward strand.
TCTCTCTCTCTCTCTCTCTCTCTCTGCAATGCCAACCCCATGGTTTCTGATTACTGCTGTTTCTGATATTTTGACGAACATTCTTAACTGCATAAACTTGAACAACCACATGCATTTATGTGAGGACAGACCCACGTGACGTTGATTGGGTTGGTGGATGATCAAATCAAGATGAGAGAGGACGGAGGAGAGGGGGGGGGGGGGTAGGGGGGTAGGACAACACAGTCGGGGGAACGAGGTTAGAGGGGAGTGGGGAAGCTGGGGCATGCCACTCTTCTAGAACTGTCCACGTAAGAAGGGGACAGCATGGGTTGTCAACCTGTGTACGAGGTGTTGGGGTGGGGAGTGGGGTGGGGATTAGAGGGGCGTGGGGGGGAGGGGGGGCAGTATGGGCTAGCTTTTGCTATCCTGGAGTACAGACTGAGACGGGCAGACAATTCCAGCTGTGACACCGGATCCTCTAATAATCCGCAACACTGGAACCACCGATTATCTCTTTATATGGAATGGAAAAAAAAAAAAAGACAAAATTTATGACATTGGTCGTTTTTTTGTACAAACTAACGCAGGTCTGCATGCAGGTTTCTTTTTCCTTTTATTTGTTAACATTTCTTTTTTCATTTTGTATATCAACATTTCTTTTTCATTTTATTTGTGTGTTACTTCTTTTTCATTTTATATATCAGCATTTCTTTTTCATTTTATTTGTTACCGCTGTTGTTAATTATCAGAGTTCGCTATGAATATTAATTGATACAAGAGTGAACAGTGAAAGGAAGATGCACACATTGCCACATACGTACATAAACCCAATAGTCATCAAGCTAAACGACCCCTCGCAGCCACACAGGCATCAGCAGCATTGTATTGATCTCAAAGCGGAGGAGAAACCTCAACAACATACAGCAACAATGCATCAACAGCATTGTATTGATCTCAAAGCGGGAGAAGAAAACCCTCAATAACATACAGCAACACATGCATCAACAGCATTGTATTGATCTCAAAAGCGGGAGAAGAAAACCCTCAACAACATACAGCAACACATGCATCAACAGCATTGTATTGATCTCAAAAGCGGGAGAAGAAAACACTCAGTAACATACAGCTTTATGAATGAATGCAAATTACTTTAGGCAGAGCCTTTCCACTGATCAATTAAATAATGGAAAGATTCTATCTTGATTAATTAGTTTGTCTATTTTTCTGGATGAATTAGATGATTGACTGATTGATTGATATATTGCTAGATGGACTGCTCGATTGGTTGACTGACTCATTCGTCAATTGTTCATTCATATACATACATACTTTTCAAATTTGTATTAATCAACCAATCAATTAACCACTCAATCAACCAATTAACCAATCAATTAAACAGTCAATCAACCAATCAAACCAACAATTTAATTATCTCTTTATTTATATGCATATGACTGCTATTATCGATTTGTTCATTATTTGTTGATATATATATATATATATATATATATATATATATATATATTCATTTTTCAAATCAATGCTCATTAACCAATCAATTGATCAGTCAATCAACCGATCAAAACAACAGTTTAATTATCTCTTTATTTATTATATTTGAATATGCATATGCTGCTCTTATCTGTTCAGATAGATAGATAGATAGACAGACAGATAGATAGATAGATAGGTGTGTGTGTGTGTGTGTGTGGTGTGTGTGTGTGTGTGTGTGTGTGTGTGTGTGTGTGTGTATGCACGCGCATGTGTTTGCGCGCGCGCGCGTGTGTGTGGGGTGTGTGTGTGTGTGTGTGTGTGTGTGTGTGTTGTGTGTGATCTAATTATCTATTTGTTTATTTATTTATTTATTTATCATTTTTAATGTAGTACAGCTGCGTCTTTCTGTTTGTCAGCGACATGATGCAAAAAAAAATCAATGAAACACCTTTCCACCGAATTTTGTTAACACAAGAGGAACAAAAAATAATTCCCAAAACAAACCTATTACATTATTTTGAAGATCCTGGTGCGGATGTTGATCAAATGGCGGATCCATTATCATAAGAATGTATGTTGCACACTCTGTCATACAACAGACTACTCACACAGTGTCTTTCTTTAACAACACTTGGCAGAAAGACGTAATGATGGCCAGGACAAAGCACCACATGACAATGCATTTGAGAGGTGTTCTAATCAAGCTTTGGATCTGAACAACGAAGTCATTACAAAAGTCCTATGTGCACAGGAGATGAACACCATAATCGAGTTCAGAAGCGATCTATTTTCATGAAATATAAATATTTTCAAATGGTATAAGCATTTACATACTGGATGTTCCCTTTCCTGTTATGAGTACTTGGGAAACTAGTTTTCCACGTTTCTCCCAACTGTTATTGCCCCTGCCTTCAAATATAATTTTGTTTCATCGTACAAACAGACTCAAAATCTGGTTCATAGAATAGTTCAACTTTGGCAGTTGTCCGCGTTCTTCTCAATGCCCTTCTTGTTCAGTCATGTGTGCCAATCGGTTAAAAATCAGTCATGTGTGTAGCTTGCTGGCTGGTCACATACACTCCTCTTTTAATGGCGCCTTGCTCTGCACTGCCAATCGTGATTTCAACATTTTTAGCACTTTTTCTTCCATCTTTTTCTGTCGTCTTTGAGTGACCACAATCCACCAATAAAGAAATGGGCTGAGAGCTGAGCTGAATGGTAGCCCAAAGACAACCATGGCGTCTTCGATCTTGTTTAATAGTAGAATACCACTTACAGTCATTACCCTATTAACGCCGAGAATAAACCACCCCACACTATTTGTCGCCGACACTTTTCGTATCAGGTAGACTGTGGAATATACAAATCTTTTGGTGGAATCAACTATGATTCTGCATTCAGATACTCGTCTGTAGATGACTAACTGACCAAGCATTATTGTGAAATAAATCATGAAGTTAATACTCACGACGACATTTGACCATTGGAATTCTTCATGAGACTTACACCGGTTGAATAATGCAAGGCGGCACAGGCCTGATTGACATCGACGTCCCCAATGTGAAAATCCAGGAACAAATGGTATTAATGATATTACAGCTCCAGCACACCATGGCACTAACAAAGCTGGTATCAGCACAACTTTCCTCCAAGTGCCCGAGTTCCGAGTGCCGAAGCAAAAGACAATGATATGATGTATGGTGATGAAACTAATGATGAACACTGACGCCTCACATGACAGATAGAAAAGAAACCCAGCCACCTCACAAGGCACACTCTTTATCCATAATCTTTCAAACTGAATATAACGATTATGATACATTTCATTAGCTGCTAAAACAATACTGACATGATACCCCATACAAGATTTTGCAAACAGTAGATGTGCGATCATCAACGAAGTACTGTCAGAAATTCTCTTTGCAGTAATGTGATCACTGTAATTAAGTTTCCCAAAGTAGCGCATGAACTGACCAACCAGAGGAAACGTTTAAACAGTTCAGATGGAATCAGATTTGTGCATGAAGGAAGTACAGTATTTGGAGCTGAGCACTTTATGCTATCCGACTGTTTGGGGAGTAAACCTTCACAGCAGAACATGTAGCTCGACGAGAAGATATTTCGTAGATGAAGAGACCTTGAGAACAAATCTAAAGGGAAATCTTGAAGAGGGTTAAATCTCATGTCAACAACTTGCAGATGTGGTAAATTTTTAAAGCCTAAAGATGCTATTGTTTTGATATCAGAATAGGAGATGTTGACATGTTTGACCAGTGGCAAGAAAACCAACAATTCTCTGCTTACTACGTTGAGTTTTGTTTCTGATATATCTACCCACATTAGTGAGTAATGAATGGATTTTATGAAAGTGTCAACCACGCTTGATTTTATAGGATTTCTTGATAACTGTGCAACTCTCAAATTTGGTAGGTCGCTGAAAATAGACATGTCCAGTGATTGTAAATAGTTGAATGAAAGATCTATTAATTGTAGGTTCAGAAACTGTACACTTGATATATTAGAAATGTAGCAATGAGACAGAGTAACATGAATAAGATAAATGTTTGACCTGAAATCATCAAGTGACATTCCTGATCCTGTGGCATCAACGTATCGTAGTTGTGAGAAAAGATTGGCGGGAAACCTGTTTCTGCAAAGAAATGAGTGACCTTGACAGACACAACCTTCGGGACATGTTGTATCACACAATGATTCATCATCTCGTTGTGGGCACTGGCCCCAGCCGTCACAGAGATGATATCTGTGGAAACATGTTTTAGAATCTCGACACTGGAATAAGCCAGAACACGGAATATTATTACAGTCTTGTTCATCCTCTCCATGAATACAGTCATAAAACCCATTGCATGGAGTGTAGAGAGGAAGGCAATACAGCCACTCAGCTGTACACTGGTAATGAGTTTCGGGGCAAGTCTCTTCACTAACCCATTGCATCGAGTGTAGAGAGGAAGGCAATACAGCCACTCAGCTGTACATGGTAATGAGTTTCGGGCAAGTCTCTTCACTACCATTGCATGGAGTGTAGAGAGGAAGGCAATACAGCCACTCAGCTGTACACTGGTAATGAGTTTCGGGCAAGTCTCTTCACTAACCATTGCATCGAGTGTAGTAGAGGAAGGCAATACAGCCACTCAGCTGTACACTGGTAATGAGTTTCGGGGCAAGTCTCTTCACTAACCCATTGCATCGAGTGTAGAGAGGAAGGCAATACAGCCACTCAGCTGTACACTGGTAATGAGTTTCGGGGCAAGTCTCTTCACTAACCCATTGCATCGAGTGTAGAGAGGAAGGCAATACAGCCACTCAGCTGTACACTGGTAATGAGTTTCGGGGCAAGTCTCTTCACTAACCCATTGCATCGAGTGTAGAGAGGAAGGCAATACAGCCACTCAGCTGTACACTGTAATGAGTGTAGAGAGGAAGGCAATACAGCCACTCAGCTGTACACTGGTCATGAGTTTCGGGACAAGTCTCTTCACTTTCCATTACTTGTGTAAAGTATCCAGTTCCATCTAAGTTAATGTACAACCGTTGTTTTGCAGCTCTGTGCAAAATTAAAGATTGTCCCTTTCGAACCAAACCCTTTTGCTGGCAACTAACCTCATCAAAATCATCTAGACAGTCAGAATGCTCATTACAACGTTGACTTTTTAATAAACACTGACTATTAGAACATCCAAAGCCTTGACAAGACGGGTGCACACAAAATGATTCATCGCTATTGTCCGGACAATTTTTTGTGAAGTCGCACACTAAAGTGTAGTGTACTGACGTTACATCATCGTTACAATGAAGATATCGCTCGCACATTTCAAGTTTCTCTCTACAGATAATAATGAACTGTCCTGTTGAGCAGTTACATTTACCGATGCAAAACCTTCAGAATGATCAGGTTTTCCACAGTTTTTGATACCACAGTACATAAACACGTGCACCAGATGACCGCATGAACAAAGCAATAAACTTTGCCTAGTATAGTGATTGTGGACTGAGTTGACTGTGATTTGATCAATGCACCTTGAGATAGAAACACACCATGTGATTTTAATTTGATTTCACATAGTCCAGAATATGATGGAAATCTAACTTGTCGGAATGGTCGTTTACCACTTGACCATTCCCGATAACGAACCACCCTTGAAGCAATATGTGACGTGGATTCATCTCGAAAATGATTCATATTGTAAATCATAGTATTCGTCAGACCATTTGTGAAATTGACTGTACATAAACGGGCGTAAATGCCAGCCCGAAATGAAGCCGAAGAATAGATTGAATTTGAAATAATTTTTCAGATAAGGTAGGAAATCTTCCTGTTCCTTCTTAGTTTTTATAGAAGCCATTCCCTGACCAGTTTTCCTGCATTCATAACGTGCAATATCAAAGCATCAAATAGCATGACAACTTTGAAACATTTGTTGGCTGAAGCCACCAACCCCTGACAGCCTGCACTGCTGAAGGGGCAGAGTTCTGTTTCATCCCGTCCATCTCACACTCTGTCTTCATATTGCACTGCAGGAACTGATGAAATCTGTGGTAATTAGTAACACAACAGTTGAATAATCCATTTGACAGTCTTAAGGGGTATGTTGAGATATTAAACATAGTAAAAGACAAGTTGAGAAAGCTCACGCTGGCACGACTTTTCATGAAGTGAATATGGATTTGTGAGGTGAGAAATATGGATGCTGGTGTCGAACGTTCGGCGCACAGACGTGTATTATATTCTCGCTGTGTGTCAGGGTCTCTGTATGTCACCTGTATAGGTTCTTGACGCAGACAATGTCTGAGTAAGTTGGACTGTTGAACGTAAGCATGATGACACAGTTCAATTGTGATTCCAGATGCGCGTGGAAGGGAATATTTGAAACCGGGAAAGGCACCATCATATATCCGGAATATTTTGCAAAACAGTCCTTTACAACGTAGTGATGCCTTATTGTCTTAATGCCGATTGTAGCTACTGGTTTGTTCCTTATCATTATCCACATGGAATTTTCAGTGGAATCAAAAAACATGTGTTGAAGGCCATGATAGCGACTTCCCAGGTACATGCTGATAACGTCTGGCTGCTTTAACAGCATAGAAATTGCCCATGCTTTCCAGTGACTAAATTCATACCAGAACACATGATGTTGAACGTGAGCACGAATATACATACCCTTTGACACCTTTATGTGCACGTTACAGAATCAGTGAAACCACCACACACCCCATGTATTACTCCCTGGTTTGCTGTAAACTGTTGTAGGCTGTGGTCTTCGCAGTCTGACAGGTTTCTCTGTATGATTGTTGCACCGATGCTTTTTTGCTTCATGAGATAGTCTAAACCCGGACAACTGTCAATGATCTTCAGAGATACATTTGATGTTCCTCTCTTGGTGTTTTGACTTGTGATATCTACACATATGCGCACGTGCGCGCGCGTAACACACACACACACACACACACACACACACACACGTGTACGCGCGCACGCACACACGCACACACACACACACATACACACACACGCGTGCGCATGCATGCATGCACGCACGCACGCACGCAAGCAGACACGCGCGCACACACACACACACACACACACACACACACACACCCCCACTCACACACATGCGCGCGTGTGTGCGCACACACGCACGCACGCACGCACACACACCACGCACCGCACGCACACACACACACACACACACACACACACACACACACACACACCACACACACACAGAGGAGAAAATACATACTTGCCTTGAACTGGTTGAACGCTATGAAAGATGTGATTTGTTTTCAAATGATGACTGTGGAATCGTCCATCTGATTGCATCACGGGAAACAAAGTCAGAATACACAGTATGAGGTCGAAGATGAACAAACATTCTGATTCAAGCGATCAGTATCATTTGAGTTGTACACATGCAGATTGAGAAGCAGATGGGAAAGCCCTTCATCAGTTTTGCAGACCGTCATTCTGGCCCAGACTGAACATGCATAGCTTTACAATTCCACACACCATTGAGTGGATTGACTCATTCCTATGACATCCCGTTCTATCCCTAGCATCGCCTGAATAAGGTGGTTGTGGAGTCATCCCTTTCCAGCTGTACACAGAATACTCCCTTTAGAATATTATTTGAACTGGTTTTAAAAACATAAAAGCCCTGCTAATAACTTTGTTTTACCACCAGTTCGTACAAAAAAATAAAGAATATTATAACTGTGTTACACCCTTGGGGATATCTATCTTTCCTCATTTGAAAACAAAAATGTTGATATTCATATGGCGTTGTTAATAAATCGTTTAAATTCCAGACAATACACCATTGCCTTTTTAAAAACAAAACACTTGTTTTGATCTTGCATCTTTTGGCAATGATAGCTGTCTGGCATAAAAGAACTTTTCACCGAACTTTGGCAAAAACGTCAAACCTTTTCAAATGCTATTTAAATGACCGTTCGGAGTCTCTGAGGAGGGAGCTGCTTTTGCTGCCATTGCTCAACTATTTCTACTTTAATAGTAAGACCTTTGTCTGATAGCAATATGTACACTAATGAAATCACAGCCCTTCTTCTGAAACTAATAATTGTTTATATATATATATATATATATATATTATATGATATCAAGATATGATATGATACCTTTCAGCTGTGGAGACTATAGCTGGCCGTAATTTTCACTTACTCAAATTGCTAAACTTTTTACACCTTTGCACCTCTCTGAAATCTGATGGTGAAACATTGTTTTTGCTTGGATCCCCAGTCACATTGGTATTGAAAAAAAAAAGAGATTGTTGGTCATCTGGATAGATATTTCACACACACACACACACACACACACACACACACACACACACACACACACACACACACACATACACACACACACACGCGCGCGCGCGCGCGCACGCACACGTACACGCACACCAATAAAGTTCCTTATTCTGTACGCACACTCCCCATCCTCAACTCCTTCCCATCTCGCCTGCATTCTTACTTCTCTGTCTCTCTTTGATTGATTGGCAACTGCATGCATCACTCAGCCTTTGTTGGACGTCACACCTCACCTCCTCCTTCCCCCTACCTTCACAAGATTCACCATCACAGGTAGCTTTACGACAGACAGACATGTTTCTACGATACCACAAACCATAGTTGACGAGCCATAGAACAAATTTCCATCCACGCTCGTCACCACCCTTCTCGTCTCTGGTTGGGGTGATTGCACTGAATTGGCTTCATGGGTCCCATTAGCCCTCATATCAAAAGAGGTTACCGCCGCAAACATCGTTCGTCTTAACGCACATTTGTCAGGCTGAATACCAGGTAAAGTAAGTGTATGTTCTCCTTTCCCTTTCGTAATCGGCTGAACTCTTTCCCAAATGTATGGAAACCTCTGTGTCCCTTCAGTGCTGCGCTAGCTGTTAAAACCTGGAGCTGTTGTCATCATAGTATGCAATCTTTAGGCTGTCCAATATATTTTAGTGCATCTCTAAGAGTCTGCTTGAATGTTAAAAACTGGATGGTTCATTTCTACCCAGCCTTAATATAGTTAGATTGTCCCTACATCTTGACAACTTGTCCATCTTCTAGCAGCCAGCTATGCTGATGTTATAATACTCTTCAAGTAACTGTGCCTACCTGAGAAAAGTCACACACCGGTAGGCCATCTGACTGGCAACATGGGAATACCAGTAGAATTAGAAATATACTGTGTATAATGGAGTGGTACTCTTCTTGCAACATCTGAGATCTGCTACAATGTTCACTGCCCACAGCCTGGTAGTCACCTCAGTGGTGTCTATTGTGTAGGTCTTGCACCTGTGCTTTACTTTGTGTTTATGCCTTAATATGTTTGTCACATTTTACACCCATGCTTGGTTACTTGTATTGGTTAAAATAATAATTTTGTTTTGAAGATTGCGTTTAAGTGGTTAATATGTGTGCTTGCTTAATTGCCTAAAAAGGTTCAATACCCCACACACTACACACTGTCAACGGCGATGGAAGGTAAGAATTCAGCCCACCCCCTTGACACTGCAACTGACAGCTAACAAGCAGTGAACATCCATCCCAACGTAATGATGATTTAAAACAATAATGTTTCTCTTTTTTGTACTACTCTGGTACTTCGAGTTAATGCCAATAAGATCATCATCATCATCATCATCATCATCATCGTCATCCTCCTCTCCTCCTCCTCATTATTATTGTTATCATTGTCGTTAGTCTTATTAATGTTATGATAATAATAATAATAATAATATAATGATAATAATAATAATAATAATAATTATAGTAGTAGTAGTAGTAGTAGTAGCAGTAGTAGCATTATTATTATGGTTGTTATTACTATCATTGTTGTTGTTGTTTACATCGTTGTTGTTATTGTTGATTTCATTGTGGTTGGTGTTACAATTTTGAGAAGAGCGGTACTTACCTGCACGGAAAATATGCATCACGATGTTTATAGGATACTTATCATTGACATGTATATTGTTTTGAAATTTGTTTTAACATTCAGATTAGGTTTACTTTTTGTCTTAGTGATTTGATGTTGAATCCAGAAAGAGAGGTTATTAATGCCATTTGAGAGGGGAGAGAGAGAAGGGGGGGAGAGAGAGAGAGAGAGAGAGAGAAGAGAGAGAGAGAGAGGAGAGAGAGAGAGAGTGAGAGAGACAGAGAGAGAGAGAGAGAGAGAGAGAGAGAGAGAGAGAGACGCTGTCACTGACCTTTGTTCATTGTCCTTTCAGAACTTGAACCGTTCCCTACTGACAAAGGGGAAACAATCATATTCACCGAAGGCAAAAGTTAAAAGCCCACATGAACACATAGTCACTCAAACACACGTCTCCACCGTTTCTTCTCTCCCATCCCTGTCCCCTTCATTTTCCCTCACCCTCCAATTCGTTCCTCCCTTTCCCTTAGGAATCTGTTGAAACTGTGTATGCCATTTATTTGTGCCTAATGCAAGCTACGTTTTCTGCACTCAAAAAATAGGAGAATTTTTTTTTAAAAACAGTAAAGTTATTGTTACCATTTATTTGCGCATGCCAGATTTGCTTGAAAACGTTAATGCGTGTCTTTGAACTCTACCATGAAGCCGTATGCCTAACCAACTTTTTAGCTTAGCCAAAAAAAAAAAATACTAAAAATATTTTCAGTCAGTATTCTGCACATCACAAATTGAGTTCAAGTGACCAGATCCTTGTTGTAGCCAGAGCATTTCATGTGCTTGTCTACATATTCTTGACATGGAGACTGATTAGTTTCTACCGACATTTAATGCTTTTTACAGTCGCTTTAACACATAAGAATATGTCCCTATTTATCCATACACCAGTTTGTTAGATGTGTATGCAGAGTAATATTCAAACTTTTTAATGGCAATTATATGGACATTTTCATTTGTTCCTAATCACCTTACTTCACAAACATCTGACAAAGAATTACTATTGCGCAACTCACTGGTAAAGGCCATCCCTAAATATCTGTTGGAGTTAGTTCCCTTTACACATTCATTCCCATAGAGCCATTTTTTTCAGATGTCAAAATACCACCGTTTACTATGAGCCATTAAACTTGATTTTTTTTTCCTAGACTTTGTATTATCGATTTGATTTATAAGCCCCGTAGCAGAGTCAGCGAATAAAAGGGACATTACCGTCACTAAAGAAAAGAAACATTTCAATCCACAAAGAGCAACTGAATGCCATTATTTCCATTATAAGGTAAATCAACAGCCAATTCATTGATGAACAAGGAAAATAGGAAGGGGCTAGGTAGACGCCCTCGTTTCAAACCCTCACATAGCTTTATAAACTTTTCCATTCACACCATTTTTTTTAAATCAAAATTGCCCATATAGTGTTTTCATTCACAGATTCAAACGTTTTAGTGAAGTCCACAAAAGCAACATGCAACGTAAATTGTTAGGAATAAAAAGAAATACTATTGGCCTATTGCTTAAAGAGCAAAAGAATGATCAAATGTCCTGTGGCGTGGCTGAATCCTGCCTGTTCTTCTGCTAGATTTTCTTTCTTTTTCTGCCCACTTTGAAACTAGATATCAATATTTTTACCACCTGCATATGTCAACATGTCACCGATGATTTTGTCTGCAGCAGCACAGTTGACAGTCTTGAGATTACCGACGCCGGCTAGAACCTCATGTCTGAAAATGGGTTTGTTGAAGAAAGCGTCTGAGTCATCTGTTATTTCATCTTCGTTGTTAACATCAATGTTTTCTCCAGAGCAGATGACAAATCCAGATGAAAACCATTATACAAATGGATATGCCACTGTTTGATAGTAATAAAGATGTGTATGACTGACTTTCTATCGACTGATTTAACTGTTTGCCAAAAAGACTTTGGACTGCTAAATCATTGTTTACATTTGGTGGTAAAGTATAATAAACAGCATCATCCCGAGCGTGGGGATTTTGCTGAAGGCCCACACTAGCTAGGACTGGGTCTTTAATGGACAACACATGCCATGCATGCAGCTGTTTGAAAAAAAGGATTCCTCCTTCAAGAAGTGTGCATTCCTATTAGCTTATGGTCAGCTATTAGCATAAGGAGACAACAAACGCCAGTTCCTCAAGATGATCTAGTCTGTCCTATTGAGTTGTATTACTTGCATATTACCTTGGTCATGCGTCATTATGGGGTCCTTGTCAACAGTGGGAGAAGCAGACCAATGGGACCAGAAGTGGTGTAAATTAGGACTATCATGCTCACCTCGCCTTATACTGTATTTTTCCAATGTGGAGACCACCTGCACTATGAACTTTAACAAAAATTCACGTCTTTTCAAAGAGTATTTACTGACTGGTTCTTATTCTTTGAGGAAGACGATTCCTGTGCTGCCGATTGATAAACTGTTTCTCTTCAAATAATAAGATCCTCTGACAGCTCCATCTACACTTATGAAATCACAGCCCTTGTTTTGGCACTGAAAATGACCAATCAGCCCAAACGTATCATTACTTTTTTTCTATCTCTGCGATACCTCTCAGCTCTGGAGACTATAGCTGGCTATAGGTTTCACTTACCTGAACTTTTTTTTTACCTGAATTTTTTTTGGTAACTCTGCACCTCTCTGATATTTACTGGTTACAATACTCTTTGTGCTTGGATCTCCAACCACAAATGATATTGCAAAAATAAGGTGTTTTATCGTCAAAATAGATATCAGAGGAGAGAGAGAGAGAGAGAGAGAGGAGAGAGAGAAGAGAGAGAGAGAGAATATAATCTCTCTTTGACAAAGTCAACATCACCAAATCAAACATCCCGTCCTTACCCACCTCACCCTTCCCCTGCATTCTTACTTCTCTGTCCCTTTCTTTGACTTATTAGCTGCTGCTTGCATTGCTGCACCATTGTTGGACTTTTCACCCCACCTCCTCCTTCGTCCATCCCCTTACGCGATTAACCACCAAATGGTAACGTTATTCTCGAGCGACGTGTTTCTAAGATGCCACAAACAACAGCTGACGGGCCATAAGAGACATCTCCATCCACGCTCATCGCCACCCTTCTCCACGCTGGTTAAGATAATTGCATTAAACTGGCTTCATGGCATCCACTAGCTCTCAAGTCAAAGAGGTTATACCCCATACCTGGTTGTCTAAGCGCACATTTTCAGGCTAAATATCAGAAGGTGAAGCAAGTGTGTGTTCTCCTTTTCTTATCGGCTAAATTCTTTCCCAAGTGTATAGAAACCCCTGTGTCCCTTCTGTGCTACACTATTTAAGAAGACATTGAGCTGTTGTCATATATTATGCAATCATAGGGCTGGCTCACCAGATGTGAATGCACCGCTAGGAGTCTGCTTCCATGTTCAAAACTGGCTGGTTCATGTTCACCCAGCCTTAATCTAGTTAGCTTCTTCATATCTCTTGACAACTTGTCCATGTTCTAGCAACCTGCATAGTGATGCTTTAATACTTTCCAAGTAACCATATTTCTACCTGAGAAAAGTCACTCACAAGTAGGTCATCTGACTAGCAACATGGTAGTTCCAGTGGAAATGCAGAGATAACCTATATACTGGAATTGTGTTGTTGTTGTTGTTGTTGTTGTTGTTGTTGTTGTTGTTGTTGTTGTTGTACCCTGGCTAAAAGACTCCAGGGATCATCCAAACAGCCGAGGTACTTGAACATTATGGTACAAATGCATCAGCTGGGGATGAGAACAACTGCTCATCTTGCCAAATCTGAGATTCTGCTACAATGTTCACTGTACACAGCATAGTAGTCACTCCAGTGGTGTTTATTTTACAAGCTTTTTTGCCTACATTTTAGTTTGTATTCATGTCTCAGCAGGGTCTTCATCTTTTTATATCGTGATTGGTTGGCTGAATAATTAGAAGAAATACCCTGTTTGAAGAACTTGTTAAAGTAGTAGATTTATTTGCTTGCTTAGTTGTCTAAAATGGTTAAGTAAACCACCTGTTCATTTGACATATCACTACTCTTAATTAAAATGATCAGCTTCCTTCCTCATTGTCTAGTTGTAATATCTACGCATGACTCGCGTCTAGGTATTATATACTAAACAGAGATAATGTTGGTTTTCTGCATATACTATGTCTCATGACACTGGCTGAGATCTCACACTTTCCTGAACGTTCAGGGGCAAATGTAAAGACAATTCATTCCAAAGTTCAGGGACCTCATGGTAAGCGTCACTCTCTCTTGATTTCACTGTAACTAGTGTAAAACCTTTGTCTCTGTCCCTGAGACAGTGACCTTGAACTCACTCACTCACTCACTCACTCAGGCCCATGACTACAGAAGTAGTCGTTGGGGAAACCTGAGGACCGCACACGCAACCTCCCTTCTCCATCTGTCTCTGTCAGCAGTCGCCGGCAGCAGCTCACGTGTATGGAGTCCGGTCCATTCTTTGATGTTCTCATGCCAGTTCTTCCGCTGTCTTCCTCTTCTTCTCCCGCCCTCGATGGTGCCTTGCATGATTGTTTTGGACAGACTGGTGTGTCGAGTGTTGTGCCCAAACCACATCAGCTTGCGTCTCTTCACAGTTGAAAGGAGAGGTTCCTGAGGTCCAGCAAGGTTCTCAATTCTGCTCCGTACATATTTATTGGTCCTGTGCTCTATCCAGGAGATTTGAAGGAGCATCCTCAGGCATTTGCTCTTGAAAGCCTGGATCTTCCTTTCAGTTTCAGCCGTCAGTGTCCATGCCTCGCAAGCATACAGTACAATGGAGACCACCAGGGCTTTGTAGAGTTTGAATTTATGGAGAATCGGGTGTTACTTTTCCACATACTGTTCAGTTTGGTCATGGCTGCGGTGGCTGTGCCAATACGAATTCTTATTTCTGGTTTGCAGCTCCCATCCTTTGTCAGGGTTGCTCCTAGATATTTGAAGTTTCCGACATCTTCCAGGTGTTCTCCGTTCATGAAAATAGTGGCATGGTCCATGTTCTCGCTGTTTACCATGGTTTTGGATTTCTCTGTGCTGACCTCCATTCCGTAAGCACCCGCTCTATCAACAAGTCTGTTGGTAAGTTCCTGCAGTTCTTCATTCGTTTCCCCCATCAGATCTATATCATCAGCAAACCGGAGGTTGCATATTTGACCTTGAACATCAGTCACTATTTCAAGCAAGACAGGTCTGGAAAGACAGCCAACTAGACTAATATGCCAAACCAGTCGATAACATTACCCTGTGACAGAGAGAGAGAGGAGGTTCAGACAAAGTCTCCAGAGAGAGAGAGAGAGAGAGAGAGGAGAGAGAGAGAGAGAGAGAGAGAGAGATCTTTAGAAAGGCTCTCCACCTTGTCAACAGCGATAGAAGGATCTAGCCTACCCCCTTGACGCTGTAACTGACAGCCAATGAGCTATGATTTACACAACGTAGTGGCGATTAAAAATTTAGAGAAATGAATGTTTTTATTGTTTGTTTGATTGTTTGGTTTGTCTACTTCGAATCACTGGTAATATGAGAAGGATTGATTTATCATAATTATTATTATTGTTATCACTATTGTTGTTGTTGTTGTTGTTTTTATCAATGTTGAAGATGTGATGATGTATGATGATGATGATGATGATGATGATGATGATGATGATGATTTTGTCGTTGTTGTGGTTGTTGCTGTTCTTGTTGTTGATGTTCTCGTCATCCTGAGAGAGAGATACTTACTTGCAGGAGAAATGTGTATCACAATGCTTCTAGGATGCTTATCGTTTACTCATACTAGTGTTTTGACATTTGTTTAAACAATAGATTTAGATTTAGTTTTTGTTATGATGATGTGATGTTTAACCTAGAAAATGGTTTATTAATGTCATGGAAGAAAGAGAAAGGGAGAGACAGAGACAGACAGACAAAGAGAGAGAGAGAGAGACGGACAGACAGACAGGCAGACAGACAAAATTAGAGACAGAGAAAAATGTCCAGAGAGAGAGAGACAGACAGACAGAGAGAGACAGAGACAGAGAGAGACTGGGACAGAGACAGAGACAGAGAGAGACAGAGAGAGAGAGATACGGACGCGGATACGGATATGGATAATTTATTCAATAAGGCCATAGCCCCCTTTGAAGAGGGTGCGTAAACAACATAGAATACAGGCACATGAAATGTTCACTATCGAAAAACGGAAATGGGTAGAGAAACATGGGAAAATTGATAACAAAATTATGAACAATATTCATATCGAATTTTAAATGCTTTGTATAAGTAAACAGGAAACTGTTTGACGATAATATTCACGTTAGGATGACATAAGCAATACAAGTCTAGATAATGTGGGATGGTTTAGATACTTAGTAGGGATTAGCTGGTCTCTTAAAATACAAAATGAACCTCATCTTCTCGTGCACCTTTACATAATGGACAAATAAGATTTCGTTCATTATGCTGTTTGTAACGACAGTGATGCACAGATAAATCAGATATCCCAAATCGAAATCTGGTCATATATACTTTAAATGTCTGTCCATTTTCATTGATATGTAGGTTGGAACACAGTTAACCAAATTGAATTGCCTATACAAATTAAATACGGTACTATCTTGAGTGTGAGCATTCCACAGCTGCCACCTGCAGTCAATCAATCTTGTACGAAGCATACGTTAAAAACTAGTCATGTCCCCAACACCCTGACTGAGCCACACATACCCAAACCCAAGTTCAGTTGTTGGCCTGCGCTTTTTTTTCCCCCCACTATTAGATTAGTTAGTTAGTTAGTTGGTGTTTATGGGGTCCAGCGGACTACTAGGAGCCAAATCAGGACCTCAGCTATCATATCTAAGTCTCTAAATACAAATACCCACACTAGTATTAACACATAGCTTAAAATTTATGAGGACAAAAGCACAATTATCTGTTCAACTCCGACGACACCTGTATACATAATTAAAACACTATATTTTATAAAATAAGTTTACCTCTTTCAAAAAAGAAAAAATAAGATCTACTGAAATCTCACGAAAAAGAACTGATAAATCACTGGTGGAAAAGAACTTCTCTCTGATACACATCAAATCAGCACATTCTGTCAAAAAATGATTAACACTGAACAAGCTGTCACACGCAACACACAATGGGGGGTCTTCCCCTCTGAGTATCCAACTGTGCGTTATATAGCTGTGCCCAATATGTAACCGTGACAAAACCGATTCCTCTTTACGGTTACATACCACCGATGGGAAAGGAATAGTTAAATCTGGGCAAATTTTAAACAATTTATTATGAATTTGATTACACCATTCACTCTGCCACAGTTCACGACAATACAAACTAGATTTATGACGTAGATCAGAGTGAGGAACAAACTGCATAGGCCTCCTGGAAAGACTTGCACCGAGAGCTTGTTTGGCTGCTTTGTCCACCACTGAGTTACCATAGATTCCCATGTGGCTGGGGACCCACAAGAAAACTATATGCTTTCCCGAAGAGACAAGCCGAGTATGAAGATCATGAATATCAGCCAAAACTGGATGTGAAACTTCTCTTGTCGATAGAGCCGACAATGCCGACAATGAATCCGATAAAATAAGGAAATCATTCTGATCTGACCTGGACACCGCACTGAGGGCCAGATTTAAAGCCTTTAGTTCAGCAGTATAAACAGACGACCAATCCCGCAATCTTAACAAAGTAGGCTCCTGAAAATTGTTATCACACACAATGGCAGCTGCAGCCCTCTCACCTTTTTTAGAACCATCTGTAAAAATCTTGATAAAATCTTGATAAAGTTCACATTGCCCAAGATAAAGTTGTTTATATGCAGCACTCGAGGTGACCTCCTTTCGAAATTGAGTTAAATATAAATTAATCTCTGGATTGGCGACTTTCCAGGGAGGTACATCAGTCTGTAATGGACCGTCATCAACAGCATCAAGGTCAATGCCAGCTGCCCCGAAGTGGGGCAAAATACGAATACCCAGTGGAGGAATCTCATTTGGCTTTAGATCATATTTGGCTCTAAAAGGCGGGTTCATGACAATATCATAGGCAGGGTTTTCTGGATTAGCCCTCAGTTTCAGATAGTAATTCATGGAAAGACACAACCTCCTTAGCTCCAGAGGGGGTTCACCAGATTCAGCATACAAACTCTCTTTTGGAGATGTGCGAAATGCTCCCAGAGCAATCCGCAGTCCTTGATGATGAATTGGATCAAGAGCTTTGAGGTAAGATTTTCTTGCAGAACCATATACCACACACCCATAATCTAGCTTTGGTCTCACCAAAGCCCGATACAATCGCAACAAAGTTCGCTTGTCTGCACCCCAATCAGTGTGACTAATAACCTTCAAAACATTCAAACCTGACTGGCAAGATTGTTTAATGTACTTAATGTGAGGCAAAAAAGAAAGCTTATTATCAAAAATAACCCCCAAAATTTCACTTGTTTGGAAACTTTAATTACTTGACCATTGAGACTGATAGCTGGTTCTAAGACCTGAGATCTTTTCCTATGGAAATGAACACACTCTGTCTTAGTAGCTGAAAACTTAAATCCATTTTCAGTAACCCACTGCTGAACACGATTAACACACAACTGAAGTTGACGCTCAGCTGCAGCCAAAGTTTTCCCCTTGGCAGAGATGGAGAAGTCATCAACAAATAATGACTTATCAATTCCAGAATTTACTGACTGGACAATGTTATTAATCTTGAGATTGAACAGAAGTGGAGAAAGGATGCTACCCTGAGGGACACCCATCTCCTGCTCAAAAGGATCCGAAAAGGTCGAATGAAGCCTAACACTGAAATGCCTGTTAGACAAAAAATTAGCAATAAACATTGGTAAATTACCTTTGAAATCAAGTGCCTTCAAATCCTGGAGAATTCCATGCCTCCATGTTGTGTCATAAGCTTTTTCTAAATCAAAAAGAATAGAAACTACATGTTCTCCATTAATCAAAGCATTCCTGATAAAAGACTCATATCGAACCAGGTGATCAGTAGTACTGCGGTTGTTCCGAAATCCACACTGGGAAACATCTAAGGCCCCCAGACATTCTAACTGCCATAACAATCGAGAATATACCATTCTCTCCATAGTTTTACATAAGCAACTAGTGAGAGCTATAGGACGATAGTTGTTAGGGTCCGAATGATCTTTCCCTGGTTTAGGAATAGGGATAACAACCGCCTCTCTCCAAGAAGGTGGAAAATACCCTGAACACCAAACATGATTAAACAGAGACAACAACACCTTTAAACCCTCAGCTGGCAAATGTTGAATAAATTGATAATGAATGTCATCTGGTCCAGGAGCTGAGTTGTTGGCTTTCAAAATGGCGTCCTTTAACTCATCCATGCTGAAAACGCAGTTGTAATCCTCAGAACTATCTGGCACGAAGGAACAAGATTTTGACTCTGCTGATCTTTTGATACGCTGGAATTCCTTGCAATAATGATCAGCTGACGAATTTTGATGGATAGTAACAGCTAACAAGTTAGCAACCTCCTTTTTATTAGTAATAATCGATCCATTTACTTGCAAACATTTTATAACTGATGTAACCGACTTTCCCTTAATCTTACGGATTAGTTTCCAGACTTTCCTTGAATTGACCTTAAAGGACAGATTTGAACAAAAATTTTTCCAAGATTCTTTCTTCTTAGTTTTAAAAGTATACCGACACTTAGCCCTACACGCCTGATGTTTAACTTTGTTCCCCACCATAGGAAACCTAGCAAAAAGTCTTTGAGCACCTTTTCTCTTACCCTTCAAAGTTTTGCACTCTTTATCATACCAAGGGGTCTTAACATCAATTGGTTTATCACGGGACTTGGGAATAGCTTCCTTAGCACTCTTTACAATCACTTTAGTGAACTGCAAAACAGGATCATCATAACTCCGCAACAGATTCATAGGCAGTCTACTTAAAATCTGTTGCTGATAAAGACTCCAATCTGCAGAGCGAAACTTCCATGTTTCCCGAGGGGACTCCTGCATTTGCTTTGTAAAATAAATAAAAATCGGAAAGTGATCACTATTAGATTGTTCGTCTATGTATTTGTCTGACTTTATTCAAGTTTAAAAGGCTGTGCCAGTCTTGAATAAAAGTTACTCTGTGTTAGGTTTTCTTATGGGAGCAAAAAATACCCAACTTGTTTATCGTTTACTGTTCCCTGCCTCATTTCATTTCCCACCAAGTTCATGGAGTTTAACTTTTACCTTTGTTACCCAGTTTACTCTACCCCTTTCATCTAAATCATATAACATTTTATATGCTTTTTAGGCAGCCTTGACTCTTGCATTTGTGTAAGTTTTAGCCAGTAATGAAAGCATCTAATCCTAGAGTTTAAACAAACTGGGCATCTGTTTGTCTGGCCATATACCAAATCATTAGGTGTTTGTAATGAAACTCCAAGGAATGTCTTCATGGCAAACAAATGAACTGTTTCACAGTGTGACGCCGCATTATCAAGCCCCCACACTTCAGCACCATATTGTGCAATGGGCTGCACTTGAGAATCGAACGATTTACAAAACACCTGAAAAGACTGATTTCCTAATCTAGATAGATGTTGCATTATACATAAAACAGCACGCTTTGCCCTGCTAGCAAGATCTTTACATGTCAGAGAAAAACAATCGTGTAGAGAAATAAATGCCCAGATATTTATATGCATTGCCAACAGGCTTAGTAACTCCATTAAATCTCCATTGCTCTCGAACTCCTAAATATCCAACTTTTCTAAACACAACAATGTTGCTTTTTGCCATGTTTATCTTTTACTGAAGTGAACTTGCAGCTCGAGAAAGACTATTCAACTGAGTTTGAAGACCAATAACAGTTTCCGATAACAAAACAACATCATCTGCCAATGAGAAAATGAATACTTGTAAAAAGTCTGCGGTAGATGTCGCGGCATGTCTACCATTGGAGACAACTTCTGAGGTTAATTCATTGATAAACAAAGAAAAAAGGATAGGGCTACACACATCCCCTTGTTTCACACCACTGGTACACTGAATAAAATCTGATATATTTCCCCCACATCTAACTTTAGCTTTCACATTGCTATACATACTCATTATGCATTTAAATAGCTTCCCACGTATACCATTCTTTAACAGAATAGGCCATAGAATACTTCTGTTCACGGAGTCTAAAGCTTTTTCAAAATCTTTGAAAGCAGCATATACTTTACGATTCAAAGAAAATTGTTTTCGTTTAAATGCCATCAGAGTAAACATATGATCGACTATAGAGTACTTCAGCGTAAATCCGGCTTAATATTCCCCTGTTAAATTACTTTCTGTTACACATTCCTGTACCCTGTATTTAACCACCGTACTGTAGATTTTACTGGCTGTTTAGCAGATAGAAATACCCCGATAATTGTTAGGAATATTTACATCACCTTTCTTGTGCAGAGTAA
>CM065732.1:19838338-19850838 GCA_033310375.1 Conus canariensis
CCCTTGTCTTGGTGATTGGAAGGACTGCCTGCATGTTTACACTCGATGTAATGGGATATATGACTGTATGGACCTTCAGGACGAAGACGGATGTGAGGACATGAGATGCAAAGGATTTTTCAGATGCAGAGCATCCACAACGTGCATACACACTGATCACCTGTGTGATGGCTGGCCTCACTGTCCAATGCAGGATGATGAAGTTGTGTGTGACGTAAGTTGTCCCGTAGGATGTCTGTGTCAAGGCCACTCGTTCTTTTGTCCCCAAACTTTCTCAACGGCACTGTTTCCAAATATTCGTTATTTGGATGCGTCCAGGTCGGGAATGACAATTTCTGACGTAAGCCAGCTTACCTATCTCATTCACATTGTTCTTGCGGAGTGTTCTTTGACCTTTTTTCCTAAAACTGAAATGTTAAATTTAAAGATTCTTGACCTCAGTGAAAACAAGTTGACGCAAGTGAACATGAGTGCTTTTCTTGCATTGGACAATTTGCGAACATTGTTACTCTCCAACAACCCCATTGCATCCCTTTACAAGAGTTTGTCATCATCAGCCGTTCATCACGATAAACCTATGGCAATAGATCTGTCATTCACTGAACTGACAGTGTTTGATTCTAATGTCCTTACATCTTTCCTTTACACAGAAGCTCAACTTATCGTTTACTGCTATTCATACGATAAACTCCACTGGTTTTCAGTACACACCAAGATTAACTGAAGTTTACATGCAAGGCAGCCCAGTGGCGAAATTCCCTCAAAACATGTTCAAATATCTTTCCCGTTTGCACATCATTTCGACGGACAATTATAAAATATGCTGCAGAAAAGTACTACCCGTTAATTTTGATGTTGCCTCTTGTTATTCCCCCAAAGACGAAATATCATCATGTGAAGATTTATTACAGTCGTGGTTCTATCGGGGATTTCTTTGGCTGATTGCCTGTCTATCAATGATAGGGAATATTTTCTGTTTCTGCACACGTTTATATGAAGAGCATGGCTTCGTGAGTGGGTTCAGTGTGTTTGTCCTCCACCTTACGCTGGCCGACTTCCTGATGGGTATCTACATTGCGATCATTGGTATAGCTGATGAAGAATTCCGTGGCAGGTATTTCCACTTTGATGACACATGGAAATGCAGTGTAGCCTGCAAGGTGGCTGGTTGTCTGTGTCTCTTGTCCAGTGAAGTTTCAGCTGATCATCTGGCTGATCACATTAGATCGTTTTATTGTCCTTAGTTTTCCATTCAGCAACTTGCGGTTGGAAGATATCAGCAGCCATGGCCTGCTTGTTGACTTGGTCTGCCGGTTTTATTTTATCATTACTGCCTTTGCTCCCGATATTGTCACATTGGGAATTTA
This sequence comes from Conus canariensis, assembly GCA_033310375.1. NCBI lineage: Eukaryota > Metazoa > Mollusca > Gastropoda > Neogastropoda > Conidae > Conus > Conus canariensis. The sequence goes on from CM065732.1 coordinate 19,839,706, forward strand.
TAGTTAAACGGGAATCTGCATTCCACTACCTGTGACGAAGCAAGACTTCAAGGGAAAGGATTATTCGTTCAGTCTACTCATTGTCTTTAACTTCATTCTATTCTTACTTATCAGTGCTGGTCAAGCGCTTATCTACTGGTCTATACAGAATAACGCTTTTAGGAAGAATACGACGAAAGTATCACGGACGTAACCATAGCTCAGAGACTGATTACTGTGGCAGTGACAGATTTCATGTGTTGGTTTCCCATTGACTGTGTGGGATGTTGGCACTGGCTGGTACTCCCATTCTGGCGAGGTGAACGTGGCTTTGGCTGTATTTATTTTCCATTAAATTCTGCTGGCACTGGCTGGTACTCCCATTCCTGGCGAGGTGAACGTGGCTTTGGCTGTATTTATTTTGCCATTAAATTCTGCTGGCACTGGCTGGTACTCCCATTCCTGGCGAGGTGAACGTGGCTTTGGCTGTATTTATTTTGCCATTAAATTCGCTGGCACTAGTGGTACTACCATTCTGGCGAGGTGAACGTGGCATTTGGCTGTATTTATTTTGCCATTAATTCTGCTGGCACTGGCTGGTACTCCCATTCCTGGCGAGGTGAACATGGCTTTGGCTGTATTTATTTTGCCATTAAATTCTGCTGGCACTGGCTGGTACTCCCATTCCTGGCGAGGTGAACATGGCTTTGGCTGTATTTATTTTGCCATTAAATTCTGCTGGCACTGGCTGGTACTCCCATTCCTGGCGAGGTGAACGTGGCTTTGGCTGTATTTATTTTGCCATTAAATTCTGCTATTAATCCTTTTATGTATACCTTTAACATGTTGGCAGAAAAACGGAGGCGATCCAACGAAGCCAAACTACTGCACTGGCTAGAATCTCGTCCTGAAATAACTCTTTCTTAGCAAGTTGTAGTGTAACACTTACGGCTACATATGTATATATATATCAGTGTGATCAAACCGAAGAAAATTGTTTTCTTCTTTATCATGAGATTAGTTTTGCTTATAATATCATGACATGTGGACACGAGTTTTCTTGAAAATCTAAAGCCAGTTTGCTCCCGCTTTAACCCCCCTACCCCCCACCCCTAAAATGCTCGTTCCAGTCTCTTATAATAAAGTATTTTGTGGCTGGAATTCAGGATAGTTGTGCATATGCCCATCCTTACTGCGTAATCCAGCACCATGATGCCTGAACAATACGATCTTCTTCTTCTTCTTCTTCTTCTCAGGATGAACAAATCGCCGAAGTTTCCACAAGTGAATCATTCGTGTGTGAAGACGCGGACCACAACAGACATTTTAAATGTTTATTCTGTGATGTCGTCAGTCTATTTTTAACCCTCTGTTTCCCTGCTTTAACTATCCGTTGCATTGTTTTAGCAAGACCATTTAACTTTTTTACATGATCGCAATAGTTTTTTTTTTTTTATCCCTGACGGATCTCCGTAGATCTACTTGTGGTACGATTTGCTGCTTTGATAGTTTAACGTACTCCTTTTACAGTTGATTTGACGAGTTGTTAAACCTGATATCCATGGCTAGGACCGCTTTTGTTTTAATGATCTGCCATGAAAGTTAACGATTTGTATGTATACAGGAAGATGGTATATATCAGTGTACGCAGACGTTTGACCTTATGTTTAACGGAAATGCGCTTGTGTGCTTTCACAAACATTTAAGCCTGGGAAGTGTTGGCATTGCTTTTGCTTCCATTAAAAGAATGTTTTGTTTGGATTCCTCATTGCTAATGATTATCCCCAAGTGTGGCAACTGTTGATCAGATTGTAGTTTCTATCCATGGAAAGATAATCAGTATAGGTGTAGAATTGTGGCTGGCTGTCAGCTTCTTCGTCCCATCGTTGATTTCTATGTCACATCTTTCTGATGCTTCATCCAGTCTTGAACGAGTTTTTTGACGGGTTTTGGCTCAGTGCTAGTCAGACCATGAATGTCAGCTGCAGTTGCAAGGTTTCTGATGGTTCCTCCAGTGAATCTGATTAAGATGGAAAAATGTTCAAGCGAGTCAATTATAATGCGGTCAAATATATATTGAGTGAAAATGAGGGAAACAGAAGATAGCCCTGCGAACTCAAACTGAAGTATGGGGCCACTTTGCACTATTACCATGCATGTGCACTGAAATACTCGATCTGGAGGATGTTGCTGGATTATGTTGATTAGCCTTATTTTGTTTGTTTGTTTGGGGTTTTTTTGTTTTGTTTTTTGCTGTCCCACCTCTGCGCCACCTCAGAGGCAGTGCACCCATGCCGCTCATTCCGACACCCCATCCACAGCCACAGCCCGGTCGGCCCCGCCGCGGCCTCGGCACCGGCAATCCACAGGAAGCAGTCAATGTCAAGTCATCAAGAGGCAACCCACCGGAGGAGACACTGCACTGCTGCCGAGTCACTTCGGTGGTATTCAGTGGCGCCTGTTCTGATCTAACATACGCAGGACACCACCTACTAAGCCCCCTACTGACGACAATAATAGCTTAGTCGCGGAGCCGGCGTGAGTGAGCTCTCCCTCCGGAGGGCGCCACCACGTCCGTCCAACGACAGCCCCACGGAATCGCCGATACCGGTGACCCCGACGGAACCAAACCAAGGCCACAGACGTGGAGAGGACATCGAAATTGAGGTCACCATGAGAGCAGGGCATGAAGGGCCACAGAATTTGAGACAATTTTTTTTTTTATGCTGATCGATGAGAATGAGGATGATTAAGATGATGCTACGGACTTCCATTTCGGTCTGAGACTACATGACAGGGCTGTTCTCTACGCTTCCTTTCATAATATATCCCGGCGTCAACTAGGCCCGAGAGATACATGCACCTGCAGTGTTGGTCATGAAATTTGAGCAACACTCTCAGAAACGCATCCATTAAGTGGATGAAACTCGACTGTGTGATCCCAGTCTTCCCAACTGAGTCCGCAGCTAACTCAATTCTGGGTAGGAGCCGGTCGGGGCAGAAAAACCCACATGACTCTGATGGGATTCGAACCCACGACCTCCCAGCCGGGAGTCCGCGACACTAACCACTTCGCCACGGCGGCTGCTTTTTTTTCTTATATTAGTTGTCTTTCTTGCGGCCAATAATACCTCTTGTCTGTCTCTGTTGAACGCCTTCTTAATTGAATAACTCGTCCAAATTTTAAAAGCACGCAGTGTATAATGCACATCAGCACCCAAACTATGTCCGACAACAGAAGAACCTCTACATGTCATGCAGAGTTGTTTACTCCAATGATTTTACTGTGGTTTGAATGGGTTTGGCTAAAATAGAGCTAATATAATGAACTACAAAAAATAGGGAAAAGAAAAATAAAAACGGAAGAAAATCAAGAGATTATAGTTGCTGAGTGGTAAAGAGACATGTAGAATCTAACCAAGGTGTTGTCTTGGTGTGCTAGTTTGGGTGCTTTGACCAAAGAGCAGCAGGACTTTCTCACTCTAGCGTATGAATTGATGTCTGACTGCGTCTGCTTTCTTGACAAAACGCCGTTATGTATAAATAGCAGCAGGGAATACTGGCCCTGAAATATCAAAAAGAAAAAAAAAAGAAAGATAGTGTGAGAAAGGGTGAATTATGCTAAAGTACACTGATCAAGGGTATACTGATTAGTATTATTGATAAATACTCTGTTGTAATCAAGAGATAAGGCAAGATAATGTTGCTTATAGCCAGCCGACCACAAAGGGCCACATCAGGGCTGTCACTACGTTAAAATCAACTCACAAGTCATTCATTCACACAACTCTTTAAAATACATCTTCGAAAAACCCATCCGAAAGTTTGTTGAAAATCTTTCCACTTTAAAATCTCAGATCCGATGAAAAATGTGAATCTCTTTCAAGAACTCAAAGATCGCGTCAGGCGGAACATCTCTGAACAAGTTTTGCATGGAATTTGCTGTAAAATGTTTGTGTCTCACATCATGCAATTCCCAACACTCCAAAAGAATATGTTTCATTGTGAGTGGCACATGACATGGAATGCACCATGGAGCTTCTTCGCTCTTTAAAAGGTATGAATGAGTAAAATACGAATGGCCCGTGTGCAGCCGGCATAGAACTGTTTCTTCTTTGCGACCACCAGACGTATATGAGAGGAACTCCTTTAGGTTGGGACGGATCTGAAAGAGTTTGTTGTCCGTCTGTGTATTCCAATCCTCCTGCCAGAAGTCACTGACATAATCATTAATTTTTGGTTTCAGATCTGAGCAGAGGATATATATGTTTGACAATTTCCCTGTTGTGGCATTCTTGGCCAGGCGATCAGCCATTTCGTTCCCTCCGATGCCAACACGCCCGGGAACCCAAGCCAGAACAATGTTGTGACCCTCCACTTTCAACCTAGTAAAAAGTTTTTTTTAAAGTGGAGAAGTTCGGGATGATGGAGGTTGCGGCCAGCTATGGCCTCCAAAGCTGACAGCGAATCCGACAGAACCAGAAAGTCTTTCTTTGTAGATTGTGAGATTATCATGAGTGCCAGAACCAGAGCTGTAAGTTCAGCAGAGTAAACAGAAGCATCTGAAGGAATATGTTCTAACAGTATTTGAGAAGGGGCACCAGGGCAATAAGCTGCACAGGCCACTCCATCTTCAGACTTGGAACCGTCTGTGAAAATGTTCTGACAGGATGGGAATTTCGAACAGAGATCGGCAAACAATGCCTTGTATGCCAGAGAAAATGGTAGATCCCTTGCGAAAAGCTGTAAGGTCAAAACGATTCTCTGGTGTGGAAAAGGTCCACGGAGGCTTATCGGGAAACTTGGAAAAATCAGACACAACTCCTAGGTCTAGACCTGCATTCTGCGCATGAGGCTGCATACGAAGACCAAACGGCGGAATACAGTTGGAGTTGTTTTCAAATTTACTTTGAAACTGAGGGACAAAGACACAGTCATAGGCAGGGTTTTCCGGTTCTGATATAGTAATTCAAAGATAGTTTCAGCCTGCGGTTGGACAGTGAGGGTTCACCTGCCTCTGTGTACAGGCTGTACACAGGGGTGGTGCGGAATGCTGCAAGACAGAGACGAAGCCCTTGATGGTAGATAGCTTCCAAGAGTTTTAAGTAAGACGGTCTTGCAGAGCCATACACAGCACAACCATAGTCCAGTTTGGAACGGACCAAGGCTCTGTAGAGGTGCTGCAAAGTTTTCTTATCAGCGCCCCAGTCAGTGTGTGCTACGACCCGCAGAATATTCAGAGCTTTCTGGCAAGAAGTTTTTAGGTTTTTAGCGTGGCTGAGAAAGTTGAGATTTTGGTCAAAAATAACTCCTAGGAATTTGGCCTCTTTGACAGCTGGAATGGGAGACTTCCCTATTTGGATTTCAGGAACTGCAAAAAAAAAAAAATGACGAAAATTATGGACATGAATGCACTGTGTCTTAGTAGCAGAAAACGTGAAGCCGTTTTCTCCCGCCCACTGATGAATTTTATCCACACAAAGCTGGAGCCTGCGCTGGACACTCGGATACAAGCTTCCAGTTGCATAGACGGGAAAATCATCCACAAACAATGAGCAGTCAGAACCCTGTTGAACTGACTTAACAATGTTGTTGATCTTGATACTGAAAGAGGGCAGGAGCCAGTATGCTCCCTGGTGGAACACCCAACTCCTGCTCATGAACATCAGAGAGAGTGGTGCCAACCTGGACCTGAAACTGTCGTTCTACCAAAAATGTTTGAATAAAAGGTAGAAGATGACCACGAAAACCAAGATCATGGAGTTCATGAAGTATCCCAGAGTTCCAGGTGGTATCGTAGGCCTTCTCCAAGTCGAAGAAAATAGCCACTGCGTGTTGTTTGTTTAGAAAGGCGTTCCGAAGCGTAGATTCCAGACGGATCAAATGGTCAACTGTAGTTCGATGTTTGCGGAAACCACACCGCTCTTTCGCCAGAAGGCCGTCGGTTTCGAGTTTCCACATGAGTCTAGCATTGACCATTTTCTCCATCAGTTTGCAGACACAGCTGGTCAAAGCTATCGGACGGTAGTTTGATGGGTTAGACAGATCTTTTCCAGGTTTGGGAATAGAAATGATGAGGACTTTTCGCCAAGAAGGTGGAGAGAATCCAGTAGTCCATATATGGTTGTATATATGTAGCAGGATGTCCAGACCTTCTCGCGGAAGATGTTTCAAAAGTTTATAATGGATTTCGTCTATACCAGGAGAGGAATCGCTACAAGAGAGTAAGGCAGACTTCAATTCGTTTAAAGTGAAAGGAAGATTGTAGTCTTCCATGTTGTCTGATGAAAAGTTGCAGGAAGATTTTTCCTTGAGGGCTTTATTTTTTACAAAACAGGCTGATTTGTTAGAAGACGAGGAATTCCTTTCAATGGTTGAAGCAAGCAGATTAGAAACTGCTTTTTTCCCTGTTATTAAAGAGTCAGAAAACTTGAGATGGTCCTCAGTGGGGCAGGTGTTCTTCCCTTTAATTTCATTAATGATTTTCCACACTTTTTTCTTCGAAGTTTTGGATATGAGACTTGAGCAAAATTGTTTCCAAGATAAACGTTTATTGGTTTTATAAATGCGTTTGGTTTTGGCCATCAGTTTCTGACGCGCTCGGACGTTGGGCATCGATGGTCTGCAGGAGACCCGACGTTGAGCTCTCCTTCGGGCTTTGTTAATCTCCTTGCATTCAAAGTTCAACCAAAGAACGTTTGGCATTAATGGCTTTTTGGAAGATGTGGGAATGGTTGACTTTGCGCAGTTCAGTATGAGATCTGAAAGATTTCCTGCCGGATCTTCACTTTGCAGGATCTTGTCCTCTTCCAAATCCATGAGAAACCTAGTGGCAAAAAGGTCCCAGTCTGCTTTGTTAAAATTGAGGCGTTCTGGTAAAGACTCACTCCCTGCATTTGTATGCAGGAAAGTGGTCGCTACCATGCAGGTCCTCATCAACCTCCCAAACAAAATCCAGAAACAAAGATGGGTCACAGACAGAGAGATCCAGACAAGATGTGGTGCCATTAGCGGAGTGAAAGTAAGTTGGCGATTTCCCATTTAAAACACACAAATCTAGCCCCAAAAACACTTCCTCTAAAAGGAGACCCCTTCGTGAAGATCTCTCACTGCCCCATAGAGGAGAGTGACCATTCAGATCGCCCAACAGCAGGAAGGGTCTAGGAAGCTGCTCCAAGAGCGAAATGAGGTCCTGTTTGGTGACACAGATATTTGGAGACAGATACAGACTACAGATAGTAATTGTTTTGTGGAGAGTAACCCGAGCTGCCACTGCCTGAAGCGGAGTCTGCAGAGCAACTGGGCTGTACAGAACAGAGTTGTGAATGAGCAAGGCTACCCCGCCAGAACGCCATGTTCAACAGATTGTGCAGGTTGGTTTACAAAGCTGTAGCCAGAAAGTGAGAAAGTTTTGTCAGACCTTAGAAGAGTTTCTTGCAGTGAAACTAGCACAGGCCTAGCTTCACAGCACAAGAGCTGCGGTTCTTCGTAATTGGAAGACAGTCCCCTGATGTTCCAATGTACGACTGTTTCCATTGTGGTTGAGGACTTTAATCGTCCATGTCTACGTCCTCTTCCTTTTCAACATACAGAGCTTCAAATGCATTCTGCAGTTTGAGCTCTGCTTTTTGTAGCCTGTCTGGTGGAATAGGTAGTTTTTTTCTTTCCCGGAAGCGAAGAACTCAATGATCTTGATGACATTGGTGGAGACTTTCCCCTGCACTCCACCAACGCCACTTTGTTGGAAGCCACTGTCGAGGCACCTCCCTTGGGAGGTGGTCTTGGCTTAGGGGCCGTCTCGGGGCGAACCCCCTGCTGGGCAGCCCGCACAGCCGCAGGCTTAGTGGATGCACTGGAAGTGCATCCTTTGGTGGGTTTAAGTCCCCCACCAACGGCCGTTTTACCGTGCAATGTTTTTGAAGCCGGAAGACATTTCAGTGGTTCAAGACCACATGGGTCTGTCTGAATACTGGCTTCCACCTGAGGTGCTCTAAGCGATTTTTGACCACTGTCGAGAAAAGGAGCGGGGTTCCCCTCTGCTCCTGCACCAACTTTTTGGCTTTGAAGAACGAAATCTTTTACTTCTATTTTTACGCGCTGGATTTCGCTTTCTACTCGCCAAACAGGGCAGTCTTTTGAAGAAGAAGGATGGTCACCATCACAGTTCGCGCATTTCGCGGATTCACATCCACCATCATGAACTGCTTTGCTGCAGATGGCACACACCTCATTTCTCGGGCATTTCTCCTTGACGTAGCCAAACCGTTGACATCTGAAGCACCTCAGTGGGGACGGCACATACAGGGCTACTTTCACTCTCAGGTACCCCACCTTTATGGACTCTGGAAGGGTCGGTTTAGCAAAGGTAAGTAACAGAGTGTTGGTTGGTTTTCTTTCCGCACCTTTTCGGAAAGTCGCCCTCCTGACCTCTACCACTCCTTGACCAGCCAACTCAGCCTTTATTTCTCCCCCAGATATTCCAAACAACTCTCGGCAACGGATGACGCCTTTCGAGGAGTTTAGACTTTTGTGATGGGGACACCTGGATCGGGTAATTTACAATACTTTCTGATCTCAATAAGTTCTCCGAGTGGACTTTTCGGTCAATCTACACGAGCAGGGAACCATCCCTCAACCTCTTAACTGATTTCGGCTCTGCGCCTACAAAGACCTTTTAGCCCCTTTGCAATAGCAAAGGGACTCAACTTGGTAATAGGTCGTTCGCTATCCACCGACTGGATTATCAGCCAAGAGGGCCAAGCACCTATCGTCTTCCGGACTTCTATGTCCGAATCTGAGTCCGTGTCCCTTGAAGGGTCGGAACCCAATTTTCTTCTCTTTCCTGTTTTTGTGTTTTTTGAGGCCATGAAGGTTTTTAAATACTGGCAGAAATAAACAGTCACCCCAGGAGAGCTACCGTGCTGGGAAAGGGACAATGGATGGCCATAGTATGGCGTCCGTGAGCTGGTACCGTCCCGCATGAAAACCAGACGGTGCACCTTCGCGACTGAATTGGGATCAGCCACTCAGCCCCTCGCGAGGTAACTGTAGCTTGGGTTTCCCCGCAGCTTACGGCAGCGACTCAAGTATCAGAGAAAAAAGAGTATGGAAAAGAAGGCTTGAAGGGGAGACGAAGAGAAAAAAGATCCGTTAAGAAAGGCAGAAGATAGAACAGGAAAAAATGGGTTACTATTTGCCTGGGCCCTCACTCTTAACCTTTCTGACATGGGAGACCATACCAGGGGCATCCATGCCTACCACGTAATGCTTAGGCCAGTCAGCAACTTGGCTATACAGGCCTAGAAGCGTTGCGTTTCAGACCGCACAAGCCCTCCGACCACGGCAAGGTTGCAACCCCCGGAGGGTTGTAATCAAGAAGAATAATTTATGGATGTATATTTGGCAGTAGGGCATTGACGTTTTTGAAGTGTTTGTTGTTCAGTCTATTGAGTCATGATGTCTGAATCAAACGTTTGGCATGTAAACGACTATAATGTTTTACTTTTTTTAAGTGCTAACTTTTTTACTTTTTGAGTGCTATGAGTGGATTTTCAACTCGTCTAGTGTATTTTGTCAGCCATTTTATCAATTAATAATTCACGAGTTGAGCTCCAGGAACAAATTCACATTTACTCTCAAACATAATGAAAATAGTCCACATGATATGTGATCCCAAAGATGAAATATGTTCTCATTCTGTTCTATATCCTGCTTATGTCATGCACACAATACTCACTCTACTCTTCACAAAATACATAGGGTAAAAAAAAGGTTTTAGATTTCAAATATGTTATAAAATTTTACTTCAATCAGTCATTTAAGCAGTAAGTGATGAATAACAGTGATACGGCTGAAGGGATTTCTGTCGACAATGTTAAGACCCAAAGATGAATGTTGATCTTACCATTTCTTAGATTCAATCCATGAAGGCTAAAAAGGTCAAAGCAGCATTACTTAATAAAAACGTGTTTTGTGTCTGCTGTTTGTAAGTGAGATACTGGTTGTTTTTTTTCAGGAGTAGCTGTGGCTGTTGCAGGACATGAGGCGGTGTTGGAGTACACGGTGACCTCAGAAGGAACGTGGACCTGTGGCACACAGGAGTACCCCCAGCCATCAGGGGAAAGGCTGTGGCCACACTGCTGGCTCAGGTGATTTAACAGTTCTTATCATCATGTAGATAGATACATTTTTTAGGCTAATTGACCAGTAATGTGACCACTACCTTGGGTGAATGAAAAATATCACTGGAAGAAAATTCTTTGATATGCAGACAAAATTATTTGCAAATCTGCATAGCTACTGTGTTTGTACCTGAGGATTGTATTTGACCACAAGACATGAATGTCATTTTCTCTGCCAAGCCTGGTGGGAGAAATGATTGTTGACAACATGTCGAAACACACACACACACACACACACACACACACACATATATATATATATATATATATATATATATATATATATATATATATACATACATACATATGCACGCCAACTTGGTTGCCGAAAAACACACACCATGTCCCAGAAAGTCATGTTCTGTCTCTGATTCAGAGGATTTGTGTTCCTGAAAGTAGCAAATTGGGGAAGACATCTTTGCAAAGCCCTCAAATGAAGGGTGGCCAGCAATTGACAGAAGATGAAGAAGCTGAAGACAGATTGTGACAGATCCTAGTCTTAGGTATAGCTAATGGAAGGCATAAGGTTTCCACATGCTTCCAGAAATAACTATGGACATCATGACTTCATTGCAAACCTCCGTCGCCTCATTGCAAACCTCCGTCGCTCGAACTCAGAAGGTGGCTCGAATTCAGAAGATGCTCTACGCTTCCTTGCTGTCAAAGAGACACAGAAAACAAATTGTCAGTTACCATCACACATTATGAAAATCCATCTCTTTCGCACCGATTTCAGCACATAGCTTTTTCATAAAGTTTGCACATGCTTCCACAAATAACTATGGACACCATAAGGACTTCATTAAAAACCTTTAATACACAATACCTTTTCCCCGACAGTTTTACATCACAATTTAAATATATTACTGTTATGTTTTTGAAGACTGTTTTGTTTTCGTTTGGCGACCAAAACATCACAAACAGGGATGATGGTGGGGTAATGCCGATAAGTAGGTGTTTAGCATTTTCCACC
>CM065732.1:19855838-19880838 GCA_033310375.1 Conus canariensis
GGGAGAATCCTTGCTCAACAACAGGGGTAGTTCTATATCCACAATTTCTGTTTCAATGCTGCATTTGACCTCGCCAGTCTGGGCTGGTAGTGTTACTTTCATATCTGAGTGAGCTTGTACACCATCTCCAAATTTAAAGATCTTAGCACATGATCTTATCTGGATTATTTTGTTTTGATCTTCATGCAGTTTGTCCACACATTGTTCAAAACATTTCTTTTCACACACAATTTTAGTACATGCTGTATCAATGATAGCACAGCAATCATCAATATTTCATTCTCAGTTTGGTGTTTGGTAGATAAAGTTCTTGCTCTAACTTGTACAGTTAGTGATAACTTAACTGCTAAGGCTTGACTCTCTGGTTTCACATCTGTCACCAACTTTAGTGATAACTTAACTGCTAATGCTTGATTCTATGGTATCACATCTGTCACCAACTTCTACACTTTAAATCCCCCCCTCCCCCCCCCCCCCCCCCCCCGTCTCATAGACTGTGTGTGCGGTCCAAGACTGGGTGGTGTATTATAGTTCAGTGCCATCCTCTGGCTTAGCTACCACGACAACAAAAGTCAATTAATCACTGTCATTGCCGCTTAGACAGCTCCACAGCCACAACGATTGCATCGTCATTTTTTATTTGTGTCATTCCTGTTGCTTTGTAACTGCAGTTTCTTTTTACATACGTATACATGCTTAGCGTTTCCGTTAAAATCAGAGCAACGTGCACAGTACGCAAGTCTCGGTCTTGTTATCAAGCTTACAGTTTTCATAACAGTAGGATCAGAAAACTTCCAATCCAAAAACTCAAACAACGCATATTGTCTCCTGTGTACCCAAATCAAAGTTATGCTTGTTGTCCGCAAAGTCGCCATGCCAGTTGCCATTTTGTTGGAGCCATACATACATGTTTATCAGGGACTATTTTCTGAGCATATCTATTAAAACTGAATAGAGGTTTTCAAGAACTGACTTTTGTAACTTATTTGTACATTTTTTGTTTTCTTTTTATTTATTATTTTTTTTTGCTTACGCTTGAGGAGGTGGGGCCTTTGCTGAGGAGGGCGGGATGTGTGTGTGGTGTGTATGGCCTTTGCTGGGAAGGACAGGATGTGTGTGTGGTGTGTATGACATTTGCTGGGAAGGGCAGGATGTGTGTGTATGGCCTTTGCTGGGAAGGGCAGGATGTGTGTGTATGGTCTTTGCTGGGAGGGCAGGATGTGTGTGTGGTGTGTATGGCCTTTGCTTGGGAGGGTAGGATGTGTGTGTGGTGTATGGCTTTTGCTGGTGAGGGCAGGATATGTGTGTGTAGTGTATGGTCTTTGCTGGGGAGGGCAGGGTATGTGGTGTGTATGGCCTCTGCTGGGGTGGGCATGATGTGTGTGTGTGTGGTGTGTACGATGGCAGATGTGTTCTAAAGAGTTGTGTGAATGAAGTGGCTCTTTTCGTTGTTTTGTTGGGTTTTTTTGTGGAAAAATAATGACTTGTGAGAAGACAGCCCTGTTATGGCCTTTTGGATAGTCTGGGCTATACATACAGTGTACCGTATGTCATTTTACAAAATAAAATTGAATCGTCAAAATGACATAATCTGACAAACTGGCTTTATCAGTCAGTCAGTGTGTGTGTGTGTGGTGTGTGTGTGTGTGTGTGTGTGTGTGTGTGTGTGTGTGTGTGTGTGTGTGTGTGTGTTTTGAATAAAGTACCAGAAAAACTGTGCCTTTTGCCTCTACAGCTGACATGATCAAAGACTTCTTGCTCTAAATGGTCATTTAAGTGAAGCTTCACCCACCCACACATACATACACCACACAAATGCATACACATGCACACATATACATACATAAATGCAAAAACACTATATGTACACGCATACTTACACACACGCACAACATACACTCACACAACATGCACACACACACACACACACACACACACACACACACACACACACACACACACACACACACACACACAAGGGTGATCAATTTCACAATATTGGGGATGCCTTTGTAAAGTGTATGGAGCATCAGTGTAGGAAGCTGGTCATTCCATTGTAAGGTCCTCAGTGAAACGGACTTCAATGGACAACAGTTTAACAGTTTCTTCTGTGTTGGGATCAAACCATTGTCTCCATCTATGGGCTCCATCACGTCTTGTGTGCAGCCTTTATGGAGTGAACAACACTGATAGATGGGGGAGATACAGTTAACTCCACCTACTGACTCCATCACATGTTTTCTGCCTTTACACATGGAGTGAAAAACATTAAGAGATGGGGGAGACACATTAAGAGATGGGGGAGATACATTAAGAGATGGGGGAGATGCAGTTGCCTCCAACGATTGACTCCCATCATGTTTTCTATCTTTACACCTGGAGTGAACTACACTAAGAGATGGGGGAGATTAAATCTCTCCAGCGATTGACTCCATCATGTTTTCTCTCTTTACACCTAGAGTGAACAACACTAAGAGACGGGAAAGATGAAATCTCTCCAGCGATTGACTCCATCACTACATACATGTATGCGTTCAGTCGTTACACGTGGAGTGAAGATCACTGGGGGATGGGGGAGAAAGACTAATTGTTTCCGAGTACTGACACCTTCACATAATGTGTTTTGTCTTTACACACGCAGTGATAAACACTGAGAGACGGGAAGAGATAAAAGTCTTCAGTCAACAGCACCAACATATGTGTTGAGGCTTTCTACATGGGAGTTAGAAACACTTGTGAGATGAAGAAGATGCAGCCGGTGACAACTGGGCACAACAGCTAGTGACAGTAACTGGGACAATTAGTACATCAGCTTGAGTGTGTTCGTGTGTGTGTGGTTCATGAGAAACCAGCTGGTGACCATGGTTAGGTCACTTGGCACATGCTTTTATAGCCCAGCCGTCGGAGCTGAAGAGTGGGAAAGAGCAGCAATAATAGGTGAAGAGACGGCAAGGCGGCGGGGGGGGGGGGGGGGGGGGGGCTCTTGAAGGACTGGAGGGAAATGCACACATGCAAGAAGAGACAGGAGGAATTACAGAGGACTAACTGGAAAGAAACCAAATTATGACACAAAGACAAAAGTGCATGTGTTTCCAATATCTTGGAAATTATTGCATATACAACCAAAAGAGTATGAAAACTTGCACAAGGTATTAAAAAAGGAGAGAAAAAAATTGCTCATTAAAGTACAGAAGACTGCCTACTGTGTCAGAGTGCTGAACAATTCTGCTCAATAAACAAAAGGGTACAAAACATTGTACAAGGTGTGAACATAATTCTGCTCATTAAAAGCAAAAATAGCACAAGAAACACACAGCGCAAGGCATAAAAAACTGAATTATGCTGCTCATCAAAAAGCAGTACGAAGGGAACCTTACACAAGACATAAAAACTCGCTGTTCATTAAACACCAAAACGGAACCACATGGGCATTGCATAAGGTATGAACACTGAATAATTCTGTTCGACAAAAACAAGTAGGTCAACAGGATCACTGTCTATGGCAACAAAACTATGAGCAAGTCCGCTTGTCGCAAACGAAACCAGTACAAAATGAGCATTGGACATGGTATCAAAATGAAGGATTCTGCTCTCAAGTTACCAACACTGTAAACAATTTTGTTCATCAAAAAGTAAAATGGGGAAAAATTGAGCAATGTGTAATCTACCAAAATGGTGAGTAATTGATGTGAACCTTCAGTGATGAAACTCTACCAGCTTTCTGTTTCTGCAAGAGTTGACTCCAAGATAGTATGCATCTGCTATACTGCCGTCACTGCTACTGCCCCTATTATCTCTTTGATCATGTTATCCTATTCAACCCTCTCACCCCCACCCCCCTCACACCATGTGTTCTGCCTCACAACTTCATCGGCAAGACAGCGTCGAACACAAATCTCATGTCTTACATTCTTCTTGGTCTATGGTCTCCCTGCTCCGGAACTCCTTTCCAACATCAGACATTTCACTTCTGTCCAGTCTTTTAATTCCAGCCTCAAAACATCTTTTCAAACAGCATGTACTATGCACAGTCAAAGCCGCTTTAACGAATCGCCAGGGACATTAAAAAAAAATGCTTAGTTAGATCTGGCATTTGTTACAACCGACGCGCCAGTTATAACGAATTTCTATGTAGTTGGCTGCTTATATCTTGCGTGACATGTTTCTCTCTCCCTCTTTCTCTCTAACCCCCTACACACACACACACACACACACACACACACACACACACACACACACACACACACATACAAACGCACGCACGCACGCACACACACACACACACACACAACACACACACACACACACACACACACACACACACACACATGTGCCCGCATACATGAGCAGTAATCAAGCTCATTTCCTAGGCCAGCATATACTTTAATGAAAATTATTTCAGTTTATTTTTTCAGAAATATGGCTGTAAATTACAGGAAACAGATAACACAAACCCAACAGTGAGTAAAAACAGGCAAACAAAATTCACTGTATCATTCTGAAGACTTCAGAAGAATGGATTGTCAGAAGAAATTACAAAGCACCACGAGTTTAAGGTGGGAGAGGGAAAGCATGGTCTTTGGCACCGTGAGTGTTTGTTTACAATTTCACACTGTTAGGTCATTGGAGCATGCACTGGTATGAAATTTAAAAAAAATCAAGTAATTGATATTCAAATGCACGCAGTCTGCTGCACTAGAGAGCATGTTTTGTGCTTGTCACAGCTTGACAAGATATCACAATAACCAAGAATAAGTAGTGTCTGAATAAAGTCTTGAAAAGAACAAAAAATTGCTTCATCATTGCAGTGAAAGTCACATGTGTTATTTATGATGTGTTATTATGCCTTAGTGTATACAATCAAAAGTTCTTTACTATTAGCAATGCACATTAGGTCACTCATCTAGTAATTGGAATGGCAGTTATAATGTATGGTATGTGAATCTTCACATTCTGCGAAACAACGGAAAAGGAAGATTGTTGTCACCGCTGGACGAAAAAAAAATGATCCCTCAACTTTTCACATTCTGTGGAACAACAGAAAAAGATGATTGTTGCCACACTGGATGGGGAAAAATCCGTCAAATGCTGTGCTCTTTGACGGAAGTAATAAGACTGATTGTTGCCACGGCTGCACAAAATAAAAAGAAGAACCACACATGAACAGTGAAGAGAAAGACCTCAAAAGGATAATTTTGTTTTTCATCCTCATAACACGGTAGCCCACATGATTGCACAAAGATACCCAAGTACACGTATGTGCAGCAGTTCCGTCAAACTTCTCCCATAGGTCTCTGCGTGTGCATCTACTGACTTTCATGCTTCTCTGTAGAAGCCGGGATGGTCGCCAATATCGGTAGCGCAATTTCTCATTCTTCCGCCAGTGTCTTCTGTTTTGCTGGATTTCTTTCAACTTCTTGAACATCAGTTTTTCACTTTAGCAACAGACCTCTGCGACGTGCAGACGCCATGATAAAATGGCCTATTAAATCAAAGCCTGACACCCCCTTCCCCTTCATCCCTCCCTCATCCCTCTAGCATCTCTTCTCCATCTACAACTGCTGAATTCGACCCGATGAGAGTCGACTGCTGTGCTTTGAACATCACAGGCAATCGCTTTACAGACATTAGAATATGATTTTATTGCTTAAAATTACAGAGGTGAGGTTTACCATACAGCAAACATACAGTTAACTCCCTACAGGCAAATATAAAATTGAGCATTCTTCTGTATACTGGGTTTTGTACAAATGATTGTTGTGTGATTGAACAGGGACAGTGCAAAGTTTCAAGGCTATAGCATTTACCATGCTCTTTTTTTGACGGATGAAGGAGAGGTTATTTTTTACATTCTGTGAAACTCAAGGTTCTCACACAGGCATGTAAGTGAAATTTTCTCTGTCGTTGAAAAAAGGCCCGTTTTCATCAGAAATCACTTTGAGAAACCTAGAAGAGTGTAAAATTGCTATTTGACAGCTTCTTTACTAGGCAAAAGAACTCAAATCAATAAGATATGACAGAGTACTTTTTGTAGTTTGTTGTTCAGCGTTTTCCACTAGACTGGGTAATTGTTGGGTGTTAGAAAAAAAAATCTTTAAAAAAAATAATGGCGACACACACACACTCTCAAAATTTTGACACATAATAACCGTGTACCTGTATAAACAAAGAAAATATTTTCAAAGCTCTTGTCTATTCAGTACTATGTCAGTTACGGGAAGAAGATGAGGTTAGTTAGAAATATAAACAGGTGTGGACCTAAGCTTCTTTTGAAAAAAGGACTTTTCTATACACATCTCATTAAGAATGCTGGCAATATGTACACAATGACTACTTGAAAGTTTCTGCAGTATCCAACATGTGTGTGTGTGTGTGTGCGAGCGTGCATGTGCGTGTGTGCGTGCGCGCGCGTGTGTTTAATTCATATGTATCGGGGGATGCCTGGTCTTAATCATATTCTTTTATTGTTATGTTATTAAATTGAATATATTTACGAGTATGTTGCTTGCTTTTAATGATGATGATGCTCTCTTTTGTAATTTTAGGTTAAATGTTTTAAAGAGAGTGGATGTGTACTGTAGCTGCGCACGCACATGTGTTTGTATGTGTGTGTGTGTGGGGGGGGGGGGGGTGGCTGGGTGGGAGGGTGTGTGTGGGAAGTGTGTTTGCGCTTGCATGAAGATATTTTACTGATGGGATTGATTTACTATGGATTCTTACAAGGCAGTTTACGCCCCTGTGTGTGTGTGTGTGTGTGTGTGTGTGTGTGTGTGTGTGTGTGTGTGTGTGTGTTGTGTGTTGTCCTGGTATATGGTTGCTGTGCTGTCGAAAATGAATGTTCCATCTGTTGGCAAATGAAATTGTTATCGTACCCGTTATCCTGCACTTTCACTCTCTGCAGATGGCTGAATTCGCTGTCATCATCGTGTTCTTTATCTTAAGGATCTGATTCTTCACTTTGAACAAGTTCAACAGCTTCACGTAGGCTGTAAACACATGTCCCATGTCTGCTTCTCGCACCACTAGTCGAAGGCTGAGATGCCATTGTGATCTGACTCCAAACAAAGAACAGGGTTGGTGTAAAGATAGAGGTCGGGTGATCAGCGAACACTTAGCGACGTCACATATGCAGCGTTGAAAGGTTACTCTATGGTAATGAGACTATCACATGGCAGGCTTCGGTTTTCAACACTCGACATGATGTTGGCTCTAAAAATATACTAATGTGCGATCCGATATAGCGGATGTCGGAGAGAAAGCGTTGTGCACAGGATGTCCGCTGTAGCGGACGTCATTGTGGAGAGAGTAAAAAATAGTGTGTACTTTTAATCCACCTATGTGAAACTGTGTAAGAAAATGAAACGAGCTTGGGAATATGCAGCTAGTCAAACACATTTATAAACGTGATTTCTATTTAGAGCAATGCAAAGACAGCTCTACATTTCATGTTCTATGCAGACACTCCTCCATATACTTAGAATAGCCAGCGACCGTATGAAGCAATACATGTCGCAGTGAACTAACCAGCCATTTCCGAGAAATGGTAAGGGAAATACAAACGTAAAACTTCACAATGGTCGGCTTGAAATCTTCACGGGGCCGAACACATTTGTTATAGATGGCGACTTCATTATAGCCGGATAGATTGTCCACTGGGGACCCTAAGACCATTTCATTACAAGCGACATTTTGTTACATCTGACTGTTACATCCGACTATTTCTAGTTGTGTAAGGAAGGATTTCTGATGGAGCAAACCTTTTTGCTTCATTATATCCGGCATTCATTAAATCTGACTTCGTTATTGGCGGCTTTGACTGTAGTTTGTTCCTGTGTCCATATGTATTATGATGAATAGGGACTCTGTGTGTGTGTGTGTGTGTGTGTGTGTGTGTGTGTGTGTGTGTGTGTGTGTGTGGTGTGCGTGTTGTGTGTGTGTGTGTGTGATAGAGAGAGGAAGGAAGAAAGTGTGTGTGTGTGTGTGTGTGTGTGTGTGTGTGTGTGTGTGTGTGTGTGCGTGTGTGTGTGTGTGTGTGCACATACGCATTAGAGGGTAACAGAGAGAAAGATTAATGTGTATGTTTAAGTACTGAGATCCACAGGCATGGTGCTATATAAATGCCACCTATCGTTATCATCATAATCAATTCTGGTCATTAAAAGCAAAACACAGCAATAGGATCACTGCATTCAGTTTAAAAACTGAGTAATTTCTGCTCATTAAAAAAACAAAACGGTACAAACGAAGCATTGTACAAGGTATCAGAACCGGACAATTCTGCTTATGGAGTGGTATAAAAGGCACAGTACACTAGACAGTAAATTAACAACCAAATCTGTTCATGAAAAAAAAAAAAAGCGGAAGAAAATGAACATTGCATGAGACAGAAAATTTACAACCAAATCTGTTCATAAAAGAGCAAAGCAGAACAAAATGACCCGGTGCCCTGTCGATCAGTAGAGTGGTCGACACTGGGATCCTGTGTGGCGTGTCATACAGTAGATCCATGATCGTGGGCGTCCAGGGGGCATCGCTCCAGCAGGGAGCCACCAGCAGCATCCTGGAGTTGGTCTCCCTTAGCTTGTTCACCACCGTCGGTACCAACGTTGGCGGTGGGAAGGCACAGAGCAGAGAGAAGTCCCATGTTTGGCTGACAGCGTCCACTGCATATGCTTGACTGTCGTCCCGTTGTAGGCACATGTAGTTGGTTAACTGCGCCGTCTGTCTGGATGCAAACAGGTCGATCTGTGGTTTGCCAAAACGGTGGAAGATCGTCTGAACCATGTGTGCGGACAGGTGCCACTGTTTTTTCTTGTTCAAGAACAGTCAGCGATGGTGTTGCCGATTCACTTCATGTGTACAGGGATCGGTGTTATAATGTTGCGTTGACATCACAGCTGCATACGGCAAGCCAGGTGAGGCAGATGGAGTAACCTTGTCTCCTTTGCAATGGAGGCCACTGCCGTCCTGTTGTCCACTTGAGTGCACACGCACTTGCCTGTTAGCGTTGCCCGAAATGATTTGAGCGCATTCCACACTGGCAGCAGCTCCAGAAAGTTGATGTGGTGTTTCTCCTCCCATCTCGATCACTGGCCGCTCGTTCACCGAGACTGGAGGCTGGCCCCCCATCCTGTTGTGTAAGCGTCCGTCACCATAATCAGCTGTGAAGATGGATGGCGTTGTGGGACGGGTGTAGGTTGAAATGTCCTCCAAAAGTTTCAGTTTAATCAAGGAGGCGTCACTGCGTGCGGACTAGTCCATATACGCTACACCACATCTGCTAAGTTTTGAGACCACACTATGCATGATTTGAAGCTGATGGATAAACGAATTAACAACAATGATGAGACAATTGAAAAGAGGGTCTCGTGGCTACGAGTCGGCAGATGTCTGACCTACACATTAGCCCAACGCGCTGGTCAGATCTTGAGTGCCTACCTACCATTTTTTTTTTTTTGGGGAGGGGGGCGGGGGTTGTTGTTGTTGTTGTTTTTTGTAGTGGATGTACACGTGTGTGTATGATGGACCCATGTGTGTGCGTGGGCGCTTGTGTGTGTGTGTGTGTGTGTGTGTGTGTGTGTGTGTGTGTGTGTGTGTGTGTGTGTGTGTGTGCGTGCGTGCGCGCGCAGGCATGTGTGCGCGTTTGTGTGTGTGTGCGTGTGCAGAAGTGCATGTGCGTATGTGTGTGTGTGTAATTTGTGGGTTTGTGTAAGCACACGTATCTGCATATAGGTTATATGTGTACATATCTGTGTGTGTGTGTGTGTGTGTGTGTGTGTGTGTGTGTGTGTGTGTGTGTGTGTGTGTGTGTGTATGTGGGCGTGTGCGCATGTGCGTGTGTGTGTGCATTTGTGCGCTTATGTGTATGCGTGTGTGTGCGCGCGTTTGTCGGTGTGGACGTGCACATACACATGCATCTTAACTCCAAAAGCACCACACACACACACACACACACACACACACACACACACACACACACACACACACATTTTGTTAGGCATGGGTTTTTGGATTTAATATGCGTTCACTCTTGACTGATGCTTGGTTCTATTTCACTTTCATTGCCAGTGTACAGAAGAGCTTGCTGCCTGAAGAAGTCCCAGTGGGGCGAAAATTTGCAAGTAAATGTTTGAAATGCAGGAATGTCGGGAGTTATGTGTGTGCATTTCTGTATATGCTTGTGGCTGCAAGTGTCGTCTCTCTGGACTATTACCTTCGTGGAGCGGTGCCCCAGACTCTAGGAATCCTGAATCATTATATGTATATATATATATATATATATATATATATATATATATATTATATAATTGTCTGACACTACGGACAAAATATTTTCCTACCCTCCCCATCCATTGTTTCACGAATACACGTTTTCTCACCTCAATTCATCTTTTACCTTGTTGTTTATAAAGTGTCCATAATTCCTTTGATGGGTTTTTTTACGACAAGTAACTGAGTGTGAGTTCGAATCTCTCTCTCTCTCTCTCTCTCTCTCTCTCTCTCCACTCACATCTCTCCCACACACACACACACACACACACACACACACACACACACACACACACACACACACAAGCATTCATGTTAGAGAGAGAGAGAGAGATTGTGGATTTCAAGTAATGAAGGTCATCATTCCATACCATGTGAGAACTTGGTCTCGCATTTCATTCCATGCTGACATTTTGTCAATATACGTACACGGAGAAGGCAAAGACACAATGTTACTTGCACATCTTTGGATCAATACTACGGTTCAACGGCGCACGCACGCACGCACGCATACAGTTGCACACACATGCGCACGCGCACGTACGCATTCATCTAGACACGCAAATATGGGAGAGAGAGAGAGAGAGAGAAGAGAGAGAGAGAGAGAGAGAGAGAGAGAGAACTGAAAATATACATATAACACCGCTCAATTGCAAAGATAATGTAGGGTCTCGTTTGTAGTAACTGAATAAAAAAGAAAACAGATTAGAATATAATTTCTTAATCATGATCTCAATTTGCTTTTCATCAGCCATATTTTAGCATGTTTGAAGTAAAATATTTAAATAGAGAAGCAATGAATCTATCGCTTTCATCACCTGAGAAGCAGTCTTGCAAAGAAAAAGAATAGCGCCATTTTAATCATTAAAAAGAATCAAAACCGCTTCACAACCGAATTTTCACAGCAACAACAACAACAAAAACCCGCAGGTAATAAAACAATGCATACCTTACGGCTGAAATGTCGGAGCAATTTCCTCACAGGCGTAAATAAATGTGTTTGTTTGTTCGTTTGTTTGTTTTTCATGCTGATTGTTAAGAATCAGCAGAGATACAGATCGAGAAATATCCTCAATAATTTGCTTTTCACAACCTATCATTGAGTCTGTGCTGCCTACGAAACCCTTCATCTGTCAGTTTAGAGGTCAGTTTGAAGCGGTCCTCCCCCTCCCCACCTCCCCCCCCCCCCCACCCCCACCGAAAGGAATTATTTCAACCATCGGCCGAAATCGAGTCACAACCACTTTTTTTTTTTCAAAACGAAGAGGTTACTGATCAAAATGTGACGATATGGGCAGTGAAATGTCAGAGACTCGACATGTCTAGGGCATTGCACATGGAAGGTGGAGCCCATCCCTCTCTATGGGCAGTGAAATGTCAGAGACTCGACATGTCTAGGGCATTGCACATGGAAGGTGGAGTCCATCCCTCTCTATGGGCAGTGAAATGTCAGAGACTCGACATGTCTAGGGCATTGCACATGGAAGGTGGAGTCCATCCCTCTCCTTCCGCCGCCTTTAACCTTCCCTTAACTGAAGCAGGTATCCAGTCACTGCTGAGTGGAGAGGAAGGCTTATCGAACCGAAAACATCCAACCCGACTAGATGGTTCCAAATCACGACTGTCAGCCCTGCAGCCAAACACTCTAATCATGCGACCTCTGACAAAATTAAAGTCAATGACTCGGCAAGTTCACACAAATCTCGGAGGTTCACTCTCATATTTTTGAATTAACGGGAAATATCATTTGCTTAGGTACCGCGTTCAGGGGAAAAAAACCCAGAAAAATGAGCTCGGAAGCATCACACACACACACACACACACACACACACACACACACACACACCACACACACACACACCATCAACACATACAACTACACACCATACACACACACCTAAAACACAAATCACTAATCGCAATACCACTCGCATCAACGCACGCACGCCGACAACACGTGACTACACAATCACCTCCACAGAAACCAATAAAGGTCACGATCGAAGGACAACGACGGGCACACACGCACACATCACAACCAGCACAAACCAAACTTTACATACATACACACATACACACACACGCTTAAGAACAGGCAAAATCAGTAGATCGCATATACTCACTCGTGCGAATCAAAAGTTTCACCTCACGTTGCCCGACAACAGGTGACGGGGTGTACGGAAAATGTGCACCTGGCGCTAGAGAGAGTAACGCAATAAAAGGTTCAAGATCGAAGGAAAGAGGGGGAGGAGGGTCGAGCCACGCGAGGCCTCTCTGACAAGGTTCCAGCTACGTAAATGCTGTGGGTCATTTCACGTACACACCACTACTTCCGAATACTTGAACATTGGTCCTGAGTGTTTTTATACAGATGCGACTACGCTGAAGCTTAGTAAACAAGGCCATCTGTGTGACAGGGTTTTCAGTGAACAGTAGCCTTATGTTAGCCTCATCCGATGATGTATGTTGCCTGTGTGTACGAAGAAATTAACACATTCGTGTCAGCATCCCACTTTGACGTTTGGAATTGAATTATTGTGATGTCATCCAGGGTTGTCGTCATAAACAGAGTGGTGCCATACTCTGATGTTGAGTGCTTTTAATCGCATGCACACGTGCATGGTATTGCGTATTAAATCAAACCCTCCTCCACAGAAAGCTGTAAATATCTCGTACAAAAATTGTGCATATATACTCAGAGGCATAAGAAACGCGAAAACAAACTGTATAGAAATTTTGATGTAATTTGGCCAACGATTCCTTTGAACTGGTAATAGAAAGTGAGAAAAAGCAATCAAACACCGCAAAAGTGTCCTTTCAAAGTTCATTCTGGTAGAAAATAAGGTCACATGAACTTGACCTTGACCCTGTGTTAACAGCAGAATGTCAGTATCTGGTGTGACCACCTCGAGCATTGATCACAGCTGTGCATCTGGGTACATCGAGCGCAGCAGAGTGTTGGTCTGCCTCTGGGGGACTTGCCACCACACCTGGCCCAAGCGACAGCAAGCTGAGCTGCTGTCTGGGTCTGGGGTTGAGCTGGTTCAACTGCCTCTGAAGGGCATCCCAGAAATGCTGTATTGGGTTAAGGTCGGGAGAACGGGCTGGGTGAGGCAGCAGATTGATGTTGTTCTGCCTCAGGAAGTTCTGCGTAGCACGGGCAGTGTGCGGCCTTGCGTTGTCCTGCTAAAACAGGTTCTGTGGATGCCGCTGGAAATGCGGCAGGATGTGGGGCCTCAGAACTTGGTCGATGTAATGAACAGCAGTGGCCCCGTTACCACGTCCTGGACCCACATTCTGGAAGATGACTGGCCCAATACGGCGATTCATGCCGATAGCCCCCCAGATCATGATGCTTTCACCACCCCATGGGTCCCTTTCGGTGATGTTGGCATCCGTGAAGCGTTCCCCCGCTCTTCTCCAGATCCGGATGCAGCCATCGCCTGGGTCGACGCAGAACCGGCTTTCATCACTGAAGAGGACTCGGCCCCAGTCCCGATGGCGCCAATGCACGTGGATCTGTGCCCACTGCAGACGGTTCTGGCGATGCTGGAGTGTCAGGATAGGTCGCCGGGCTGGACGCCTGCATTGGAGACCAACTGTGTTCAGTCGGCGACGCACGGTCCTGCTGCTGATTGGCCTGCCATGGTTGCCGACGGTGTTCCTGGCTGTGTTGGCAGCGGTTTGGTAAGGCTCCCGTCGATGCTGACGCAGAAGATGGCGGTCTTGGGCTGCTGTGGTGACCCTCGGTCTGCCACTCCTCGGTCTGTCATCAGTGGTGTTTCTTGCTTGAAAGCGGTCCAGAAGGCAGATAGACGGTGGAAATGTGGACTCCGAATGCGATAGCGACCTGCCTCATTGGAACCCCGGCCTGCAGTTGCCCCATTGCTATGCAACGATCTTGACGAGAAAGTCTCGGCATTATGTTGGCGCCGCTGGAAGGGATAATTTGAACTTTTGGGGTTTGGAAATTTATAGCCCCACAATCGGGGCCACATTGAGTTGCAATTCACATTGATGCACGTGGCGTAGGTAGTCCACATGGCAAATGCACTCCTCGTGCCAAAAACGCTGACCCGGCAACATTCACCCACTGTTACGAGGTTACAACCGGCCAAGACACCACGTACTGCTAATGTTGCACGTGCCAACGACATTGCTTACGTCCTGTTCACAATGTGAACAATCGTGCACTGTCTCTATTTTTCGCGTTTTTTATGCCTCTGAGTAATTTATACCTTTAAAAACAAAACATAAACACACACACACACACACACACACACCACGCACGCACACGCACGCCACGCACGCACGCGTGACGTACTCACGCACGCACAGACAGAGACACTTTGACACGTTGATATTTTATTGTATTACCAAAGAGGTCTTTTGACAAGGGGGGAGAGGTAACAGAACAATAACATTTCCCTCTTCCTTTCCAGCAAACAAATAGTACACTTTCATTCCTAGTGTGTATCAAATCCAAGGTTAACAAAAACAAATCAATTCGTAACATTTCGTATGTCCTCACGCACAGGAGTAATGCAGTAAGGTTAAAAAAACAAATAAAAAAAACACTTGAGACTGACTCGACCATCCACTCAATCAAATGATGACATTGTATTTTACTGATCTCTTCCACATGCGATGAATGATAATATTCATTCAAATATCTCTTATAATGTATTATCTTAAATTTCACTATCCTTCATCTGTCTAATTTTCAATGCATCCGCGATGAATTTTGTAACTGATTTAATTACAAGTTCATCATCTGATGATAACACGACAGAGACATTTTGTCTTTTCGCTATATCTAACTGGAAAATGAACAATTTGTCCGCACTTCATTATAAGCAATACAGTGGAACAGAAAGTGTTCTTCGTCATCAATAATATGTCTACATGCAGGACAAGTAGATTCTGTGGATGTTTCACATTCAAACCATCTTTTGTTCGCATTAAAACCTAAAGTTCTCAACCTAAATCTTGCGTAATTTATTCTGTGCCATTTATCTGTTATGACATTGAGAAACTTTTCAGAATGAAACACATTCTTAAATGAGAAAAACCGCGATATTTTTCTTTACTTTCCATATCCGAGTGCCAATTCTGTTTAAAAGAACAAATAAGCCTGTCTTTAAATTCCGCAATGAACTGTTGCTCATTTCCTACTTCCTGGGTCATCCACACTATTCCAAAACCCTGTTCTGAAAGGACTTTCTTTACTTTATGAGCCCAGTTTTCTTTAGCTTTTTTCCATTTCTAGAAGCATCATATCATAGGCTTGCCTGCTCAAACGGGACTGGGGTAGCTTCAAGATCTTCAACCAGTACTTAATACATTTCACAATGTACTTATATACAAAGGGTATCTGCCCATTTCTCCATATAAAACGGTGTTGGATGAATGAATAGGTACTTGAAGGAAACGCTTTATAGTATACGTGTGTACTTTTTCCATTTGCGAATTTTCATGTAAGCCCCAACTTTCAGCTGCATATGTAAGAAGAGGTTTTATCTGTGTATCAAACATTTTCCAAAATATCCCACAGTCTGTACAATTCAGTTTTCTCAGGGATTTCAGAATTTCAATAGTATCTTTTTTCCCTTTTCTCAGAGATTCTTCCCATGCGTAACGGAAAGTTAATTTTGTTGAAAATATCATTCCAAGATATTCATATGGATTAACTACTTGAACATCTGCATTTGCATAAGACCATTTTTCATACACTGATAGGTGGCCACCCATTCTAAACCACT
Source organism: Conus canariensis (assembly GCA_033310375.1). Taxonomy (NCBI): domain Eukaryota; kingdom Metazoa; phylum Mollusca; class Gastropoda; order Neogastropoda; family Conidae; genus Conus; species Conus canariensis. The sequence continues at coordinate 19,871,870 of CM065732.1, forward strand.
AATCGTCTTAATCCCAAGTTAACAGATAAACCTAAGTTGGTCTGCTTCTTCTCTCAATACATTGTGTTGGTTTTGCAAAACCTACAACTGTTCCGGACAGAAGAGATCAACTATCATCAGCATACAGTATGTAAAACTAATTCCAACTGCTCCAGGTATTCATGGAACCAGTGTCGTCCTTTGTGGACAAATCCACCGCCGAGTTGTTTATAAAAAAAGAAAAAAACTGTGGACTCAACAAGCATCCTTGTTTTACTCCATTTGGACAATCAAAATAATCTGAATACTCACTCTTCCCATGCACACATGCAAGCACTGAGTTGTAGACCCCTCTAATAGCCATGTACAATTTGCTATTAACACCACTTTTACGGAGTACATTCCACAGAGCATTCCGATTTACCGAGTCAAAGGCCTTCTTGAAATCTACAAATGAAATGTAGAGCTTCGATTTGCAGAGTAGATGATTCTGAATCAAAGAATATAGTGTAAATATATGGTCTCTGGTGCTGTAACTGGTTCTAAAACCTGCTTGTTCTTCCACTATTTTTTCTTCAGTTTCAGCCCATTCAGTTAATCTTGCATTTAGTAAGTAAGTGTAGTGTTTACTTAAAATGCTGGTGATACTCCACGATAATTGTATGCTGAAAAGTATGCTGATCTGGCAAACAGCCAGAGGAGAGAAGGCTATCAGGTCAAAGTCCTCACTGCAGAAATTGGAGCTTGGGGGTTTGTAGGAACGTCTGCATACAGCCTCATGAAACAGCTCTCAGTTGCAGGGAGGGAAAAAACCAGAGCCCTAAAGCAATGGCAGAAGCGGCAGAGAGGTGTTCAAGCTGGATCTGGTCAAGGAGGAACAAACGTGAACTTCATAAGGCTTAAATTTCCTACAAATATCAGGTGTCCCTGTGGTTCAGTGGTTAGAGTGCGAGTCATTAAGTGGAAAATGAGCATGTCCAGAGGGTCATGGGTTCGAATCCCAGCCATGGCTCGTCCCAAGATGGGAAAAAAGGGGGGCAGCAGAGGACATCCGGAGTCATGAACCGGGTGTGCCCCCCCCCCCCCCCCCCCCCCCCCCCCCAGAGTGTCAGGAGATAAGGGCCGAAACATTTGCTTGAAGGGGGCTTCTCTTCTGAGGACTCTCTGCTGCCACGCTCTCCACGAGTTTCTTTCTACCGGGATTGTTCACGTCTCATTTGTTTTTGTAAATTGGTACAATTATAGATTTAGCCCATTCTGGTGGAAAGATACCATTATCAAAACGTTGGGTGAATAAATGAACAAGAAAATTGATTACAGATGTGTTTGCAATCTTCAACATTTCTGCTATGATTCTATCTGATCCTGCACTCTTTCCTAATTTTAAATGTTTAATACCAGCAACGACTTCTTCACTGGAAATAGGTTGATTCAATAAATGCGCAATTTCACTTTCTTCTACCATACCGGTCTCTTCTTCCTTACTTTTATTATCAAAACTATGAAAAACGCCCCAAAAATGGCCATGCCACTGTTGAACTGAGATTTCGTTATACACAAAACTCTTTTTGTTTATAGATCTTATCACTGACCAGAACATTTTAGAATCATTGACTGGGTTTTTTTTTTTACTTTCTTTAACCTACTTTCTTTAAACTCCAGTTCCTTTGTTTTCTTTAGCGTAGCATACTCTTTACGTGATACAGCGTATTCTTCTCTTTTCTTACTTTTATCCTTGACTGTTTTGCATCTCTGAAATCTTTTTAATAACCGTTTAACTTCCTGTTTCTTTCGTTCGCACTCATTATCAAACCAGTCATTGTATGTTCTGCTGCCTCTACAAATAACTCGAACCATACAAGCTGCGGCTCCGCACAAAGCACTGACAAATTTATCTAGACTCTCATTCACATTAATTTGTAATAACTGACACGCTTTCTGCATGCTATCTAGAAATTCATCACATTCAAGTTCATTTCTGAATATACCAGCTTATTCATCAGCCCAGACAATATTCTCTTCACATTGTTCAGCTGAATACCTCTTCTCTAATTTACAACAAATACTTCTCCATATTGCTTCAAATGGTAAGTGCCATGAATAAATGCAATCACCAATGTGTAAATCAAAGTTTGACAACAAGCCATTGTGAACCAGTACGTAATCGATCACACTACATCCGTTTGGAGACACAAAAGTATATTCACCTTCACTATCACCATCACAAAAACCATTTAAAATGCTCAAGTTGAACATGATACAGAAATCCAACAATGATTTACCAAAATAGTTAATAACTGATTCTTTAGAGCAACGTGTGCAGTTGTCGTCATCCACAGTGACATTCTCCATACTGCTCACATAGTTTGTCATAATTTCATTTTCAGCTTGTTTGTAACCTGGTCTGGCATTCAAATCTCCCATAACCATAAAATAAAGTGTATCCATTTCTTTTTCAAACTCTTGAAGTAAGGCTTCTTCCATTATTAGGACACCATCTTTGATTAATTTATCATTGTATATCGGGCCTCCTTCCGGGACCACATAGCAAGCAACCAAGACTACATCTTTATCAGTGTTAAATATACTTTTATCTATTTTTACTGCAATGGCATTGTCACAACTGAGCTTTGTTTCTTTAACCTTTTTATGTAAACAAGTTTTAGCACACACAGAGAGAGAGAGAGAGAAAGAGAGAGAGAGAGAGAGAGAGAGAGAGAGAGAGCTCTGAAATTTTTGATTGAAAGGTCACCGACCTGTATACAATGTGTACACGTTTGCTGAGAATGAAATAAAAAGGGGGCACGGGTCATCAGCTAAGGAAGCAATTCCTTTCCAGAAACACGCAAGCAAACAATTACAAGGGGAAATAATTCAAGGAAACAAACCAAGATAAACAAAAATGTTTTCACTTGCGTTTGAAACCAGTCACAACACATATTCATATATCTAGTTCCCGTTCATAACTTCATGTCTAGTTTTCAGTGCATAAAAGATATACATTGCCAAATTTCTAGGGATCATCATGTTTTCAGATTGCCTCAAATAAGCTAAACAATCGCCATTTGGAAATGAAATGAGGCAGGGAACAGTAAACGATAAACAGTAAACAAGTTGGATATTTTTTGCTCCCATAAGAAAACCTAACACAGAGTAACTTTTATTCAAGACTGGCACAGCCTTTTAAACTTGAATAAAGTCAGACAAATACATAGACGAACAATCTAATAGTGGGGGAAAAAACAAGCGCAGGCCAACAACTGAACTCTCTCCATAATAATGACTTGGCAAAGATTTGGACTTAAGGAGGGAGGGGGGGCAGGAATTTGAAGATGGAGAAACTGGGAACATGAAATTAAGAAAATATGTTACAGATATGAAAACTCTTCACTAGCTGCATAAGGGAACCATCACAATCCCTTTTGAAGGCAGATATATTTGTACTGCCCGCCCCGAGGCCCCCCGTCCGCCGGGTCGGACCCACCAGGGAGACACGGCTGGTTGTGTCTGCGCTCCTGGCGTCAAATAGAGACACACCACAGTCCATAATACTGTGGTGTTCTCACCACCAAGAGTGCAAAAAAGAATCCAACAGCACCCCCAAAGCAGCCAGCGAAGAGCAGCAAATGAAACCAAACGAAAGTGCGGGGAGTACTGTTTATCGTTTACTGTTCCCTGCCTCATTTCATTTCCGATTTTGTTTTGATCAAATTGAGGTTATTTGTATTTGTTTCTGTCCGTCTGTGTGTTTGTCTTTTGATCTCCCTTGCATCTTTGGGTGGATCCTCAGGCGTAGGCTCAAAGATTGTCCCCTATGTTTTATACTGTTTGCATAGTGTCTTTAGTTTTTCAGCAACTTTTTTCCTCCCCACACTTTCGTTTGGTTTCATTTGCTGCTCTTCGCTGGCTGCTTTGGGGGTGCTGTTGGATTCTTTTTTGCACTCTTGGTGGTGAGAACACCACAGTATTATGGACTGTGGTGTGTCTCTATTTGACGCCAGGAGCGCAGACACAACCAGCCGTGTCTCCCTGGTGGGTCCGACCCGGCGGACGGGGGGCCTCGGGGCGGGCAGTACAAATATATCTGCCTTCAAAAGGGATTGCGATGGTTCCCTTATGCAGCTAGTGAAGAGTTTTCATATCTGTAACATATTTTCTTAATTTCATGTTCCCAGTTTCTCCATCTTCAAATTCCTGCCCCCTCCCTCCTTAAGTCCAAATCTTTGCCAAGTCATTATTATGGAGAGAGTTCAGTTGTTGGCCTGCGCTTGTTTTTTCCCCCACTATTAGATTGTTCGTCTATGTATTTGTCTGACTTTATTCAAGTTTAAAAGGCTGTGCCAGTCTTGAATAAAAGTTACTCTGTGTTAGGTTTTCTTATGGGAGCAAAAAATACCCAACTTGTTTACTGTTAATCGCCATTTGGATAGGAATAGAATCTTGATAAATATTTTTCTCGCAAACATGAGTACTTTAGACATTCAAACAAGAAATGAAATTCGTTTTCAATTTCATTACAAAATGGACAGTTTTTTGGTTGTTCGTCATATCTGTTATTAATTTTTAAATCGCATAATCCCAAACGAAATCTCGAAAGAGCATACCGAAATTTATTAATTGTGATAACTGACAAATATTTTTCTGTGTGGAATATAGATTTGAATTATCTGTATGTTGAAAAACGATCGCTCTGAGAAATTTTTGCATTCCAATCTTGAATATAACAATCCAACATTCGTTGTTTTTGTTCCTTCAAGAACATCGCTTTATTTCTAACCCCTCCATTTATCCAAATCTCTGAAAAACCAAAAATATCAAAACATCTTTTAATATGATGTGACCGGTTATGATGATTCAAATGACCACGGGAAAACTCGGGAATCTTATTCAGAATCATCAAGTGGGCTTGCTTTGGAAATCTGTCAACTGCCATATTTTGGAGTTCAAACCAGTATTTATTGGATATCAAAGTACTGTCAATACACAAAGGATATGGACCGGTTTCACCATATATTCGGACTTTTGGGGCTCACACCCAGTAAACGTTTACAAGCGAACAAATGAACTGCTTACTTATATTTGGTTAGGCCCCAAAGCTCAGCAGCATACAATAACAAGGGCTTTACTTGAGAGAGAGAGAGAGAGAGAGAGAGAGAGAGAGAGAGAGAGAGAGAGAGAGAGAGGACAGAGAGAGTTCGAACAACTGGCTTCATAGTAAAGGAGAATCAAAGTGATATTTTTTTTGGAGACAGTTGTCGAAAATTATTGCAAGTCAATTTAAACAGCAGCAAGTTGAACAGTGATCATATCTGAACACCCAATCGTTTGAACAATCGTTCTCTTTGCCGTTGCCTGCGTCGTTCTTTGGCGTTCCCAAATAGGTAGAGAAATGAATGAGACACTGATTTCATAGGGAATAGCAACATAGCTACTATCAATCCACATGTGCCTGGGCACTGGAAAATCCGTCACTATCAGTATGATACACAAGCACAATGTCAACCCACAGACTATGTCAAACGGAACCATTGGCGACACGCGGCTTGCCAAAACAGAGTCATGAGATTGAGTTAGACCCGTTTTCAGCTGCCGCTCTGTTGCCGGTTCATAGCAAAAACAGATGACTGACAAGTAGTAATGATGGTGTACAGAGCAATATAGAGACCTGCAACAAAAGCGAATATATTTGAATGCTGTAGTGATCCTTTCCACAGTGGCATCAGTGGCTGACAAGCACCTGTTTGGCTGTACGTTGTGCGATATGATGACCCAGGAAACAATGGAAATCTTGCAAGGAATAGTCCTACAATCCAAATCACTATGCACATTATACGGACAGAGGCATTGCCCAGAACAAATGGTCTGTTTGAACAATGCAAGACTACGTATCGCTCCATTGTAAGCAAGCACATAAGGAACGTAGAGACATGTGAGGTCAGGACGAATAAAAAAAAACCCACACAGCTGGCACATATGACTATTTCTCCAAGCTGTGTCCTCAAACGAGTAAGATCCATGGTATGCTTGGTCTCTCAGTGTCACAATGGTCAGATACATTCCCATGACAGAATTGCAGCACATTAAATTCATCATAATTATGACAGCATTAGTCTGTCTCTGTCTACTTGCTTTTGTAACATACTTAACAACTATACAGCCTATGGCAAAAAATAATATTGATATTGCAAAAACAGCATATAGAGCTGTGTATGAAAGAGACCCTAACAGAGATTCACACGATGATATGAGGTAAGTAGGTCCGTGGCAGTTCTTCATACTAAAACCTTTTGGAAGAACCTTGGTACAACAAAGTTCAAATCTACTTGTTTATGTAGCTCTAGTCTGTACAAACCTATCACCAAATCACTTGAAAATGCATTCAGAGGACAACCATTTAGATCTATAATTTCTATTGCATTTAGAGCCTGAAATCCATACCCCCAAAACACGCTTTACCCTACTGTGCGACAAATTTAACATCTCTGATCGGGCAAACCCTTTCAGGTTAAAATTGAAGTCTGTAATATTGTGTGTGTGTGTGTGTGTGTGGTGTGTGTGTGTGTGTGTGTGTGTGTGTGTGTGTGTGTGTCTGTCTGTCTGTCTGTCTGTTTGTCTGTCTGTGTCTGTGTCTGTGTCTCTCTGTGTGTGTTTCTTCACGGCACAATCAATGCTCTTGCATATACGACGTTGGTATCCTTAAAGAGAGAGAGCGAGAGAGTCAGACAGACAGACAGACAGACGGGGGCACAGAGAGAGAGATATATGGGCAATTGAAAGCCTCCCCGTAGCGTATCCCCTGAGTCACGATCAAGTTCTAAAATTATGAAATATAAATAAAATAGTAAGAATACTAGGTGATCTTGGCAGATTGCATTATAGGCTGGCAGCATGCATGCATGCCTAACATGCGCGCGCGCGCGCGCGCGCGCGCGTGTGTGTATGTGTGTGTGTGTGTGTGTGTGTGTGTTGTGTGTGTTCTTGAAACATACCTCCTGCGCAAGTCTTCCTAGGACAAAAGCAATAGAACCTAAAATTAATCGAAGTCTGTTGTTTGACTGTGTCGCCCTTAGAAATTAAAATTTCAAGTTTTTTTTTTTTTATCGCCACATGAAGACATGCTCTGTGTGGGCATTTAGCATGTTCAGCCATATTTAGAAAATGGTGAAGCTTAAGGAAGGGCTGGGGGAGTTTCATGGAGTTTGAAGAAGTGTCAAAACAAACAGACAAACAGTAACAACAGAATACGCATGAACCCTTAGTACATTAGGGTAGAGGAACAATTTAGAAGAACACGTGTAAAGATGTATTGCTGAATTATTGGGGAAGGTCGTGTATTAAACGGAGGTTCATGCTAAAAACAAAAAGGCCATAAACACAGAAATGGGAGGTAAAAATGGCAAACTTTCCAGAGGTGCATGAAGTCTTATCTCCCCTCCCCAAGAAACTTTTACCAGAAAAAAATGGCGGAGGCCCAACGTGGCAGGAAGAGCCGAGTGAAAAATCGCGTGTTTTTTCCCAAGGTTTTGTAACGTGCTTTACGCCTATTGATCTGAAAATATTAAATTACCATGCTGTCTCTACCTCCGAACCACTACGTGTATCGACAGTGTCAGAAAGGCATGAAATAGGTGAAACCTAGTACTCATATTGTGTGGAGTATTATCTTAATAGCTTGAAATTGACTCTCTCTCTCTCTCTCTCATTTCCATGTACCAAATGTTGTTCTTTTTGCGATCTATTATTGTTTTTTCTGTGAGGGCCGGATGTAATGAAAAAGGCCTGTAGCGATTATTCCGTTTTTTGTTCTCAGTGAAAACTCTCTCTCTCTCTCTCTCTCTCTCTCTCTGAGCGTGCATGTGTGTGTGTGTGCGTGTGTGTGTGTGTGTGTGTGTGTGGCGTGTGCGTGCGTGCGTGTTTGTAATTTGGACTCATACACATTTATTTGTTGTAAAAAGCCATCAAAAGAATTATGGACACCAAATAAACAACGAAACAAACAACAAAAACCTAAGTGACAGTTGAAGAGAGGTGATAAAACATGTGCCTGTAAAACCATAGGAAAGAAATCCAACTGATTAGATAAGTAGGTAGGTAGGTAGGTAGGTAGGAAGGTAGGTAAGTAGGTAGGTAGATAGATAAACAAAAAGATAAGTAGATAGATCATACGGCCAGTTCAGGCTGAAAATACCTTGACTTTAGAATGGAACTTGGAGTCTGAAATTACGTTGTTTAATCAAATGCATGTACTAATCCTTTTGAGCTTTGAGAATGTAACCGCGCATTCAAAATCGTAAGTAGACGAGACCTAAGTGCATCATACATGGAACATTCATTAGCAAAATGCAGTTCATCCTCCACAACTTCATATGATTTACAAAGCCGTTCTTGTACTTTGGGAATGCTGTAGTTACACCCCATTTCGATGTCTAGTTCCCAATAGTTGTTCAACGCTCTCCGTCTACGGTGACGTCGTTCGTCTTGGACAGCCGTTTGGAGGATGCGCTGTTAGTGACAGCTGTCCTTGTCACGGTGATCGTAAGACTAACGTCCCTGGTGGTAGGTGCCACGGTAATTGTTTGAGTATTGATTGCCACGGTGCTGGTCACCTCTGTCAATGTACCGGTGCTGACTGTCTTGGTAGTGTCCACAGTGGTAACGTGTCATCTTGCCTTTGTATGTATCGTCCTGCTTGTGTCTGTACGCTACTTGTCTACGCCTTTCTCCCGTTGGTATCCCAGGGAAGACCAGATTTCCTTCTGTTCAGATTGACGCTTGGTAGGTCTGCAGGACATCTGTGACTCGCCTGATGATGACATGGAAATACTGTTCGTATGACTTATAGATGGCAGTCCCAAGCTGCAATGCCGAACAGCAAGTTAGGAGAAGTGGTTGCAGTATATATTGCATGATGCCACTGAGAAGCATCTCACCGGTATTTAATCCATACATTATGACATGAAATGAGAAGAAAGTGACAACAATGCAACAGC
>CM065732.1:19885838-19918338 GCA_033310375.1 Conus canariensis
ATCAACTTTAGGGGGAGTACTTCTGGGCCGGTCCCAGAAGTACCCCCCTTGCATATCTCCTTTGTTTATGCGTTCATGGTTGCTATTTACTGGTTATAAACTCATACATGGACATTCTACTAGAATCAACATTGAAATGTAGTCTGAATCAAGTTTAGGGGCAGTACTTCTGGGCCGGTCCCAGAAGTACCCCCCTTGCATATCTCCTTTGTTTATGTGTTCATGGTTGTTATTTACTGGTTTTAAACTCATACATGGGCATTCTATCTGAATCAACATTGAAAACGAGTCTGAATCAACTTTAGGGGGAGTACTTCTGGGCCGGTCCCAGAAGTACCCCCTTTGCATATCTCCTTTGTTGAAGTGTTAAGGGTTGTTATTTACTGGTCATAAACTCAAACAAGGACATTCTATCTGAGTCTACATTGAAAACGAGTCTAAATCAAGTTTAGGGGGAGTACTTCTGGGCCGGTCCCAGAAGTACCCCCCTTGCATATCTCCTTTGTTTATAATAATAATAATGAATACTTATATGGCGCCTATTCTCGGCTAGAGACCAAGCTCTAAGCGCTTTACAATCAACACTCGTTTACACAACGGGCTGCCTACCTGGGTAGTGCCGACTGAAGAGCTGCCAGCTGGCGCTTCATTCAGTCGTTTCCCGTGTCATCCAGTCAATATCGTTCAATATCGTTCAATCAGTTTCTTTACTTCCTTCATTCTTTCCATTTCTTACGCAGGGTGCATGCTGTGTGTAACGTGTCATCCATACCAACGGCCAAACTGGCCTACTCTTCCGAAAGTTGGTGATGGGATTTTACGTGTGTGCAAGATATTATGCGTGCGTTCACATACGGAACCTCGGTTTATAGTCTCATTCGAAGGACTGTATGGGAAATGGAGTCAGAACTAATGTTAACTCCGAGGGAAAAATCCCCCTGTACCGAAAACGCCCCGGCGGAGATTCGAACCCGCAACCCCAGGATCACCAAGATTACGAGTCAGGCGCTCTACCAACTGAGCTATTCCGGCTGTGTTCATGGTTGTTATTTACTTGTTTTAAACTCATACATGGGCATTCTATCTGAATCAACATTGAAAACGAGTCTGAATCAACTTTAGGGGGAATACTTCTGGGCCAGTCCCAGAAGTACTCCCCTTGCATATCTCCTTCGTTAATGTGCTTAGGATTTTTATTTACTGGCCATAAACTGATATATGGCATTCTATCCGAATCATCTTTACAATCTAGAACGAATCAACTTAAGGGGGAGTCTTTCTGTCCCCCCCCCCTCCCTCTCCAATGCATTTCTCATTTATTAATGTGTTCAAGATTGTTATTTACTGATCATTTTTCATACATGGATATTCTATGTGAATCATTATTAAAAACAAGTCTGAATCAATTTGAGAGGAAGCATTTCTGGGCTGGTCCCAGAAGTACCCCCTTGTATATGTCCTTTATACATGTGCTCGAGGTTGTTATCTATTGGTCAAAAACACATACTTAACGTTCTTTCAGTTGCAGAAATTGTTATCTTGATTTATTACTTTTTTCATTGATTGTTTTTTTAGACAATGAGTTGCGATGGGGGGAAGAGAAAGACGGACGGGAACTTGCTCTTTCGTGTTAACTTTTTATACATATACATATTTCGCTATATTTGTAAAATTCCTCACTTCGTGAAATGAGTAAGCCCATTTTGTGAAATAAGCAAACCCTATGCATATTTCATGAAATGAGCAAAAGCAGCTTTTTTTTTCTTTTTCTTTTTCTTTTTTTTTTTAGCAAAATAAGCAACAACAAAAAAGATTTGAGAAAAACTCTGAACTGTGTGTGTATGCGCGCCCGTGTGCGTGTATGTGTGTGTGTGTGTTCGTGTGTGTGTGGTGTGTGTGTGTGTGTGTGTGTGTGTGTGTGTGTGTGTGTGTGTGTGTGTGTGTGTGCGTGCGTGCTTGCGTGTGCGCGTGCGTGTATGAGCGCGCGCACGCGCGTATTTGTACATGTATGTGTATATGCGCACGCGCGCGCGCGCGCGCGTGTGTGTGTGTGTGTGTGTGTGTGTGTGTGTGTGTGTGTGTGTGTGTGTGTGAGCGTGTGTGTGTGTGTGTGTGTGTGTGTGTGTGTGTGTGTGAGAGAGAGAGAGAGAGAGAGACAGACAGACAGACAGACAGACAGACAGACAGACACAGAGAGAGAGAGAGAGACACACACACAGAGAGACAGAGACAGAGAGAGAGAGAGAGATGTTTCTGAATGAGTATCTTCTTGTCCTTTGATGTCCATTCAGCCTCACTGCTGAAACCTTTAAACTGACCGAGCTGTCATCAAATGGACAGCCAGCAACGTGTTAAAGACGCACTGGACAAAAAATATGAAGAAAGAGATATCCAGATTCTTAAAGACAACAGATCCAAAACGACCACACCCAGGGAGATGTACTACATCAGAAGTAAGTTCGGCCTTCAAGTTCTTTTTCGTTACTGCGTGAGTAGGCATCTTGGAGGAGGATTTCAGATCCCTCATCGATCCAAATATGAAAAACTTAAAAGATGGAAATAGTGAGGGACAAGGGGATGGCGGTGGACATAGTGATGGTGAGGGACATGTGATGATACTACAACTACTTCTTCTGCTGCTGCAGCTACTACTACTACTATAACAACGGTAGCAGCAATGACAAGTGCAACAACAGGAGTGGTTGTAACAACGCCAATAATAACTTCAGCTGCGGCAGCAGTGAGAGTAATAACGACAACAACATCGACAACAAAATCGAGATATATTATGAAAGGAAGTGTATAGTACAGCCCTGTCATGTAGTCTCAGACCGAAATGGAAATCCGTAGCATCATCTTAATCATCCTCATTCTCATCGATCAGCATAAAAAAATAAATGTCTCAAATTCTGTGGCCCTTCATGCCCTGCTCTCATGGTGACCTCAATTTCGATGTCCTCTCCACGTCTGTGGCCTTGGTTTGGTTCCGTCGGGGTCACCGGTATCGGCGAGTCCATGGGGGCTGTCGTTGGACGGACGTGGTGGCGCCCTCCAGAAGGAGAGCTCACTCACGCCGGCTCCGCGACTAAGCAATTATTGTCGTCAGTAGGGGGCTTAGTAGGTAAGATAAGATAAGATAATGTTGCTTATAGCCCAGCCGACCGCATAGGGGCCACATCAGGGCTGTCACCACGTTAAAATCAACTCACAAGTCATTAAAAAAAAATAAAAATAAAAATAAATTAAAAAAAATTAAAAAAAAAACCACCTTTCACACATCTCTTTAAAAGACATCTTCTAGAAACGCCCCAGAAACTTCGTTAAAAATCTTTCATCCGTAAAATCTTAAATCAGATGAAAAACGTTAATCTCTCTCAAAAACTCAAAGATCACGTCAGGCGGGACATCCCTGAACAGGATTTTCATGGACTCTGCTGTAAAATGTTTGTGTCTCACATCGTGCAAGTCCCAACACTCTAAAAGAATATGTTTCATTGTGAGTGGCACATGACATGGAATGCACCACGGAGCTTCTTCACTCTTTAAAAGGTACGAATGGGTAAAATACGAATGGCCGGTGTGCAGCCGGCACAGAACTGTTTCTTCTTTACGACCACCAGACGCAGATGGGAGGAACTCCTTAAGGTTTGGACGGATCTGAAAGAGTTTGTTATCCGTCTGTGTATTCCAATCCTCCTGCCAGAGGTCTCTCACATAATCGTTAATTTTAGGTTTCAGATCTGAGCAGGGGATATATATGTTGGACAGTTTCTCTCTTGTGGCATTCTTGGCTAAACGATCAACCATTTCGTTCCCTCCAATGCCAACATGACCAGGAATCCAAGCCAAAATAATGTTGTAATCATCCGCTTTCAACTTGGTCAAAAGTTCAAAAAAGTGTAAAAGTTCTGGGTGCTGAAGGTTGCGGCCAGCTATGGCCTCCAACGCTGACAGTGAATCTGACAGAACCAGAAAGTCCCTCTTCTTAGATTGTGAGATTATCTTCAATGCCAGAACCAGAGCAGTAAGTTCAGCGGAATAGACAGAAGCATCTGGAGGTATATGTTCTAACAGTATCTGAGAAGGAGCCCCAGGGCAGTAGGCTGCACAGGCCACTCCATCCTCAGACTTGGAACCGTCAGTGAAAATTTTCTGATAAGATGGAAATTTTGAACAGAGGTCAGAATACAATGCCTTGTATGCCAGAGAGCTGGTAGACTCTTTACGAAAAGCTGCAAGATCAAAACAAATCTCTGGTGTGAAAAAGGTCCACGGAGGCTCATCTGGAAACTTGGAAAAATCCGACACAACTCTTAAGTCTAGACCTGCATTCCGCACGTGAGGCTGCATACGAAGACCAAACGGCGGAATACAGTTAGGGTTGTTTTCAAATTTACTTTGGAACGGAGGGTCAAAAACACAGTCATAGGCAGGGTTTTCTGGTTCCGAGAACAGTCTGATATAATAATTCAGAGACAGTTTCAGCCTGCGGTTGGACAGTGAGGGTTCACCTGCCTCTGCGTACAGGCTGTACACAGGGGTGGTGCGGAATGCTCCAAGACAGAGACGAAGCCCTTGATGGTGGATAGGGTCCAAGAGTTTTAGGTAAGACGGTCTTGCAGAGCCGTACACAGCACAACCATAGTCCAGTTTGGAACGGACCAAGGCTCTGTAGAGGTGCAGCAAAGTTTTCTTATCAGCGCCCCAGTCAGTGTGTGCTACAACCCGCAGAATATTCAAAGCTTTCTGGCAAGAAGTTCTGAGGTTTTTAATGTGGCTGAGAAAGTTGAGTTTCTGGTCAAAAATAACTCCTAAGAATTTGGCCTCTTTGACAGCTGGAATGGGAGATTTCCCAATTTGAATTACAGGATCTGGAAAAAACTGACGGAAATTATGGAAGTGAATGCACTGTGTCTTTGTAGGAGAAAAAGCGAAGCCGTTTTCATCCGCCCACTGATGAATTTTATCTACACAAAGCTGGAGCCTGCGCTGGACACTCGGGTACAGGCTTCCAGTTGCGTAAACAGCAAAATCATCCACAAACAATGAGCAGTCTGAACCCTGTTGAACAGATTTAACAATGTTGTTGATCTTGATGCTAAAGAGGGCAGGAGACAGTATGCTTCCTTGCGGAACACCCAACTCCTGCTCATGAACATCAGAGAGAGTGGTGCCAACCCGGACCTGAAACTGTCGTTCTGCCAAAAAATTTTGAATGAAAAGTGGAAGATGACCCCGAAAACCAAGATCATGGAAATCATGAAGTATCCCAGATTTCCAGGTGGTATCGTAGGCCTTCTCCAAGTCAAAGAAAATAGCCACTGCGTGTTGTTTGTTCAGAAAGGCGTTCCGAAGCGTAGATTCCAGACGGATCAAATGGTCAACTGTGGTTCGATGTTTGCGGAAACCACACTGTTCTTTCGCCAAAAGGCCATCGGTTTCGAGTTTCCACATGAGTCTAGCATTGACCATTTTCTCCATCAGCTTGCAGACACAGCTGGTCAAAGCTATGGGACGGTAGTTTTATGGGTTACAAAGATCTTTTCCAGGTTTGGGAATGGGAATGATGAGGGCTTTTCGCCAAGAAGGTGGAAAGAAACCAGTAGTCCATACATGGTTGTAGACATGTAGCAGGATGTGCAGACCTTTTTGCGGAAGATGTTTCAAAAGTTTGTAATGGATTTCATCTATACCCGGAGAGGAATCGCTGCAAGAAAGTAAGGCAGATTTCAATTCGTTTAAAGTGAAAGGAAGATTGTAGTCTTCCATGTTATCTGATGAAAAGTTGCATGGTGATTTTTCTTTGAGGGCTTTGATTTTGACAAAACTGGCTGATTTGTTAGAAGAGGAGGAATTCTTTTCAATGGTTGAAGCAAGCAGATTAGCAACTGCTTTTTTCTCTGTTATTAAAGAGTCAGAAAACTTGAGATGGTTCACAGTGGGACAGGTGTTCTTCCCTTTGATTTTCTTGATGATTTTCCACACTTTTTTCTTCGATGTCTTGGATGTGAGACTTGAGCAAAACTGTTTCCAAGATAAACGTTTACTGGTCTTATATATGTGTTTGGATTTGGCCCTCAGTTTCTGATGCGCTCGAACGTTGGGCATCGAAGGTCTGCAAGAGACCCGACGTTGAGCTCTTTTGCGGGTTTTGTTAATTTCCTTGCATTCAGAGTTGAACCAAGGAACTTTTGGCATTAGGGGCTTCTTGGAAGATGTGTGGATGGTTGACTTTGCGCAATTCAGTATGAAATCTGAAAGACTTCCTGCCGGATCTTCACTTTGCAGGATCTTGTCTTCTTCCAGATCCATAAGAAACTTAGTGGCAAAGAGGTCCCAATCTGCTTTGATGAAATTGAGGCGTTCTGGTAAAGACTCACTCTCTGCATTCGTATACCGAAGCAACACAGGAAAGTGGTCGCTACCATGCAGGTCCTCATCAACCTCCCAAACAAAATCCAAAAACAAAGATGGGTCACAGACAGAAAGATCCAGACAAGATGTGGTGCCATTAGCGGAGTGAAAGTAAGTTGGCAATTTCCCATTCAAGACACACAGATCAAGCTCCGAAAACACTTCCTCTAAAAGCAGACCCCTTGGTGATGTTCTCTCACTTCCCCATAGAGGAGAGTGGCCATTCAGATCCCCCAACAGCAGGAAGGGTCTGGGAAGCTGCTCCAAGAGCGAAATGAGGCCCCGTTTAGTGACGCAGATATTTGGAGATAGATACAAACTACAGACAGTAACTGTTTTGTGAAGAGTAACCCGAGCTGCCACTGCCTGCAGCGGAGTCTGCAGAGCAACTGGGCTGTACAGAACAGAGTTGTGAATGAACAAAGCTACTCCACCAGAAACGCCATGTTCAACAGATTGTGCAGGTAGGTTTAGAGAGCTGTAGCCAGAAAGTGAAAAAGTTTTGTCAGACTTTAGAAGAGTTTCTTGCAGTGAAACTAGCATGGGCCTAGCCTCACGGCACAAGAGCTGCAATTCTTCAAAATTGGAAGACAGTCCCCTAATATTCCATTGCAAGACTGTATCCATTGTGGATGAGGATCTTAATCATCCATGTCTATGTCCTCTTCCTCTTCGTCATATAGAGCATCAAATGTATTTTGTAATTTCAGCTCCGCTTTTTTCAGTCTGTCCGGTGGAATTTGATGTTTCTTCTTCCCTGGAGGGGAAGAACTCAATGGTTTTGATGGCATTTGTGGAGGCTTTCCCCTGCACTCCACCAACGCCACTTTGCCCGACGCCACTGTCGGGGCTCCTCCCTTGGGAGGTGGTCTCGGCTTGGGGGCCGTCTCGGGGCGACCCCCTTGCTGGGCAGCCCGCACAGCTGCAGGCTTAGAGGATGCACTGGAAGTGCATCCTCTGGTGGGTTTATGGCCCCCACCAACGGCCGCTTTCTCTTGCGATGTTCTTGAAGTCGGAATACATTTCAGAGGTTCAAGACCACATGGGTCTGTCTGAACGCCTACTTCTACCTGAGGTACTCTGAGCGATTTTTTGACTACTGTCGAGAAAAGAAGCGGGGTTCCCCTCTGCTCCTGCACCAGCTTTTTTGCTTCGAAGAACGAAATCTTTTTTTCTGTTTTAACTCGCTGGATTTCGCTTTCGATTCGCCAGACAGGGCAGTCTCTTGAAAAGGAAGGGTGGTCACCATCGCAGTTCACGCATTTCGCGGATTCGCATCCACCATCATGAACTGCTTTGCTGCAGGTGGCACACACCTCCTCTCCCGGGCATCTCTCTTTGACATGTCCAAAGCGTTGACATTTGAAGCACCTCAGTGGGGACGGCACATACAGGGCTACTTTCACTCTCAGGTACCCCACCTTTATGGACTCTGGAAGAGTCGGTTTAGCAAAGGTGAGGAACAGAGTGTTGGTAGGTTTCCTCTCCGCACCTTTCCGAAAAGTCGCCCTCCTGACCTCGACCACTCCCTGATCAGCCAACTCAGCCTTTATCTCTCCCTCAGATATCCCGAACAATTCTCGGCAACGGATGACGCCTTTCGAGGAGTTGAGACTTTTGTGAGGGGACACCCGGATGGGGTAATTTACAAGGCTTTCGGATCTCAATAAGTTGTCCGAGTGGACTTTTCGGTCGACCTGCGCCAGCAAGGAACCATCCCTCAACCTCTTGACTGATTTCGGCTCTGCGCCTGCAAGACCTTTCAGCCCCTTTGCAACAGCAAAAGGACTCAACTTAGTAATGGGTCGCTCGCTATCTGCCGACTGGATAATCAGCCAAGACGGCCATGCACCTATCCTATTCCGAACTTCAGTGTCGGAATCCGAGTCCGTATCCCTGGAAGGGTCGAAACCCAGTTTTCTTCTTTTTCCTGTTTTTATGTTTATTGAGGCCATGAAGGTTTTAAATACCGGCAGAGATAAACGGTCACCCCAGGAGAGCTGCCGTGCTGGGGAAGGGACAATGGATGGCTATAGAATGGCGTCCGTGAGCCTGGTACCGTCCCGCATGAAAACCAGACAGTGCACCTTAGCGACTGAATTGGGATCAGCCACTCAGCCCCTCGCCAGGTAACTGTAACTTGGGCTTCCCCGCTGCTTACGGCAGCGACTCAAGTATCAGAGAAAAAAAGAGTGTGGAACAGAAGGCTTGAAGGGGAGACGAAGAAAGAAAAGATCCATTAAGAAAGGCAGAAGATAGAATAGGAAAAAGGTGGGTTACTATTTGTCTGGGCCCTCACTCCTAACCTTTCTGACATGGGAAACCCTACCAGGAGCATCAATTCCTACCACGTAATGCTTGGCCAGTCAGCAACTTGGCTATACAGGCCTAGAAGCGTTCACGACAACTAACCATCTAGTCGACTATCGATGCCCCCGTCAGCAAAGCCTAGAAGATCACTGGACCACGCAAGCCCTCCGACCACGGCAAGGTTGCAACCCCCGGAGGGGGCTTAGTAGGTGGTGTCCTGCGTATGTTAGATCAGAACAGGCGCCACTGAACACCGCCGAAGTGACTCGGCATCAGTGCAGTGTCTCCTCCGGTGGGTAGCCTCTTGATGACTTGACATTGACTGCTCCCTGTGGATTGCCGGTGCCGGGGCTGCGGCGGGGCCGACCGGGCTGTGGCTGTGGACGGGGTGTCGGAATGAGCGGCATGGGTGCACTGCCTCTGAGGTGGCGCAGAGGTTGGGACAGCAACAACAACAACAACAACAACAACAAAATCGGGTAAAGTAGTGTGGTGCAGTGTAGCTCAGTGTAGTGTAGTGCAGTGTAGCGCAGTGCACCGCAGTGCACCGCAGTGCACTGCTGTGCAGTGTAGTGTAGTGTAGCTCAGTGCAGTGTAGTGTAGTATAGTGCAGTGTTGTGTCGTGTAGTGTAGTGTAGTGTAGTGTAGCACAGAGCAGTATAGCGCAGCGCAGTGTAGAGCAGTGGGGTGCAGTGCAGTGTGGTGTAGCGTAGCGTCGCGTCGGGTCGGGTCGGGTCGGGTCGGGTTGATTCAGACTATATTTCAGTGTTGATTGAGATAGAATGTCCATGTGTTAGTTTATGACCAGTACACAACAACCCTGAACACATAAAGGAGATATGCAATAGGGGCACTTCTGGGACCGGCCCAGAAGTACTCCCACTAAGGTTGATTCAGACTATATTTCAATCTTGATTCAGTGAGAATGTCAATGTATTAACTTTATAATCAGCAACTAACAACTCTGAACACATTAATAAAAGAGATGTGCAAGGGGAGTACTTCTGGGACCGGCTCAGAAGTACTCCCCCTAAAACTAATTTAGACTATATTTCAATGTTGATTCAGATAAAATGTCAATGTGTGTGTGTTTATGACCAGTAATTAACAACCCTGAACACATTGATAAAGGAGATATCCAAGTGGGGTACTTGTGGGACTGGCCCAGAAGTACTCCCCCTAAAGTTGATTAAGAATTGTTTTCAATGTTGATTCAGATAGAATGTCCGTGTGTGACTTTATGACCTTTAACTAACAACCCGCAAAACATTAACAAAGGAGATATGCAAGGGGGGTACTTCTGGGACCGGCCCAGAAGTACTCCCCCTAAAGTTGATTCAGACTATATTTTTATGTTGATTCAAATACAATGTTCATGTGTGAGTTTATGACCAGTAAATAACAACCCTGAACACATTGATAAAGGAGATATGCAAGGGGGGTACTTCCGGGACTGGCCCAGAAGTACTCCCCCGAAAGTTGATTCAGACCGGCCCAGAAGTACTCCCCTAAAGTTTATTGACTCGTTTTCAATATTGACTCAGATAGAATGTCCTTGTGTGAGTTTATGACCAGTAAATAACAACCCTGAACACATTAACAAAGGAGATATGCCAGGGGGGTGCTTCTGGGACCGGTCCAGAAGTACTCCCCCTAAAGTTGATTCAGACTCGTTTTCAATGTTGATTCAAATAGAATGTCCAAGTATGAGTTTATAACCAGTAGATAACAACCTTGAACACATTAATAAAGGAGATATGCAAGGCCATGGAAATGCATCATTCGGCCATGGAAATGCAGCATCATTCGGCCATGGAAATGCAGCATCATTCGGCCATGGAAATGCAGCATCATTCGGCCATGGAAATGCAGCATCATTCGGCCATGGAAATGCAGCATCATTCGGCCATGGAAATGCAGCATCATTCGGCCATGGAAATGCAGCATCATTCGCCATGGAAATGCAGCATCATTCGGCCATGGAAATGCAGCATTCGGCCATGGAAATGCAGATCATTCAGCCATGGAAATGCAGCACATTCGGCCATGGAAATGCAGCATCATTCGGCCATAGAAATGCATCATTCAGCCATGGAAATGCAGCATCATTCGGCCATGGAAATGCAGCATCATTCGGCCATGGAAATGCATCATTCGGCCATGGAAATGCAGCATCATTCAGCCATGGAAATGCATCATTCGGCCATGGAAATGCATCATTCGGCCATGGAAATGCAGCATTCGGCCATAGAAATGCAGCATCATTCGGCCATGGAAATGCAGCATCATTCGGCCATGGAAATGCAGCATCATTCAGCCATGGAAATGCAGCATCATTCGGCCATGGAAATGCATCATTCGGCCATGGAAATGCAGCATCATTCAGCCATGGAAATGCAGCATCATTCGGCCATGGAAATGCATCATTCGGCCATGCAAATGCAGCATCATTCGCCATGGAAATGCAGCATCATCGGCCATGGATATACATCATTCGGCCATGGAAATGCAGCAACATTCAGCCATGGAAATGCAGCATTCGGCCATGGAAATGCAGCATCATTCGGCCATGGAAATGCATCATTCGGCCATGGAAATGCAGCATCATTCGGCCATGGAAATGCAGCATCATTCGGCCATGGAAATGCAGCATTCGGCCATGGAAATGCAGCATCATTCGGCCATGGAAATGCATCATTCGGCCATGGAAATGCAGCATCATTCGGCCATGGAAATGCATCATTCGGCCATGGAAATGCATCATTCAGCCATGGAAATGCAGCATCATTCGGCCATGGAAATGCATCATTCGGCCATGGAAATGCATCATTCGGCCATGGAAATGCAGCATCATTCGGCCATGGAAATGCAGCATCATTCGGCCATAGAAATGCAGCATTCGGCCATGGAAATGCAGCATCATTCGGCCATGGAAATGCAGCATCATTCAGCCATGGAAATGCTGCATCATTCGGCCATGGAAATGCAGCATCATTCGGCCATGGAAATGCTGCATCATTCGGCCATGGAAATGCAGCATCATTCGGCCATGGAAATGCATCATTCGGCCATGGAAATGCATCATTCGGCCATGGAAATGCAGCATCATTCGGCCATGGAAATGCAGCATCATTCGGCCATGGAAATGCAGACGCATGCTGTGTTGGTCAGTAAGTTTGTAAAACACTTTTAAAGATGCATCCGTTACCTGGACGAAACTCGACTTTGATATGCCAGTTATCCCATATGAGACCGTAGTATAATCACCTCTGGGCAGGCGCTAGTCGAGGCCGAAATCTACCACAAACACACGCCTCTGAGAATCGAGCCCACATCCTCCCAGCACGCTAGTCGGTGACGCTAAAAAAAATTCACATTGAAGCAGGTATGAGCATGTTTGTTGTGACACGGTATTACTCACAAAAGAGCACACCAGTTTCGTGTAACTGATAGATCATCGGGGCGTTATGACGTACACATGAGCAACAGTGCGGTCCAAGTGGTCATCACGCTATTTCAGCATGCAGAGTGGATGCCTAGCGGTACGTGTCTCCTTCCTATAGACCCTGAACACCAGCGCTGTGTAGGTGTGCGTTTTCAGGGACCACAAGATACTGGGATTGATAATGGGTTGATAAGTTTGATCTGTATACGTGCACACTGGGAAGATCAAAACAAAATGTAAAGCAGCAGCGGCAGCAACAACGACAACAAAGGCCACACACGCACGTACACAACACATACACACACACACACACACACGCGCGCGCGCGCGCGCGCGCGCGCGCATGCACGCACGCGTACACACACACACACATACATACACACACATACACACACACGCACATGCACGCACGCGTACACACACACACACACACACACACACACACACACACACACACACACACACACACACACACATTTATCCACCAGGTACGACCAGGATCAAACTTCCGTACTCAAACTGACAGTTCAGTGTTCCAATCGTTTGATCGCCAGGTATTCCAGGACCTGAAGGTAAATACCAGTCTAGTCTATAGTGAAACTAAAACACGATTACAGTTCACGAGTCCCTAAGCGCTTACTTCATTAACTTGACTTTTGTGAGCATGCAGTGCCTTTTTCAGCCTGCGCAGTTTGTCCCGCGGACTGACGTCACCGGAGTCCATGTCATGTATAAAGGCTAGGGTCTCAGGGGTGGTGCAGTGGACGAGATCAAGACGTCCCAAGTGATGGCATCTCTTGGACACGTACTCCACCGCTCTGCTAGGGCGTTGATGCAGCCTGCACTCATCCACATGGTCACCATCATTACTGTCTTTGCTGTAGTCATCTCTATTATTTTCACTGGCATGATTATCGTCGTCAGCAACTTTCTTAAAATTGCCATCGGCTTCGCTGCAGATAATCCTGTTGCTATGATTGACAATGTGGTCATCAGGTTCAAACTCATCAGCGTCGTCGTGACTGTTGTGTTCTCCATCGTTTTCGTCGTTTTCATGTCATGGTTATCTGGCATCGTCACTGGTCGAGTCTGAATCGTCGTTATTGTTCACACGATCGCTGTCTAATGTCGTCACTAGACAGAATGACACTCGGTTGAAAATGAACATTTACATGAAAGATAGTTTCAAAATCAGTTGACTACAGACGATGGCTGAAACAAACTGGAAAGAAAAATTCCTAATCCGCCGAATGAAAGAGACAAAAGAAAACGAACAAATTGTCTTCTAATTTGTCTCTTTCGTTTGGCGGAACAGTAATAATGTTATTTTTCTGTTAAATCTGAATGAAAGTTATACGCTGGTGTACTGAACTATTAGTAGTTAGCGAGCACATCTACCACCGGTATGACGCCTTTACAAAGACCAACAACAAACAAGGGACATCATTTTTCTATCCATTTCCAAACACTTAGTCTTTAATGCAGAAAATGCATAACAATGGCGAGGATGTTATCCGGAATTCAAAGCACCGTCATGAAACAAAACTTAGAAGAACGGTATCTATTGTAATAGACCTTAATGAATATAGCAGATGCACCGTGCTAGACCTCAACAGAGTTAAAGGTGGTATGATATACTTTATGGAAGTTAAAGGCTGCAAGATAGACCACAACAGGGCTGCAGGCACTAGGATAGGCCTCAACAGAGTTGAAGGCTCTATATTATACCTTATGACAGACCTGAAGGACCTATGGTAGGCATTGATAACTTTGAAGATTCTATAACAGAACTTGGCAGAGCTGAAGGACCACTTATAGACCCTGTTATTACTGAAAGCTCTGTGACAGACCCTGACTTAATGCTTTTCTACAACAGACTATCTTCTCTCACTGAACAAAAATAAACGGTACGTGGACCTGAATAAAACGATGAAAGCAGGAACTGTTACCTGTAGTAAGCGAGCTGTAGAGCCACTTGAATGAAGGCGTCAGTACTCATCCCCCAGTTCTTCACTACCTCTGTACCCATCCCCTTCACGGTGAAGCCACTAAATTCCAACTCAACCTCAGGCCTGTAGGAAGATTGAAAGACTTACTCACGTTATAATCCCTGGAGGGAGTACATTTGAAAGCACACAATGCAAACAGTAACGGTCAACACACTGCGGTTTGTTTTAAAACCGTAATGTCTGTTCAGCAGAATGGTAAGAAAGAACCTCTGAAATCTTCTTCTTCTGTGATTACGGGTAACAATGTAAAAGTTGACAAAATAATAGCATTTGTTTAATAAAGCTCTCCTGTTGAATCAAGGACTGTTTTATTTACTGCTTGATGCTACATGTGAAAAAGAAAAAAGCATGGCGGATGCAATAAATAAACGTAGATGCCACTGAAACCTACATAACAATTACTTTCTAAGTTTGCTTGAGAAAGAACAATATTATTGGACTGCTTCAATCATACAATCAGTACATGTCTTTCATGAATAAACCAGCCGCAATCTTGCTTACATCCCTTTGCCTATGCAATTTTATGCACACACCAAAGTGCCCTGAGGGCAAGATATTGCAGAGGTTTGTTTGCTTGTTTCAGATATGTCTGCTTCAGAAATTGTAATTAACTAATCAATTAACCCGTTAACTGATTAATCAATTATTCAACTGACCCATTATGCTTCAGATATCGTAATCAATTATTCAATTAAACCATGAATGGTTGATTGGTTAATTAATCAATCAGTTGATTGATTGATAGATTGATAGACAGATTGATTAATTAATTGATTGATTGATTGATTATCATAGTAGCTTGATTAATTGATATATTCGTGGATTAATCGATTGATTGGTTAACAAATTGATTAAACAAATGAACACCGAAATGCACAACACTCCCCAGATGTCTGTTATCACCACAACGGGGGACAGCAGTCTTTGGAAATGTTGCTTCTGGCATTGCGACGTGTATCAGTTGAACGTCTGAAGAAGACATTTTGTTGAACATTCACTGCCTGTTATGCAGTGTGTTAATCAGCGTTATTCTGCACATGTTTGTGTTAATTTGTATTTTGCCATCGTCTTAATCCCGCTGCAGTCTGGTTTTTTTTATTATCTGATGCAGTCACAAAGGCAAAGTTAGTTTTGTTTTGTTCTGTTTTGTTTTGTTTTCACTTTTCATTTTTGTTTTGTTGTTTGTTTTTGCTTTTTTCGACAGAAGATTCAGGATAGCTATTTGAGCATGCGCCTGCTTGTAACACATAAAACATTCAAGTTTTAACAGAAAGAAATTATCTTTATTTGAATGTTTTAGAGTAAAAAAAAGTTTTACTCAATCATTGATTTCAGTGCCACTTTAACACTTTCCTTACTCATGCACAGAGGCTTTACGTGAACGTTTACATATGATAATCAGAACTTTAAAAAAATGTTGACAGGTTTTCTTTTTTTTACAACGGCAAAATTGTTTACATCATTTGGAAAGAGTTGTTGTGATAACAAGTCAACACGAGTGATAAAATTTTACCTGCTACATTAAAACGTGATAGATTTACACTATAGCCAGTCCTTCTTCAATACTCAATAAGGTGCTTGTTTATACAATGCTTTACAGGCTGTGTCACGTATTCTAATTGAAATAAAATTTAATGTATTTTTTTAATATTTCCGTAAAACATTTTCATAGAAACTTTATTAATATCACAACCAAAACTTGCAACTGAACCGACTTTTTTATTTTTTGCCTGATGGCAGACATTGCCATTTGACTTACGATTGTACAAGTTGTCGAGCTTTCCCAATGGCGGATATGGCCTTTGTTGTCAGATTTAGCCGGAGTCTGGTTGGGGGCCTCACTTGTTGGCGAGGAATCCCCACATTCCCTTCAGGACTGCTCGTCCTCCTTTCAGTACAATTAATTCATGTGACTGAATGTGGTATCATGTGTCTCAAAACATAACATTGTGTAAACGTCATATTGATATGCAGCCTACTATGAAACAATCAAAACCCATAGTTGTTATGTTCTAAGAGGTGCCAAGATTAATCTCTTAATGTTGCAGACACGCTAACGCCAGTACATAGTTTAATAGCTGGCGCCCGTGCGCCCGTCACACACACACACACACACACACACAACACACACACACACACACACACACACGCACGCACGCACGCACGCACACACACACACACACACACACACACACACACACACACACACACATTTACACTTTGGTTCATAAATATTGACACTAGACATATATATATATATATATATATATATATATATATATATATATATATATATATATATATATATAATGCTGAACAATTAAGTAGTGGGGGAAAACAAGTGCAGGCTAACAATTCTTCAGTCATTATAGTAATGACTTGGCAAAGATTTGAACTTTTAGGGAAAATAAATATATATATATATATATTCCTGACTTACACGAAATCGGATACGTGGTCAACCATCTGTGCCACGTGAGTACCATCGACAGCAATGTGTTCCGTTTGTATGCCCCAAGCTCCTCCCGCCCCTACGATCACCTGAAGTACACACACACACACACACACAACACACACACACACACACACACACACACACACACAGAGCACACTTACTGCAAATGCAATATTCAACATGGGCAGCAAAACATTTTATGCGTGTGCAATCGTTATCTGTAAATACCTTTCTCTGTGTCTGCGACTACACCCAAGGCTGTTCCAGACATTCTGCATTTTGCAATTTATAAACTTGCCTTTGCACAGCATTATTTGCCCTGTCAAGTCTTCAGCAATCCTGATATGCTGTCTTTATGTAGTTCTTGTCCTACATTGTTGTTGTTGCCGTTGTTGTTCTTGTTTTCGTTTTTGCTGCTGTTGGTTGTGTGTGTGTGTGTGTGTGGTGCGTGTGCGTGTGTGTGTGTGTGTGCGTGCGTGCGTGCGTGTGTGTGTGTGTGTGTGTGTGTGTGTGTGTGCTGACACTCTTCAATCCAACTTTCCTTTCCATTCTACATCTCGCCAATAATCCTAGTGTACACAGATTGCTCTGCTTCTTAGTATACTTTAACGCTTTGAAGGTCCTTCTAGCATCACACACACTATCGTTTGTTATCCATGGTTTCGATTTCCAACGGCATATTCCTTTCACCTTTGTTGCTGTTTCAGTCATCACCCGGATGAAACTGTTTGTGATGGCTTTGAGGTCTTCTTCCAGCACATGAATAGCAGAAGATGCAGGAACAGAAGATGCAGGATTATACGGATTTACTGCGGATTTAAATGAGATCGGCACTTTCAGGTTGAAAGCACTGATTTCGAGTTTGAGAAAGAAGGATTCATCTTCGGTACAACATGTTGGAGGCTCTGCACGCCCTCTAAAGGGAGATAAACTTGAATAAAATTTTAAAAAGCACTGGCCATCCATTTCAGCACTAAACGTTGTATACTAATATATAGGTTGTTCTTCCGCAACAAACCATGCACAAATATCTTTACAAAATCATATATGAATTTCAAAAGATACATATTGAACATAGATGCATTGACAACAATTTACGACTAGTATACGACATCACTGAGACTAAATATTGTTTACAAATAGGAAATCCTTGCGCAAAAAAACGTGGAAAAATTATCTTATCTTATTGAACATGAATATCTGGCGACAATTTACAACTAATATACGACAGCACTGGTTATACAGGTACATTGAATCTACCGGGAATGTTACTAAATATAGATTTTTAAAAAAGGGTTTGATTCAACTGATTCGGATCTTATGTTCAACGTTTGTTTTGAAAAGCAGGTCTTGCTGTATTTCCACTGCCCCCGCCCCCTGCCCGTCACATGTGGTCACAGGATGCAGATTGTAGGGAGCCCGCCACTGACCTGCAGACTTTTGTCCAGCCATCGGTTCCCCGGGTTGAAGTCCGACCCTCCCCCATAGTACAGTTGGGGGATGTCCGAGGCGTGCCGCGTCACCGTCAAGGTGGAGGTGGAGGGCAGAGGGGCAGAGACGGTGGGGGGAACGGGTGGGTCAAGGGTGAGAACAAACAGACTCCGTTGAATGTTCACCATCACCGCACTGTTCTTCTCGTCTGTCAACAGATCGTGTGGTTTTATCCCACTTGGTCCTCTCTCTCTTTGTGTGTGTGTGTGTGTGTGTGTGTGTGTGTGTGTGTGTGTGTGTGTGTGTGTGTGTGTGTGTCACAGGCCGTGAAGACGTGCGAAAAAGTTGACGGTCGCACTATGTATCAGGTCAACTTAATTCCGATTGTAACTCACGTGTGTTTTCAGTTAGGAAGTTTAAAGTTTTGCAATGGAATGTCAACGGCCTGCTCCCTAGATAAAGTCATAAATTCTTGTGTTCGTTCCTTCGATATCATTGGTTTTGCTGAAACCTGTACAGAGGCATTTCAGTCACATTTAGTAGTTGATTATTAAAGATTATGAGAGATTATTAATACAGGTTATGTTATGTTATAGCAGATAGAACTGGGTGAATTCAATGAAAGAGGTACAACTGGCAGTAAGAAAGTGCCTCGGACAGAAATATGGTCCAGTCACCTTGCACAAGTTCCTTAAAGATGGCGGCCCAGCTCTCTCTCGGCAGATACGTCAGCAACCCCACAGGTTGGGACCCACTGGTGCTGCTTTGAGTCACTTCTTTCAACTGCTCGTACAGCTGCTCAGTGCTCAACGCTCTTCCACTTTCAGCGTATACGTCCACTGAGAATATCTGCAAAGCAACGTTTCCACTCCTGCACCAGCACTGATATATTTTTGTGTTAAATTCTAATTCAATGCATCGAAAACATGATCATTAACCGATATGTGTGGCTACGTTATTCAACCAAGGTTGTCTGTGTACTTTGACCCAGCAATTTACAGCAAACATGGTTGTGTATGACTGTCACATACCGAAGCGGTGCTTGGGTTGGTTTGGATCGTTGTGAGTGTCGTCACGCGTGTTCTGGTCTCTCTTACATCTTTCTTCCCCACGCGGACTGCTTGAACCAAATCTAGTAGGTCTACCCAGCAAGGGCCAAAAAACCCACACACAATCGTTTTGAATTGTCTTTGACTTTGGTGCTGGATTTTGTTTGTTTGTTTGCTCGTTTTTCGGGTAAGCCTCGTGGATGAAGCTGATTGGTCAGTTGCTGCAGTCTCCTCTACTTACGGTGTCTCCAGGCAGGCAGCTGAACTTTATCGCTTTGGCCGGTATTTTTCTGTCTCTTCTCTGCTTGAGGGGTTGGAAAGCACTGACTTCCTCTAGAGCCCTAACCCGAGTGGAGTGTATGGCCCAGGGTGATGATGTGGAAACCCGACTCTGCATCATGTCGAGGGTCTGCTGGTGGATTTTGGCTCTCGTGGATCTAGCTGGCGACCCACGTTGAAAATGGGGTCTGACAGAGTATTGAAAAGCAGTAGAAATACTCGGCATCTAGCGCTCCTGAAAACTAGGTCACTTAAGTTCAAGGCGGAGAGTATAGGCTTGATACCATTTCCTGCGACCGCCTTGGAGATTGGCCTACCTGAGGAGTACCAACAACCTCCTTGGAGACTGACGTACCTAAGGTGTACCAACAACCTCCTTGGAGACTGACGTACCTGACGTGTACCAACAACCTCCTTGGAGACTGACGTACCTGAGGTGTACCAACCTCCTTGGAGACTGACATACCTGAGATGTACCAACAACCTCCTTGGAGACTGACATACCTGAGGAGTACCAACAACCTCCTTGGAGACTGACGTACCTGAGGTGTACCAACAACCTCCTTGGAGACTGACGTACCTGAGGTGTACCAACAACCTCCTTGGAGACTGACGTACCTGACGTGTACCAACAACCTCCTTGGAGACTGACGTACCTGAGGTGTACCAACAACCTCCTTGGAGACTGACATACCTGACGTGTACCAACAACCTCCTTGGAGACTGACGTACCTGAGGTGTACCAACAACCTCCTTGGAGACTGACATACCTGACGTGTACCAACAACCTCCTTGGAGACTGACGTACCTGAGGTGTACCAACCTCCTTGGAGACTGACATACCTGAGATGTACCAACAACCTGCTTGGAGACTGACATACCTGAGGAGTACCAACAACCTCCTTGGAGACTGACGTACCTGAGGTGTACCAACAACCTCCTTGGAGACTGACGTACCTGAGGTGTACCAACAACCTCCTTGGAGACTGACATACCTGACGTGTACCAACAACCTCCTTGGAGACTGACATACCTGACGTGTACCAACAACCTCCTTGGAGACTGACATACCTGACGTGTACCAACAACCTCCTTGGAGACTGACGTACCTGAGGTGTACCAACAACCTCCTTGGAGACTGACATACCTGACGTGTACCAACAACCTCCTTGGAGACTGACGTACCTGAGGTGTACCAACAACCTCCTTGGAGACTGACATACCTGACGTGTACCAACAACCGCCTTGGAGACTGACATACCTGAGGTGTACTAGCAACCTCCTTGGAGACTGGCATACCTGAGGTGTACCAACAACCTCCTTGGAGACGACATACCTGAAGTGTACCAACAACCACCTTGGAGACTGACATTCCTGAAGTGTACCAACAGACTGGATTGTGGGTGACAGTAGAAGCCAAAGTGTATGTCCTGTTAGTTATGGTTTGATGAAACGGCCGCCTGTTCACTAACGTTCACAGTTTAGGCCTAGTTCGAGCGTTTTTCTGTACTCATCTCAGGTAGTAATTTTTACCACTACAAATGCCCCAGCCAAGAGTTACGGCCCATTGATCAGTAAAGCGCTTTGATCGGTCTGGTCTTTCTTACACAAGATATCAACACGTGTTATCAAATCAACGTTGGTTTGTAGGTCGTTGGTTTGATTTTCAAATCCGCTTTTCTACGTAGACAAGCCCTAGAGTTGAGGGTCGGTGACCCGTCAACTTACCAGCTATGCTTGCGGTATGCTCGCAAGATAGTGGAGACTGTAGGGGCGGGAACGTCCAGACACAAAAGGCGTCACGGTCATCCACTGCATTTCCAGCAACGCGTTGTGGAGCGCATGGGGCGTGTCAAGACACAAAAGGCGTCACGGTCATCCACTGCACCCCAATCTATCTCCAGCCGTCTCGACTTCGTCTTGCCACTGGACACAGATAGACTGGGGCGAGAGAGTGAGGCTGACGACGCGCAACTCTCCCTCACTATAATCCAAGTCAAGCGCAAGTCATGACTTCAAACCCCACAGCGCAACCTCAAGTCCTGTGGCGATGGGCAAGTGGCGAAGGCAGCAGGTGTGGGCACACTGGGAGCTGTCAGTCACGAGCGAGCCTGCACACAGACGGCCCAGGGCATGTGGTCGCTCTCTACTGGACGAAGCAGAAGTGGAGTTTGGCAGCCCCCTGGGTGTCTGAGCAGCCTTTTTAAGGACCGCACTGCTCGCCTCCATAGCAAGAGGAAGGGGCTAGAAAAGGTGCCCTAAACATTGCCTGCTTCACCTTATCCTGGCCAGCAAACCGCGGCTGGCAGGGTGTCCCTCCCAGCGGTCGAACTACAAAGAAAACAAAAACGAAGGTGCTCAACCTCGGCACATGGAACGTGCGAACTCTACTGGACAACGCCAAGGCAGACAGACCAGAACGAAGAAATGCACTGGTCGCCAAAGAACTTGCTCGCTACAACGTCGACATAGCAGCACTCGGTGAAACACGCCTAACGGACAAAGGCCAACTTACAAAATGTGGTGGAGGATATACATTCTTCTGGAGCGGACGCAGCAGCACTGAACGGCGAGAGGCAGGCGTGGGATTTGCCATCAGATCCCATCTCACCCGGAAATTTGTCAAGCTCCCGAAGGGCATAAATGATCGCAAAAAGTGCAGAAGAGGCTTCGTGAAATGCAGGATGCCTGGTTCAGCAAAAAGGCCGCAGACAGTCATGACACCAAGCGTTTCTATGACACTCTGAAGGTTGTGTATGGACCCCAGTCCTCCGGCTCCTCCCACCTCCCAGCTGCTGACAGAAAAGAAGCAGATTCTGGAGAGATGGGCTGAACACTTTAACCAGGTTCTCAACCGCCCTGCCTCAATCAACGACGAGGACATTGCACGCCTACCTCAAGTGGAGATCAGGCAAGACCTTGACAACCCCCCTCCCCCCCCACACACACACACAGAAGAGAAAGTCAGAAAGGCAATCAAACAACTTTCCTGTGGCGAAGCGCCAGGATCTGATGCAATCCCTGCCGACGTTTACAAATCAGGAGGCCCAGCCTTGACACAGAAGCTGACGCAGCTCTTCCAGTCCATGTGGAATGAAGAGAGGATCCCACAACAGTTGAGAGATGCCAACATTCTCCACATCTACAAGAGAAAAGGCAACCGCCAATCCTGCGACAATCACCGAGGCATCTCTCTCTTGTCCATAGCTGGGAAGATCTTGGCTCGTGTCCTGTTCAACCGCCTTCTACCACACCTTGAGCATGGTCTCCTCCCAGAAAGCCAGTGTGGCTTTCGTGCAGAACGTGGAACTGCAGACATGATATTTGCTGCACGACAGCTCCAGGGAAAATGCCAAGAACAGCAGAGCGATCTATTCGTGACCTTTGTCGATCTGACCAAGGCCTTCGATACGGTCGGCAGAGATGCCTTGTGGAAGATCATGGAGAAATTTGGCTGTCCCAGCAGGTTCATTACGATCGTCCGACAGTTCCACGACAGCATGATGGTGAAAGTACTGGATGATGGAGACGCGTCAGAAGCCTTTCCAGTGACCAACGGCGTACAGCAAGGCTGCGTTCTCGCCCCTACACTCTTCAACATGGTCTTCTCCGCCATGCTGACTGATGCCTTCCTTGACTGCCAGGGTGTTATACACGTCAGATACAGAACTGACGGTGGGCTGTTCAACCTCAGGCGACTGCAGGCTGTTACAAAGGTGAAAGAGACCGTCATCAGGGACTTCTTGTGTTTGCTGATGACTGCGCCCTCAATGCCAGCACAGAGCAGATGATGCAGCACGAAATGGACTGCCCCTCACAAGCCTGCGACAACTTCGGTCTCACCTTCAGCACCAAAAAGACCGAAGTGATGTATAAGCCTGCGCCAGATAAACCCTACCAGGAACCACACATCACGGTAAAGGGACAGAACTTACAGGCAGTTGACAACTTTACTTATCTGGGCAGCACACTCGCACTAGCTGTGAACATTGAGGCAGCGGTCAAGAACAGAATTGCCAAAGCCAGCTCTGTGTTTGGGAGACTCCGTGAAAACGTCTGGGAGTGGAGAGGACTATGCCTTACCACCAAGCTGAAGGTCTACCATGCAGTGGTACTAACCACTCTCCTCTACGCCAGTGAGACCTGGACTGCCTACAGCAGACACGCCAAACAGCTTAACCATTTTCACCTCAGCTGTCTCCGCAGACTCCTACACATCACGTGGCAGGACAAAGTCCCAGACACTGAGGTCTTGGAAAGGGCCAGCATCCCCAGCATCTTCACTCTCCTTCAGAAATCCCGAGCCAGATGGGCTGGCCACATCGTCAGAATGCCAGATAGTCGACTGCCGAAACAACTGTTGTGCGGAGAACCGAGTCAGGGCAAGCGCAAAGTTGGGGGGGGGGGGGGCAGAAGAAACGTTTCAAGGACTGCCTCAAAGTGTCCCTCAAAGGCCTGAACATCAGCCTCAACACATGGGAGTCGCTTGCCCTGGACCGCCCAGCCTGGCGAAGCAGCATCACAAAGGGTGCATATACATCAGAGAAGAGACGCACAGCAGAAGCTGAGAGAAAGCGAGCCGCGCGCAAGGCCAGAGCTACCTCCACCTCCACAATAGCACCCACCCACACGTATCCCACAGGTGGGCGTTCCTTCCGGGCCCAGATCGGCCTCACCAGCCACCTGCAGACCCATACTCAGCGATCTTCCAACTGAGATTGAAGTCATGGTCATCTTCGAAATCGAAGGACGAACAACAACAATGTGTGGTTTGGGGAAGTGTGTGTGTGTTCGCCTGTTTTGTTCCTGTGGAACAACATATTTGAAATATTAAGCTGGAACAGCCATCAATTCTTATGTGGATAAGATAAGGGACACAGAACTGGAGAGATGACGGGAAGGGTGGAGAAGAATAAATCGTCCTAGCACAACGTTAATAAAATCGCCAGGAAAAAACAAACAAGCGAACAAACTTACAAACAAATGGAACCAAACGAAGACTCCCAGTTTACAGCTTCTAGGACTGATCTACTAAATACAATTTAAGCCTTTGACCGACAACCCTTCTACAGTGCCAGGCATTCATCCCGGTGAGAGAAAAAAAAATAGATGATTCTACAACACGTTTCTGCTTTATAAAAAAATAATAGATGATTCTACAACACGTTTCTGCTTTATAAAAAAAATAATAGATGATTCTACAACACGTTTCTGCTTTATAAAATCCAGCTACAGCTAGACATTTATCTACCTGATCGTTGTACATGACAATGATGTGGCGGGTGGAAGGTGAAGACGTCGGGTACACTATGAAACGGTCGCAGGGAACAGCTGGTACCCGACAAGAGCAGAAGGCGTGTTGGAAACTACTCATGCACTGCTCCTGGCCTCCCAGACGTCCTGTCTCTATGGTTTGACTGCATGCACGGACACACACACACACACACACGCGCGCGCGCTGATATCCAGTCCACAACTCTGAGGAATGTACAATTTATCCAAATGAATGCTTTCAACCAAAGTGGTCGATATATTCCCTGTTTTCATTTTACTGGCATTCTGTGTCCCAACAAGAGCCTTGGGTTAGGATACCTTTCATATAGTAGGGGGTTTTTAAGCCAAAATGGGAAGAAGTTTTTTTGGCTGAAACCGTTTATTATTAAAAAAAATCACTTTTGAAAAAAAAAACGGTCGCAGATGTTCGTTTTCATTTTGCAAAAGGCGTGCATGCTTTATTTTTATTTGTTTTTTTTCTCAAAAATATTACATTCATATGTTTTATCTAAACATTTTGTGTCAGAACACGACTTCAGAAAACGTTTTCTTTCTTCAATTATATTCCTGGAGGCAAAAAGTTCATCTATTAGTTGCAATGATTTCACAAGAAATGTAAGTTGTACATGTACAAATATACTGTTTTGACACATTATGTGGAAACTTTCTACTATTAAAATAAAACATTACTCATAACTTGTTCATTCATGAAATATAAAAACAAAATTTTGACGCAACTGAGATTGTTGTTCAAGCGTACGTTCACGAAAGAAATGGTAGACCTGAAGATAAGCCATTTCTGTTCTAAACCATCGATATATTCTTTTCGCTGTTGTGCGTAAAATGCATTGTTTCTAGTCTGTTTTCAATTTTGAAAATTTCAAATTGTTTTGATAATGTTTTCACTTCTCAGTTTTTTTTTATGTCATTCTTTACCGAACCAATCATTACATTCTTATAACCTTTCCCAACAATTCGGATAATGAATGCAGCTGCCCCATTCAAGGCTTGAACATCTTTTTTTTCCAGATCACAATACTTTTACTAACATCAGTATTTAATCAATGGTATACATTCAGGCATTCTCGAATGTCAGCAGTGCTCAATTTTTCTCGAAAAATCTGGGCATTTTCTTCCTTTCTTTTCCCTCTTGTCTGAAAACAAGTTCACATGAACTGCTAAATGCCAGGAATGTAAATTATCATCAACCTGTAGACGAACATTTGCCATTAAATCACTATGTGTCAGATAGCACTAAAACCCTAGGGAGAAGCAAAAGTGAATGTCCTTTCTTTATCGCGTTCATGACACTCATTCAATATAAAACATCGAAGAGAAATCTTCCAAAACAGGTAATGACCCATGACTGGAATGACTGGGGCTACCAAAACCGTATCTACAATCTAAGTCATCGAGTGTGTAATCAACCATATCTCCCGTTCCACACTGCTTGTTACCTGTCCTTCCTTCCATTATCACTAGAGAGACAGACAGACAGACAGACAGACAGACAGCTAGAGACAAAGATAGCATCAGACAGACAGACAGAGACAGTGGAGAGACAGACAGACAGACAAACAGACAGACAGAGAGACAGACAGAGATAGAGACAGAGAGACAGAGAGACACAAGAGAGAGAGAGAGAGAGAGAGACACACACACACACACACACACACACACACACACACACACACACACACACACACACACACACACGCACAGAGAAGGGGACAGAGACAGACAGACAGACAGACAGACAGACAGAGTAACAGACACAAATACATCGATATAAAGAATGAAACACAGAGAAAACCAGCCGGATTAGATTCGAAAAGAGGAAGTCTGAAATAAAGCTAAAGGAAGACAGAAGTAACGATAAAGAAAGTTCAGTCTAAAACATTTTGACATTTTGAGAATCAAAAGAAACAATGAATTGCAGGAGAAGAAGGAAGAAGGGCAAGACAGACAGGCTGAAAGGAAAGCATACTTGTCCAGTTGCCACTTGAAGTGCAGCAGGGCGGAAACGATGGTAGAAGCCAGCCTGTCGTGTATTAAAGAAAGAAACATATCAGTACATATTTCCTTCCGTCTGTCATTCATTCATTCATTCATTCATTCATTCATTCATTCATTCATTCTCTCTCTCTCTCTCTCTCTCTCTCTCTCTCTCTCTCTCTCTCTCTCTCTCGCTCTCTCTCTCTGTGGCCTTTTTGTCTGACTGTCTCTGTGTCTCTCACTGTCTCTGTCCGTCAGTCTGTGTGTCTGCCTATGTGTCCGTCTGTCTTACTGTCTGTCAGTCTGTCTGTCAGTCTGTGTGTGTGTCTCTCTCTCTCTCTCTCTCTCTCTCTCTCTCTCTCTCTCTCTCGCTCTCTCTCTCTGTGGCCTTTTTGTCTGACTGTCTCTGTGTCTCTCACTGTCTCTGTCCGTCAGTCTGTGTGTCTGCCTATGTGTCCGTCTGTCTTACTGTCTGTCAGTCTGTCTGTCAGTCTGTGTGTGTGTCTCTCTCTCTCTCTCTCTCTCTCTCTCTCTCTCTCTCTCTCTCTCTTTCCTCTTCTTTCTTTCCCTTTCTCTTTTCCTTCCTCCCTTTCTTTCCTCCCTCCTGCCGTCATCACATTACCGTTCTTTCTTTTCTTTTTCCGCTCCCCCCCCCCTCCCTACTTTTGTTTTGTTTTGTTTTGTTTTTTGTTGGTTGTCAAGTGCGTGAAACCTCTCACAAAAGGCATTAAACGCTTAGAGGCAAAAGGGACGTTGTACGTAGTATACAAATAGGTAATAGACCCATTAACCAGGGTGCCGTACCCACCGCACACGGTCGAACTGTGTCGAGGAGGACGAAGTGGTCAGGTGACAGATGGCACATAAGGTAGTAGCGAGTTTGAACCTTCCCGACAGTGAAAGGGGGGAGGGACGTAACCACTAGGACCTCGGTGCGTCAAGTGGGCGCTACATTACCCAGTCAGCTGAGGTTGCTTTGTGAACAGTCTTTGAAGAGCAGGAGTCTTGGACTCGTTCAGATGGTATTGCCGTGGGTCACTGTGTTGGTTCTATTGTCAGGCTGGTTGAACGTGCGTGGATGTTGTTATCGTAGCCCTCTTTAAGATAATTACTGTGTTAAAGTGGCCTCCGAAGTCGGCGGGAATTTTCGATGTCCATCTGGTGCCAAGTGTTTGTTTGCTAATCAATTAGGTAGGGATGTGTGTAAATGCTGATGTGTGGAAGAACGTAGCGAATGGGGAATTCAGGGTACTTGTGAACTAGGGATTTGAGAAGCAGCATGGACAAAGGCATGGCCCGAAGGGGAATCCCTTGTTTCCATCCCTATATAAACTGAGGTAGAACAACGTGAAAGGAGAACACCAGGAGAGAGAGAGAGAGAAGGCAGAGGAGAGAGAGAGAGAGAGAGAGGAGAAGAGTGGGCAGGACAGAGAACGGGTCGAGAGAAACGTGGTCTGGGAGATAGAAGAGACAGCAAAGTCTTAGAGTTAAAGACAAGCTGGAAGAGAAGAAAACTAAGTTTGAAGCCCAGAGGTGGGTGAAGACAGACAAACTGAATTCGAACCCAGAGGTGGGTGAAGGAGACGAAGAAGAAGAGTTCTACATCGAGATCCCAGAGACGACCACGAAGACCCAGTCCTGAAACCTGGAGCCAGTCAACCAAGGGCGTCACCATCAAGCAGTGCTGAAGAAGACTTGAAGAGACATTTTTTTCCAGAACTGTGGTGTGGTGTGAAAGCGTGGCTGTGAGTGTGAAAACCTGGCCAGGTAAGAAGCCATTTTATTATAACCCGGGATTAGGAAGTACTGACCTTTTTATGTTTTTATCATTTCATTTTGTGAAATTGGATTCTTCATGTTTGATTATAAGTAGCATAGAAATTGTATTTCTTGTGCTCAGTCGTGTTAGGAGAGAAACGAATCTGTGACATCCCATTCCCAGAGAGAGGTGAATGTTTGATGGGCGCATGAGTGTGCATATGCGTGTATGAGTGCAAAGATAACCTTGGTGTGTTAAGCCTGACTAATAATACATCAACTTAGTGCACTTAAGCAATACCATCACGATTTCCCCCGTCCTGGACAAAGTGGCGAGCCTGCCAGGATTGCATGACCCAAATTAGTCTCAGGCAGGAAACAAAGTGAGTACTAGAGTAGTACTGGGGCGAAGCGTCCACTAAAGGCAATTTTAATTAGCTCTTCTAATTATTTCCTTTAGTTCTTTGAGTGTTGAGTATTGACTTGTGTGTAGGGTGGTTGTATTAATCAAAGGTCGTTCAGAGAAACGAAGAACGAGGTTCTAGTCTTAACTCTCACAGAAGCTGTGGTTTAAGATTAAGGCTCCTTTGTGTTAGGAACATTACCACTGGTGGGTGTACTCGTACGTTTAGTAGATAAACTGTGTACTAACTTTTGCCGGGTTTATAAGAGTAACCGTTTTAGTGGTGCTAAAACATATTGAAAAAGAAATGGCTGAAGAAAGTTTTACCCCCATAGAAAAAGTAGTAAGTTTGGGGAAAGAAATGGGATATACTGGAGATGAACTGCGTAAGTTCATAGAGACTCAGCAGAAGACTGAGAGAGATGAAAGGGCTGAAAGGAGGAAGTTTGAAAAGGAAGAGTGCAGCTGCCAAAGTGAGAGCAGATGCTGAGGCTGAGAGACTTAGGCTTGAAACTGCTGTATTGAAGGCTAACGCAGATGCAGCAGATGCAGAGAGTGCAGCTGCCAAAACAAGAGCAGATGCAGAGAGTGCAGCTGCTAAAGCGAGAGCAGATGCAGAGAGTGCAGCTGCTAAAGCGAGAGCAGATGCAGCGAGTGCAGCTGCCAGAGCGAGAGCAGAAGCGGAATCAGAGATTTTAGCCAAACAAATTGAGTTGGAAAGAATAAAATCTGAAAATCGTAGTGAAATAGACACCAGTTCTGAGTCAGTAGGCCGCAGACTAAGTTGCGCACCTAGACTTAAACTCCCACTGTTCAGAGAAGAAACTGATTCGATCGATGCCTATATCAGTCGGTTTGAATCGGTTGCCGAGCACAAAGGCTGGCCCGAAGATGACTGGGCAATAAACCTGTCTGCCTTGTTGACAGACCGTGCGTTACACACTGTTTCCACCTTACCCAAAGGTGATCAGAGGGATTTTGACAAGGTGAAACAAACAGTACTAAAGGCATATGATTTGGCTGAAGAAGGTTTTAGGCGTAAGTTTCGCGAGGCGAGAATCGAACAGGGTGAGACATACACACAGTTCGGAGTTAGACTGGATCACTATTTCAACAAGTGGGTAGAACTTAGTGGAGTAGACAGTGATTTTGAAGGCCTCAAGACACTGGTGATGAAAGAACAGATACTTGATGGTTGTGGGACGGGCCTCACAATCCACATTAAGGAAAAAGGTGCAACCACAATAGCTGAGGTACTTGAGACGGCAGAGACTTACCGGGAAGCGAGGCGTGATTTGCCTGAACAAGAGGAAAGCCCGGAAGCATATTCAGAGGATAGCAGGCCAGCACATATCTCACGCAACGCGGCAGTATTGCACGCCCGTAGGCCCACGGCATCACGTGAGCAAACAAGGGTGAAGGCCCACGTGGTTAAGGCTGTAGATGAGCGTACCTGCTTCCTGTGCAATAAGACAGGGCACTTGGCTAGGGATTGTATATTTAAGTCACAGAAGGCAGCAGCAATGAGGGTCAGGCCAAGAGAGAGGCAGATAGAAAAAGGTGAACAAGATGACAGTGTTATTTTGTCTGGACTGTGCTGTGTGTTCACAGATTCAGGCGATAACATGGATGTGCACAAAGGCAGAGTAGGGGACAATGTGGTTACTGCCATTAGAGACTCTGGGTGCACTGGCGTAATGGTGAAGGAGACCCTGGTTGAGAAGGGACAATTCACAGGTAAAACACAGAGGTGTAGACAAATAGATGGAACAGTAGCAGAATTCAACACGGCCCTGGTGTTCATTGATACACCATTCTATAGTGGAGTCGTACAGGCTTTGGCTGTTCCAAAGCCGCCGTATGATCTGGTAATTGGAAACATTCCAGGAGCACGTGGGTAGGGAGACCCAGACCGTGATTTCTGTGTTGAATCAGCGAAAAGAAATGACGGTAGAGAAAGGCTCCAGGCGGTCACACACTCCAGAAAGCATTGGAGCGTGTCCGGTGTGACCTACCGCACTCACTTACGGGCAGAGCAAAAGGGCGACCACTCGCTCAGAAAACTGGTTGGTTTTGCTCACAGAGGGCAAAGAAAAATGTTAAAGTGGGAACAATCGGTTTTGAGTTAGAGAACGGCATATTGTACCGAACGTTTACTCATTCACGTTCGGGAAAAACGAAGAAGCAGATCGTTGTACCTACGAAACGCAGAAAGGCGGTGATGTCCGAAAATCATGTGACGTCAGCCTCGGGCCATCTCGGTAGAAAGGCCACACAAAAGGTTGTGACGCGAGAGGACTACTGGCCCGGTATCCTTGGTGATGTCAGGCGTTTCTGTGCGGAATGCAGCACATGCCGCGGGGTACGGCTAGGTGTGTATACAGAAAGGGGGATCAGACGGTCTTACCAAAAGGGGGCAGTAGTCCAAAGTGAAATGGTCGTGCGAATTAGCAAGTAGTGTGTGCGTTTGTCTTTCGCAGTGTCGTGTATGCGTGACGTGGCTGGTTGCGGGCCACGTGTATGAAGAGAAAGGGAGAGAATTTCCGTAGAAACATAATGTTTATCTTTATATGGCCACACGACGTAGAGCTGGTGGAGGTTTCAGATTGGTGCTGATATTTGCTTGGTTTTTAGTGTGTATGGTATTGATTTTTCTCTAATTTTGTTGCAAGATAAATCTTGCGTGCGTTCTCTGGTGTAAGTAGGCTTATTAGAGGCCTAGATTAGAATTGGTTTAAATGAGAGAATTGTGAGAGTTTCAGCTCCTTAAATGTGTTTTAGCCAGTGCAGGGCATTGTCTTGAAGTGGGGGGAATTTGTCAAGTGCGTGAAACCTCTCACAAAAGGCATTAAACGCTTAGAGGCAAACGGGACGTTGTACGTAGTATACAAATAGGTAATAGACCCATTAACCAGTGTGCCTTACCCATCGCACACGGTCGAACTGTGTCGAGGAGGACGAAGTGGTCAGGTGACAGATGGCACATAAGGTAGTAGCGAGTTTGAACCTTCCCGACAGTGAAAGGGGGGAGGGACGTAACCACTAGGACCTCGGAGCGTCAAGTGGGCGCTACATTACCCAGTCAGCTGAGGTTGCTTTGTGAACAGTCTTTGAAGAGCAGGAGTCTTGGACTCGTTCAGATGGTATTGCCGTGGGTCACTGTGTTGGTTCTATTGTCAGGCTGGTTGAACGTGCGTGGATGTTGTTATCGTAGCCCTCTTTAAGATAATTACTGTGTTAAAGTGGCCTCCGAAGTCGGCGGGAATTTTCGATGTCCATCTGGTGCCAAGTGTTTGTTTGCTAATCAATTAGGTAGGGATGTGTGTAAATGCTGATGTGTGGAAGAACGTAGCGAATGGGGAATTCAGGGTACTTGTGAACTAGGGATTTGAGAAGCAGCATGGACAAAGGCATGGCCCGAAGGGGAATCCCTTGTTTCCATCCCTATATAAACTGAGGGAGAACAACGTGAAAGGAGAACACCAGGAGTGAGAGAGAGAGAAGGCAGAGGAGAGAGAGAGAGAGAGAGAGAGAGAGAGAGAGAGAGAGAGAGAGAGAGAGGAGAAGAGTGGGCAGGACAGAGAACGGGTCGAGAGAAACGTGGTCTGGGAGATAGAAGAGACAGCAAAGTCTTAGAGTTAAAGACAAGCTGGAAGA
This sequence comes from Conus canariensis, assembly GCA_033310375.1. Taxonomy (NCBI): domain Eukaryota; kingdom Metazoa; phylum Mollusca; class Gastropoda; order Neogastropoda; family Conidae; genus Conus; species Conus canariensis. Next base: position 19,918,318 of record CM065732.1, read on the forward strand.
GAAGAAAACTAAGTTTGAAGC
>CM065732.1:19930838-19933338 GCA_033310375.1 Conus canariensis
TCCTCGATCAAAAGTGGACTGACACGCGAGTCGCAAATTGTTGACAGAAAAACAGTGAATAAAACTCGAAATTCTGAGACAAGTCGAACATGACACGTTTCAGGTGCAAAACAAGGAAGGCAAGAGGGTTAGATAGAAAGCAAGGAGGTGGTGTAGGGCCGATTGAAAAGTGGAGGTAGGGGATGAAGGAAAGTTGGGGGCTGATAAAGAGAAGTGGAAACCAAAGGGGAAAGAAACGGAGGGGGGGGGGGGCTGAGGACGGGGGAGGGGAGGGGGGCTGACAGGAAGAATTATCATGGCGAAAAAGAAAATACATGACAGAAGGAAGAGACGATGTCTAAAAAGTCTACGCAGAATACCAGTCCTGTCTATAGGCTGGCATCGAATGAAGGTATGAAAGTGATAGGGAAGCAAGAAAAAGGAATGAGGAACGATAAAAACAAGTGGGAAACAGCCACGGTAGAGGAAGTGGAGGGGGGGGGGGGTTGCAAATCAACAACAGATTTCCAGTAAGGAGGAGAGTGGAATGCAACGGGGATAAGGGAAACAAAGTGATGTATGGTTAAATGGACAAGCAGGCAGAGAAAACGAAAAAACCAATTCGAGGTTGCTCTGAACCTCAAATCACACACTCACACACAGACACACACACACACACACACACACACACACACACACACACACACACACACACACACACACACACTGCCATCATGATAGAGTGTTATACACCAAGATTTTTCTGACTCAAGACTAAAATATACATATTATTGTAACGAATCCAACACATAAAGCTCCTTCATCAGTTGTTATAATAGTAGCTGCTGCAACCTCTGCATCTGTTACAACTTCGGTCTCACATAACCCGGAGGGGAGGGATGCAAGTTTTTTCTCAAGGCAGAGTTTAAAGAAATTGAGTGAGAGGGGGGGGGGGTAAAACGAAATGGAGGGGGTGTCAAAACGAAAGGGTTCAGGGGCGGAAGGGGAAGGAGAGAAGAGAGAGTAAGAAAAAAGGGGGGGGGGGGGGCAGGAAGAGCAATGGGGAACCTATATTAATCATTACTCGTCATAGACGATGCTCTTCTACTCTTCCAATCACACACACACACGCGCGCGCGCGAGCGCGCGTGCGCGTCTGCACATATTTGCACGCATACCATGCATGCACATGTATGCACCTACACCACCAACTCCAATACCACCCAAACTATTGTGCCGTTTGACTGAGGGACTCATAACATAGTATTGCTAGATGGATATCACCATTTCCTTTTGTCAGCCCCTGTTACAGCTACTAAGAGCACCACAATTACTATCTCCTTCGGTACCAGTAGTCGTTGTACATAACACAAATAGTCTCACAAATAGTAAAATAATTATTGAATAATATAGTATGACTAATACTGCTACCAATATTACTCTTATTATCAAAAGCTACTGTGACCACCCCCTACTTCCTGACTTCACTAAACTTCAAATAACCCTGCGGCAATCTCTTGAATGTTTATAAGCTTTACTTTTCAGTAAAAGCTACACACATAATAACCATGATCATATGCTTACTTGCTCCTGTGCACAGGCCAGCTGTCTGTCCTTTCTCAAAACATTTCACTGACTGAAGACAATAAGATGAGGCAGATCAAAAATACAGCTGAGCACATGTAACTTAGTGCACTGGCCAGAATCCTAGACATGGGTTTTCAGATCTACTCACTTGTTTCACTCTGACTATCCCCCATCCCAATCTCCCTCTCTAACCCCCCACCCCACCCCCTCCCTCCTCTCTGCTGCTAAACCCCAATGATGACACAGAAAACTTGCCTGCTATTTTTGGTAAGTTCGGAAAACTAAAATAAACACCAAACACAGCTCCAATTGTAACGACTATCTCACCCCTTCAATTCTGGTGTAACGATCCATTTTAACTCCCCTCCACTTTTTAACTCCCCGGGAGTTAGAATTAGCACGTGCCAATTCTAACTCCCCGGGAGTTAAAACAAACCACACCAGAATGACTCTCCCCCTGTTTTAGATTAACTCCCCCACCCCAAAACATTCCGTTTTATGTGTCAGTCATGGTATGACAAATAAACATTTAATATACACCCCCCTCCCTCCCTCCCTCCCCCTCTCTCTGTCTGTCTGTCTGTCTCTGTCTGTCTTCTCTCTCTCTCTCTCTCTCTCTCCTCTCTCCTCTTCCCCCCCCCCCCCCCCAACTTTCTTTCAGTCACTCGTTCACTCTCTCACTCTCCTTGCTTGTCTGTCTGCCTTTTTGCTTGTCTGTCTGTCTCTCTCTCTTAATCTCTCTCCCTCTCTCTTTGCTTGTATCTCTGTCTGCCTGTCTATTTGTTTATCTATCTCAGTGTCCCTGTCTCTAGTGTCTCCCCCCACTCCCCCTCTCTCTGTCTGTCTGTCTGTCTGTGTTTCTTTCTTTCTTTTACTCCCCCCCCCCTCCTCTCTCTCTCTCTCTCTCTCTCTCTCTCTCTCTCTCTCCCCCCTC
>CM065732.1:19938338-19990838 GCA_033310375.1 Conus canariensis
GCAGCACTTGAAAACATACCCAGGCCCCCACCACCCCAAAACTCTGACACCCTCACTCAACTATTTCAAACCCCAATACTCCGCCAACCACCCTCTAACAAATCCAGTGAAGTTGAACTCTACATAAAAACATGCAAAATAGACATCAGCCGGATCAAATCCAAACCTGTCCGACACTGCAACCTTTCACAAAACCAACAAAAAGCCCTCAAATCACTAAGAGAACGACAGGACATTGTCATCAAACCAGCAGACAAGGGTGGTGCAGTTGTAGTTTGGGACAAACAACTATACATAGCAGAAGCACAAAACCAACTATCCAACACAAATTTCTACACACCACTCACAACATCACCCCTCCCTCAACACCAGAAACTCATTGCTAACTCGATCAAAAAAGAAATCAGACTCAACAATCTACCCACTACAGCCAAACTCCTCATTATGACAGACACCAAACAGCCCACCTTCTACCTACTCCCCAAAATACACAAAATGAACACACCCGGCAGACCCATTGTTTCTGCCTGCAGCTGCCCCACTGAACACATTTCGCAATACCTAGACTTCCTCCTTCAACCCATAGTACAAAGCCTCCCCACATACCTCAAAGACACAACCCACACACTCAACATGATTAACTCATACAACACAGACCCCACTTTCCAACCCAGCCTCCTCTTCACACTTGACGTGGTGTCACTGTACACCTCCATCCCCCACGCTAATGGACTGAGGGCCCTCACATTTTTCCTTGACAAACGGCCCCCCAACCAACAACACCCTCCCACCTCCACACTGGTCAGACTTGCTGAATTAGTCCTCACCCTGAACACATTTCAATTCAACAAGCACACATTTTCACAAATTAGTGGTGTTGCCATGGGTACCAAAATGGGACCAGCCTATGCCTGCCTCTTCATGGTGCACTTGGAACACCGCCTACTCAACACATACACAGGCCCCACACCTGAACTGTACAAAAGGTATATCGATGATGGACTGGGAGCCACATCTATGCCAAAACAAGACCTCCTCAACTTCCTCAACTTTGCCCAGACCTTCCATCCATCCATCCAACTAACCTACACCATTTCACAGTCAGTCAACTTCCTAGACATCACCATCTCCCTTGAAGATGGCCTACTCAAAACCTCCATTTTCTACAAACCCACCGACGCACATGCATACCTAGACTACTCATCCTCCCACCACCCATACACTAAAAACAGCATCCCATACTCACAATTTCTCCGTCTTCGCAGACTCTGCTCCAGCGAGGAAGACTTCACTATACAAGCAGCCAAAATGTCACAATTTTTCACCAACCGCGAATACCCCAGTTCCATCATCAATGCAGCACTCCGCCGCACCATAGCTGTATCCAGAACATCTGCTCTTGAAACCCAGCATCCAACCAAGACAGACAGACCCACAGCCTACCTCCTCTACCACCCGCACACCCTCCCCATCTGTAGGATCCTCAAATCCAATTGGCACATTGTACATAACCACAAACCCGCCTTCCATACGAAACCCATGATCACATTCAAACGTGACAAAAACCTCAAAGACCTCCTCATGCGGTCCAATTTGAACAGAACCACAGCTACACCACCAGGTACTCACCCCTGCTCTAAACCCAACTGCAAAATCTGCCCCCTCACCAAACCAGACACCATCTTACAGGGCCCCAAAGACTCCTTCACAGTCAAACGCACATTCTCATGTCAGAGCCGCAACATTATATATGCCATCCACTGTCAGCTGTGTGGCAAGATCTACATAGGGGAAACATCACGCACACTTGAAACACGCATCACTGAACACCTGGCTGATATCCGCCACCACCGACCCAAACCCGTCGCCCTACACTTCAACCACACCCAACACAACATCAACCATGTCAAAGTCATGGCACTCTGGCAGTCACAAGGTGACAGCTTTGAACGCACAACTCAAGAATCCCATCTCATTGCCAAACTGGGCACACTACACCCCCAAGGCATCAATATCCAACAATAACCTTACGCACATACCCACCACTTCTACATCAGTTGGCAATATCCCCCACCAACACACACACATACACATATACACACACCACCACCATATCCCCTTCACTCACTACATACAGTAGTTACAGCCACCCTCCACCTATTTAATCTTAATTTTGCTTTATCTTTCCCCTTACAACTTTTTCCCCCCACTTCTAATTTATGTATTTATCAAGGTTTTTTTTTTTTCAATTAATTTATTTCATTTTATTTTGTTCATTTACTTACACACACACACACACATATGCACACACACACACACACACACACACACACACACACACACACACACACACACACACACACAGCACCACCAAGAAGCCCCTCCCCCCCCCCCCTGCTCCTCACTTCATACCTAATCTACAGCCACCCTCCTTCACCTTTCACTTTCCACCACACCCTATGCATGTTCTATACCAATGAACTACCTACCCTCTGATCTACCCCCTACTCCAACCCCCCCCCCCCCCACATACACACACACACACACACACACACACAAAATATCCCCCCCCTTTCCCCCTCCCCCCCCCCCCCCCAAAAAAAAAAAAAAAAAACCTATCAGAAGGGTAGGCCCAGTAGTCGACCCTCCCACCTCCAAACTCCCCCCCCCCCCCACGTAACACCCCCTCCCCCCGCTCTTTCCCTTCACCCCCCCCCCCCCGCTCTTTCCCTTCACCCCCCCCCCCCCCCCCCCCCCCGTATCACCAGCATCCCAACCCAAGTACATGATTACACCGGTCCCTCACTGCAACAACAACCCACTATATATTCCACAAAATCACACACCCACCCACACCACGTTAACTTGCAGTAACCACCCCCCACCCACCCCCCTTTCCTTTTTTTTTTTTTTTTTTTCACTGACCACTTCCTTTCCTTTGTCCCCATTGTATCTTGTATCTCATGATCACCCCTAGACATACAGGTATGCTTGGATGCATGTACATGTGTTTGTCGGGGGGGGGGGGGGGGGGTGCGTGTGTGTGTTTTGTGTGTGTCTTTTTTTTTTTTTCCCCACATTCCCATATATGACCACCATCATCATTACATTATTACCACCACTCATAAGATATAAGATGTCCTATGTATAACATTTTTTTTTTTTAAACTCAACTGGCATTATCATGCCAATGCCATCATGCTATTTTACTTATGGCAATGAACAACATCCTATAGCACTGTTTACCCCACTCAAGACAATGACCAATTATCCATTATTCTTCATCCCTTTTTTTTTTTTTTTTTTTTGACATGTGTGTATATGTTTGCATATGTGTGTGTGTGGATGTGCCTATGTACATATGTACCTGCCCATATACAATGTGTGCGTGCATGTATTACGCATGCCCGTGTGTGTGTGAGACGGTGATAATTTCATCTATAGATACAACCTTTACCACCAACCGAGTCATTTAACATTGCCCCCCCCCCCCCCCCCCAAAGTTGCTGTTGTTGTTGGTGGTGGTGGTGGTGGTGTTGTGGTTTTTTTTTTTTTTTTTTTTAAACCCAACTGCCATTATCATGCCAATGCCATCATGCTATTTCACTTATGGCAATGAACAACATCCTATAGCACTGTTTACCCCACTCAAGACAATGACCAATTATCCATTATTCTTCATCCCTTTTTTTTTTTTTTTTTTCCAACCGGCATTACTACATCAATGCCATGACATTATTTCACTTATAAAAAACTGCCACCCCCTACAGTACTGTAGATCTCATCACAGCTATCAACATCCATCAGTCTTTATAATCATTTCCTTTACTCCCCCACTGGCATTATCACACTTACTAATGCACTCTCCTACTCCTTTTACATAAATGACCATCATCCTACACCACTATGACCATACCTACACCTTTACCATCATCATCATCCACCCATCTTTAAACACCTGCCCCATTCCCCCACCGGCACTTCACACCATGCCACAACATCATCCCACTTATACCAACAATTATCATCATCCTACAGTATCTCCAATGAAACATGACCATCACCCACCAGTCATCTACCCCAACCCCCCTCCACCCACTTTCTCAACCTGCAATATTATACCAATGCCACCTTATTATTCCACTTACCTCAGTGACTATCATCCTACAGTACCATTGATCTCACCCATGCCAGTGAGCATCACCCACAGGTCATTGGTATTTTCCTATGCCCCCCCACCTTGCACCATTGCACCATCACCACTGCATTTTTCCACTTGTATAACAATGGTCACCACCTTGGTACTACTGATTTAAAATTATTACCATTATCAGTCACTGAAAATACTCCCATCCAGTGAATACCTTCACACTGCACTATATGGAAATGAAGAAGCTGACCAACTGACAAAGGAAGGACAGCAGCCCCAACTGTAAAAGGTAGTCTCCTTGGAATAAATCTAAAATATTTCCAAGGAGACAAATAGGAAGATGACTTGAGCAGCACCCAGACTTCAACAAGAGGGATGCATACTACCGGACGCCCAAATCAGACCAAGTGAAAATTGTTGGACTGAGGATAAGGCTCCCCTGACCTCAACATCACAGGTCCACTATACTCCACACCTGTGAGTCTTTCAAACCATCAATGCAGTGCAGCCCCAGAGACAGCGGAGCATTCCCAGCTTGGCCCAAAGTGGAAACCTGGCCTGCCAACTCACCAATGAGTGCAAAACCATACTGACCACTGGAGGGTCTTCACCATACAGCAGCCTCCGTCAGTACCTCCAGGATTCCGACCTAAGTAAACGAAGAAGAAGACCATCATTGTGATACTGAGAACCGGGCACTCCAGACTATGACATAACATCTCTGCAATACTCCACCCTGGCGGGTCTGCAATTCACCCATGCAGCCCCAATGACAGTGGAACAGTCCCAACAACACCAAAAGAAGAATCCTGGCCTGCCAACACACTGATGAATGCAAAACCTTATTGACCACTGGAGGGCCTTCACCATACAGAAGCCCTTGCCAGTACCTCCACCATTCCTGCGTAAGGGAACGGAGAAGAATCTCTTCCTACACTACCGTTGATCTCATATTATCATCACCCATCAGTGACTGATTAATGATAATAATTTTTACCCCTTTTGTGTGTGTGTGTGTGTGTGTGTGTGTGTGTGTGTGTGTGTGTGTGTGTGTGTGTGTGTGTGTGTGAATATGTGTGTGAAAATTTTCCACAGTTAGTCTCATTATGATCACACGATCTTAACTCACCTAGAACATTGTTTACATGTGGTCCCCCCCACCCCTTTTGTGTGTGTGTGTGTGTGTGTGTGTGTGTGTGTGTGTGTGTGTGTGTGTGTGTGTGTGTGTGTGTGTTGCAACACATGATACCCTGTTTTTCATTGATCACTGCTATCTTCTCTCAACAAACAGCAGCATATTGATGCCAACACATTATTTCACCTGTATTTCACCTGTTACAATGAACATCATCCCACAGCTTTGTTTACTTTTTTTAAACAACACTATTAATATGAACCTCCCAACCTCCCACCCCCACCCCCACCCCCCACCCCATAGTGGATGAAGAGATATGAGCTCTCCTTCTCTTGCCCCCCTTCCTCCCCCCCCCCTCCCCACACACACATTACCCTCCTCCTTTTTTTTTTCTCAACCCCCCTCCCCCCCCTCCCAATCATACCTTATCACCCATTTATCTTCCATCCCCTTCCTTCCCTCATTAACATTACTCACACACCTTTCACAACTACCCACGCATAACTACCACCTCTTTCATCACCCAGCGAAATCATTTATTTTATTCACCTAAACTTTTTTTTTCTGTTTTTTTTAAGTTTCTTCTGTTCATGTCATTATTTACCCCTTCTATATATAATTTTTTTTTCCAGTTTGCCTCCCCCCCCCCCCCCCCTCCTTACCATTATTATCAATCCACCATTATCACAACCGTCACAAAGATACCACACCACACCACTAAACTAGACACACAACCCTATCGTATCACACAACCCCCTCCCACTCCCCCCACGAACCCCCCCCCCCCCTCCTTTTCCTCTCCCATAATCCCCCTTGTCATTTCCGCCTAGCGGCTATTCTCCCCACCACATGGACTAACAACAGATGAGTCATTTTCGTTCTTTGTTTGTACTGTCTTAAATGTTAAATGTGATTTATTTTTTCGCCTGAAGAAGACCCAAGTGGTTGAAATGCATCGTGTCTTGTCATGTGCTTTGTTTGTCAATGCCATTGGCGGTAACTAACACCCTCTCTTTCTAAGTTTTAACAATTCAACATCTAAACTCACACACACACACACACACACACACACACACGCGCGACACACACACTCACACACACACACACACACACACAACACAAACACTAACACACACACACACTCTACACACCACCACACACAGGGTAAATAGGACAGACAAAATTTATAAGCCCATATCTGCCTTGGATGCGAGCCCTACTCCTCAGCAAGGGTTCGTTTACATCAGCAGCCCAGCTACACTAACAGGTTTTCACTTACAGATAATGTTGCCTCTGACGCCTTCCTTTCTGTAAGGGTTAACGTGTTCCAGCCCAGCTACACTAACAGGTTTTCACTTACAGATAATGTTGCCTCTGACGCCTTCCTTTCTGTAAGGGTTAACGTGTTCCTGTTGTAGACACCCAAGCCATTGAATCAGATGTGGCTTTACAGACTGCACTCTTTATACCGCAGTTCAGCCACTGCCATAGGGACACACACGCGGAAAGGTCTCTGACCTATGTCAAACAAGCCGCCAAACAAGTGCTCACGTCCCAAACTGAACCGACAATCGAGTGTGAATCTAAAGGTAGCCTTAATGTTTGAAGTTGAAATGTCCTGCGTAAAAACCACAATTCACAACAGCAATATGACCACCGTGCTTTAAAAAACTTTAGCGAGTTACCGAGTCAGGTCGTTAACAATCGTCTCTACCCGAAAGCAACAGACATGTTTTCGCGCTTCAGTTCTTCTTCCATGCATGACCGGTCACGCAAATACACACCTCACACACTACAGACCCATGTTTGTGCTGACTTGGCCATGCACAGAGAGAGAGAGAGAGAGAGAGAGAGAGAGAGAGAGAGACGCTGGCCCGCGAAGGTGGAAAGTAGTTTAAAATGTTTGAGAGAGAGAGAGAGGAGAGAGAGAGAGAGAGAGAGAGAGACACTGACACTGACACAAGTTTATTGGATAGGCCACAGCCCCTTTCAATGGGGGAAGATATCATGGAATACTGGATTCGTCGCGCGCACGCGTGCGCACACACACACACACACACACACACCACACACACACACACACACACACACAACCACACACACACGCACGCACATACATACACACACACACACACACACACACACACACACACACACACACACACACATATATATATATATATATGCACGCACACACACAGAAGCTTGCACATGCAAATAGTGTACACAACTTGGGAAATTATCACCATTCATCAGCATTGAACATCCTATACCACACAATGTTTATACAATTTTTATCTGTTTTCATTAGTGTTAACAGTTTGAAGTCGGAGCTTGAATGCGAAGAATAAAAACTTAGAAAAATCAAGAATATTTTCCTCGAACAATTTTAGACATGCTACACTGCTAATACCTGCAGAATTGCCATTAACAATACTTTGCAGATACTTTTGCCTACAACCGTTGTATAGCGGGCATTCAAAAATGTGAATTTCTGTTTCAAGCTTGCCGCTACAAAAGGGACAATTCCAGTTCTCCGTATTTTTTTAATAACGGTATTTGTGAACATTAATCTGTGATACTCCCAACCTAAACTGGGCAAGTACATTACGATATGCATTCATCCAAAGGACATCCACATATTTCTCCCTTCCAAAATATGTCTTATATTGTTTGTACTCAGAGAATCTACCACTAGTTTCCATGTGGTCATACCATCGGAAACAAAATGAACTATACAACCTTGCCTTAAACTCTTTGAAGAACAATTTCTCTTGTCCACAACCAAACAGCCACACTTGCTCAAATCCATTCTCACACAAAACAGTTTGAACTTTTGTGACCCAAGTGTTAGTTCCGCGCTCATGCATCTTTAAAAGCATATGATAAGATTCCTTTGAAAACAGATGATCCGGTTGTTTCAATAAACGAAACCCAGTATTTAATACATTTTGAAACAGAATCCATAAGGGATACCTGCCCAACTCACCATAGATAATATCCTTTGGGGTTTTATCAGTAACATGTAGTAACCGTTTGCACGCATAAAGATGAACACGCTCTACCTGCTCAAACCTTTGAAAGCCCCATACCTCTGCTCCATACAACAAAACTGGAACAACCTGACTATCAAAAAGTTTGAAAAAATATTTCAGCTGAGTTACAATCTATTCTGTTCAGAGTTTTCAGGATTTCTATTGTACTTATCTTAGCTCTACTTGTAGTATCCTTCATTGCTGCTGTGAAGCTGTGACGGGTGGAAAAGGTCAGTCCTAAATATTTGTATGAATTAACAACTTCAACTTGTTTACCATCTAAAAAAACATTTTTCTCGTGGTCCTAGAAACTCACCCTTCCTGAACATATTATCTTAGATTTATCCATATTAACAGTTAATCCTAGTCTGTGTGCAGATACTTGAAGATTGTTAAGCTGATTTTGTAGTCCGATCACTGTTGTTGATAGCAGTGTAAGATCGTCAGCGAAAAGTAGCAGGAAAAGATCAATGTCTGAAGAACTGAGAGACAAGCCATGCCTACCTTTAACAGTCAGTTCATTAGCTAATTCATTTATTAGTGATGAGAAAAGTATCGGACTCATTATGCAGCCTTGTTTCAACCTTGCAAACAAGAAAAGAACTCCGAGAGACCATTCTTGCTCATTACACAGGATTGTACAGATTTATACATGGCTTGAATTATCCGCAGCATTCTCCCGTTCACGCCTGTTTTTATAAGAACGGACAGTAAAATGTCTCTTCTTACGGTGTCGTACGCTTTTCGAAAATCGATGAAAGTAACATACATTTTTTGGTTCTTGGAGAAATGCTTTTCAATACAGGCGTGGAGTGTAAAAATATGATCCACTGTCGAGCGTCCCTTACAAAAGCCTGCTTGCGCATCGTTTAACAAAGAGTTGGTCTCAGCCCATACGTACAGCCTATTGTTTATGATTTTGGTGAACACCTTACTTACAACACTCAATAATGATATCCCCCTGTAGTTATCGGGATTGTTTGGGTCCCCTTTCTTGTGTAACGGTACAATAATCGCTTTAGTCCATTCATCGGGAAATAATCAATCGACAATAAGCTTATTGAAATAAGATTTCAAATATCTTATCATTTCTGGTTCTGCGGATTTTAACATTTCTGCCAGAACACCACCCAGGCCTGCTGCCTTCCTACATTTTAATTGTTTAATCGCTTTACTTATCTCCGCCCCGCTTATTTCGCAATCAAGAGTGCTGTTGTAATTTGATCTTCCCTTGACAAATCCGTATGAACAACGATTTCAGTAATGTCTGCATTAAACACTTTTTCAAAGTGTAAGACCCATTCATCACTACCGATGTTATTAATGACGAGTGAACTTTTCCTGTGCTTCTTAATTTTTTTCTCCAGAATTCTTTGGAATCACTTGCGGAGCTAAGTAGCGCTCTTTTGTAGTCTTTTTCTTACCTTCTGTTAGAGCCTTGATTCTTTTCGCTTTAAGGTATATTCTTTAGGATGTTCTTTTCTTTTTGTTCGATTGGAATGTCTCAAATATCCTCTTACCTCTTTTTTCTTTAACAAGCGTTCTTTGTCGAACCATCTTGAATTCCGATCTCTTACAGTGGTATCAATGACTACGATTTTTTTTTCATACAGTTAGCAGCTTCAATTAGAGATCTATTGAATAGTCTAATGGACTCATCTGGATCAACATCTATAAGGTTTTCTGCAACCTTCATTCTATCTCGAAATATCTGTGATGAATTGTTATCTTTGAAAATTTCTGCTTTGTTAACCTGCCACACATTTTTTTCCGTTTTGTTTTTTTTTTCTTGCCTTCAAGCTGTGCTAATCACTATCAGTCTGACCTTGACAATACATCTCTACAGGCATATGGTCAGATTCTATACTGTCACCAACTATTACGCTGCCAACCATTTGAGAGAAATCGACATCAGTTAAGAAATAGTCCACAACACTGTGACCATGTTCAGACATATAGGTCAGTTTTCCTTCTTCGTCTCCTGTTGCATAACCATTCATGATTAACATTCTATAGCAAATGCATAGTTCAAGGAGTTTTCTTCCAAAATTGTTAATTTGAGTACTATTTGATCTTCGGCTTAGTTGCCACAAGGGCTCATTATGGAATGGGTTAATTTCCTCGTCGTTGTCCTAGAGGAGATCTACATGTATTTGATATTTAGAAGTCCGTGCGTTAAAATCGCCGGTACAGATCAAATGCACGTCATCATACTCATCTGTCAGATCATGTCAATATGACGAGATAGACAGATGTTTACATGATCTGACAGATGAGTATGATGACGTGCATTGAGAGAGAGAGAGAGAGAGAGAGAGAGGGGGGGGGAGGGAGGGACTTTCAGATTTTGATTTGATTCAGATTTTCAGTAAGCCCGTTGGCCTATTTTAAAAGGAATGAACACAATCATTCACATTAAAACTTAAGAAAATATAAGTACATCATTTATCAGTAAAGGGAAAACAACAACAGCAACTAAGAGTCACTATTTCTCTGAACTTAGACGCCTTAAACAAAAGGATACCTAAAGTCTTAATAAACTTATAACTGTTAGAGCTAAGTGGTAACTGTAAACGAAACATACACGAGCGCCTATGATATTTCCATGGGATGATTGTACATCTTCTAAAGCTGGACAAAGAAACAAAAAATGTTTTTATTTCCCTCACCTTGCATACACAATAGACACAACAAGTCATTTTGTGTATGTTGCCTGTATCTTAAGTAATGAGTCCTTATTTCAGAAACACCAGCTCTAAATTTGGCAATTCATCTTTTCAAATACTTGTCCAAATCAAATTTTAGATCTGGCTAAATACAACGAATACTAGAACAATTTCTGTACAAACCATAAGGTTCGCTAGTTTGGAGATGATCGTCCCACATTTGCCATCTACAATTAACCAACCTTTGTGTCGAAAAACGCGAATACACTGATTTTGATATCCAACACCTTGAGCCAGCCAAACGTCCCCGAATCCGTGTTTGCACGGAAACAGACGCACATGTGAAACAGTTCGTTTTTCCTTTACATTCAATGCGAACAACATTTCATAAAACTTGCGAGGCAACTTACAATGCTTTGTGTGTAACCAATACCGAACACATCTCATACTACTAATAATAATGAGGATAATTTCTGTAGCGCCCATCCTAACAAACGTAGGCTACAGGGCGCGTTACAAGTTTTAACAATTCAACATCTAAAACTACACAACACACACACACACACACACACACACACTCATACACACACACACACACACACAATTCTGCGTTCACGAATCATAAACACACACACACACACACACACACACACACACACACACACACACACTGGGACATAATGTCGCATACACTATACAGCACGGTGAACAGCTCATTCGTACACGAGTAAAGTGTGCAAGTTAGTAATTTTTCAGGTGGTATTCTGCAACTGGCGTTTAAACAGATACGTTTTGAGTGCAGACTTTAAAGTCGGGAAGGAATGGGCATGACGTAAATGGAAAGGCAGTGAATTCCAGAACTTTGGTGCAGAAAGTGAGAATGCTCTAGAACTGTGCTGCTTTCGGTTATATGAGGGAATTCGACAAATTCGGTCGTCAGAACGGCTAAACTAATGAACGGTACATATTTGTTGATCTCCTCATACGCCAAATCATTTGAAATACGCTTGTCGAGACCTAGAAACGTCTTCAGATGAAAGAAAATATCTGTTTTATTTTGCCCTTACTTAATCTGGAATTCTAATGTGACTGAAGTTGCACGCTCATTTGCCGACTGCTGTGACGTACGTTTCTGGTGCAAGTGACAGACAAAATACATCAGATTTCGCACGCTTTCACACACACACACGCACACACACACACACACACACCTCTCTCTCTCTCTCTCTCTCACACACACACACACACACACACACACACACACACACACACACACACAAGTGCACAAAAAAACGAGGAAAGAGAGGTACTAGGTGAAGTTCGTAGACGATTACGGAAAAAAAACCCAGTCCCCCTTTTCCTTGTATCGAACAGTCAAACGTGCGATCGATTAGACCAAAAGCCCCCAATTTTAATTTTGATGAATTGTGTGCAAATGCGCAGCTGATGAGAGAATTTCGTGATGCATATTTATTATGTTTGTCTGAAACGTGGCTGTGTGATAAGATTTCCGATGACGGTGTTTTTATTGATGGCTTTGGAACACTTTTTAGAAATGACCGTGACAGACTTTTACCTGATAAAACAAGAGGAGGTGGCGTGTGCGTGTACATCAACGAGCGCTTTTGTAATAGAGCGAAAGTGACAGTCAAAAAAAAAGACTGAACACTCCTGACATTGACCTGATTGCCGTGTGACTCCAACCCCGTTACCTGCCCCGTGAATTCGGGAGAGTGTTCGTTACCGTCATCTACACTCCCCCTTCATCCAACCCTACACGTGCCGCAAATGACATCTCCGGCGTTGTGTAAGAATTACAGATGTTATCCCCTGATGCTCCAAATTTTGTTCTTGGTGATTTTAATCAATGTGATCTCCGGTCTGTTTTACCCTCTTGTAAACAGTATGTCATATGTCCAGCCTGTCTCAACAAGAAGCTTGATTTGTGTTATGGTAATATCCCGAACGCTAATAAGTCTGTGGCTCTTCCCGAAATTGGTAAATCTGATCACAACACCGTACACTTGATCCCCTCTTACTGACCTGTTATTCAAACCCAACCTGTTGTGCAGAAAAGTGTAAAAATTTGATAGAATAGAACGACTGCGAGCTTGCTATGAATGCACAGACTGGGGCGTGTTTCTTATTCTTGTGTTGATGTGGATGAAGCTGCTGATGTTATCTCTAATATGTTACCTTTTGTGAAAACATGTTGATACCAAAGGAAACTGTTAATTTTTTTTCGAATAACAAGCCTTGGGTTTTCAAATCTTTAAAGAAAACACTTAATGGAAAGAAAATCGCATTTCAATCGAAGCATAATTTTGCAAAGAAAACAGTTCAGAGAAAACTAAGACATGAATAAAGGACGCAAAAATGGTATATAGAAAAAAAATAGAAAAGCACTTTGAGTCTGGAAACATGCGAAATGCATGGCCTAAAAACTCTCACTGGGCAGAATAAACCACAAAGTGTTTATAATCTATCAGAAGAGGACTGTTATCATTTTGCTAACAAACTGAATGATTTTTATCGCCGTTTTGAAAAGAATTATATTGGTGACAATTTGGAAACAAATATGTCGAATCTTCCAAACAGCTGTGATAACGTGGATAGTGTTTTACATATTGATGATTCTGCTGTTCGAGGTTTGTTCAAAAAGATACAGATAAGTAAAGCTCCAGGCCCAGACAATATATGTGGAAATATTTTGAAATCATGTTCAGAACAATTGTCATGTGTTTTTGTAAGTTGTTCTCATGGTCTTTGAATTGTGGCGTTGTGCCCTCTGTCTGAAAAAAATCAACAATTTGTTCTGTTCCAAAAACAAGAAACCCTAGTATTTTGAATGACTATAGACCTGTTGCATTGACATCTCTTGTAATGAAATTTTTTGAAGGCCTTGTCCTTCAGATTCTTCTTCCTCAAACCAAACAGCTTTGTTAAGAATATAGGTTTCTGGATTCTGGATTCGACATTAGAAAAATAGTTACAGACTCAGAATCAAAAACTTACTTGGAGAATATTTCGACAGGGTCACCCTGTCTTCTTCAGCTCACTGTTGCTGTTGTGGCAGCGAGGCCTGGTGGGACGACTGTTGTGTGGGGTGAGCGGTTTTCAGGATCTGATTGATCTTCCCCCCATCTACAATCAGATCCTGACAACCGCTCACCCCACACAACAGTCGTCCCACCAGACCTCGCCGCCACAACAGCAACAGTGAGCTGAAGAAGACAGGGCGACCCTGTCGAAGCATTCTCCAAGTAAGTTCTTGACTCTGAGTCTGTAACTACTTTTCTAAACAGCTTTGTGATCCATACCAATTTGCATGCAAACAGAACAGAAGTACAGACGATGCAATAATCACTCTTTCAAACCATCTTGAAAACAAAGATTCTTTTGTTTGCATCCTGTTTATTGATTTCTCATCAGCTTTTGATACTATTCAACCACACATCATGGCAAAGAAACTCCAAGCATTATAGGTCACCCAAAAATTGATTTTATTGACTGTGAACTTTTTAGTCAACAGGTTACAGTGCGTACGCTCTGAGGGAAAATATTCATCAGCGAGAACCACATTTACTGGTGCACCTCAAGGCACCATTCTCTCCCCTGTATTCTTTACTCTTTATACAAATGATTGTACTGGTTCTTCTGTCACTCCTGTCATAAAGTACTCAGATGACTCTGCTTTAGAATACCTGTCAAATTCATATACCATAAATTTTCAAGAGGTGGAACGTTTTTGTACATTGTGCAAAGAGAACTGTCTTGATTTGAATGTTAGTAAGACTAAGGAGATGGAAATAGATTTTCGAAGAAACTCAACTCCTGTCCCTTACTTGTATATCGAAAACACCAAAATGGAACGTGTGAGTGAATATCAGTCTCTGGGTACTATTTTAGATGATAAGCTGAATTTTAATGCACATACTCAATTTATCTACAAAAAAATGCAAATCTAGAATATACTGTCTTCAGAAACTTAGGTCTCTTGCTCTTAAAAAGGACATCTTAAATATTTGTTATCGTTGTTTTGTAGAATCAGTGCTGTCCTTTGGCTTTTTATGCAGGTGTGGAAATCTTAGTGTAAAAAACAAAAGCATTTTAAACAGAGTGGTGAATACATGTGGAAAGATTATTGGTGAACAACAAGGACAGTTAGATAAAAATGTGTGAATGTCGTGTCACACAAAAAGCTGTGAACATTGCTGCCGACAGTTCTCATGTTCTTGCAAAAAACTACAATGTTCTACCATCTGGACGAAGATTCCAAATTCCAAAATTCAAAACAAATAGAACTAAACAGTTTTGTTCCAATTTCCATCAAACTCCTGAATCAAAACTGAACTTTCGATGAAATCCAGTTCAGAAAGATTGTTTGTAGTATATATATATATATATATATATATATATATATATGTGTGTGTGTGTGTGTGTGTGTGTTTAATCTGGGTGTGTGAGTGGGTGGTTGGGTGGATGTGATTTGTGATTTGTTAAATATAGATCCATAGACATGGTTTTATGGCCATTCTTAATTTCTCCTTGGAGACAATAAGTATTCTTGATTTGACTTGACTTCACACACACACACACATATATATATATATATATTTGTTCAGCATTATTTATATATATATATATATATATATATATATATATATTCAATTATAAACAAAGCTTGCTCTTATGTCTTAGATTGAAGAAATAGGGGGGATGAG
This sequence comes from Conus canariensis, assembly GCA_033310375.1. Taxonomy (NCBI): domain Eukaryota; kingdom Metazoa; phylum Mollusca; class Gastropoda; order Neogastropoda; family Conidae; genus Conus; species Conus canariensis. The sequence continues at coordinate 19,954,049 of CM065732.1, forward strand.
CATTCATATCTGCAGTGGTAGATCATTCTGCCTAACTAACAGTATGTGCTTGAATGGGGAAAAAATAAAATAAATGCTTCTCAAAATGAGCCTTTAGCAAGCTTATAGTCTCCAAGTGGGAGACGATCTCCAATACGGAGGAAACCCACTAACATATAACTCCTGGTCAGATACCGATATTTCGAAACCTGATTGTTTCTCCTCAGTGACCGCGGAAAGTGGTGATTTGACTCCTCTGCCTTTTCGGTTTTAAGAAGAATGCTATCCCAGAAAAGGCTGGTGTGCAATACCGTAGTATGTTTGTTGAGTTTTCAAAAAACCAACCAAAGATGCCACCTAAGAAGCAAAAGAAAATCATGAAAGAGCAAAACAAGCTACATTTTCTTGTGAAAAGTAGAAAATACAAAAAGATAACCTCTTAAGACACAAGTGCTGAGGGCCAGTTCTTGGAATGAATCCGCAAGGGACTAAATTACAATAAACTAATAAATTCCAAGGATAAGTACCGAGCACCATTCCAGCAACTTACAGAGCAGCTTGGTGTTGCAATGACTGCAAGAAATATTCAATTATAAACAAAGCTTGCTCTTATGTCTTAGATTGAAGAAATAGGGGGAGATGAGCATTCATATCTGCAGTGGTAGATCATTCTGCCTAACTAACAGTATGTGCTTGAATGGGTGAATGGGGAAAAAATAAAATAAATGCTTCTCAAAATGAGCCTTCAGCAAGCTTATAGTCTCCAAGTGGGAGACGATCTCCAATACGGAGGAAACCCACTAACATATAACTCCTGGTCAGATACCAATATTTCGAAACCTGATTGTTTCTCCTCAGTGACCGCGGAAAGTGGTGATTTGACTCCTCTGCCTTTTCGGTTTTAAGAAGAATGCTATCCCAGAAAAGGCTGGTGTGCAATACCATAGTATGTTTGTTGCAACACCAAGCTGCTCTGTAAGTTGCTGGAATGGTGCTCGGTACTTATCCTTGGAATTTATTAGTTTATTGTAATTTAGTACCTTGCAGATTCATTCCAAGAACTGGCCCTCAGCACTTGTGTCTTAAGAGGTTATCTTTTTGTATTTTCTACTTTTCACAAGAAAATGTAGCTTGTTTTGCTCTTTCATGATTTTCTTTTGCTTCTTAGGTGGCATCTTTGGTTGTTTTTTTAAAAACTCAACAAACATACTACGGTATTGCACACCAGCCTTTTCTGGGATAGCATTCTTCTTAAAACCGAAAAGGCAGAGGAGTCAAATCACCACTTTCCGCGGTCACTGAGGAGAAACAATCAGGTTTCGAAATATCGGTATCTGACCAGGAGTTATATGTTAGTGGGTTTCCTCCGTATTGGAGATCGTCTCCCACTTGGAGACTATAAGCTTGCTGAAGGCTCATTTTGAGAAGCATTTATTTTATTTTTTCCCCATTCAAGCACATACTGTTAGTTAGGCAGAATGATCTACCACTGCAGATATGAATGCTCATCTCCCCCTATTTCTTCAATCTAAGACATAAGAGCAAGCTTTGTTTATAATTGAATATTTCTTGCAGTCATTGCAACACCAAGCTGCTCTGTAAGTTGCTGGAATGGTGCTCGGTACTTATCCTTGGAATTTATTAGTTTATTGTATATATATATATATATATATATATATATATATATATACTTAATTGTTCAGCATTAAATATGTATATATATAAACAACCACACAATGAAAAAGCAAACAAGCAAGTTTTTCTTTCTTGCATTTCGGCTCTGGGCCTTCCTCAGGGACTTCTTTATGTAGGTACTACTGAAAAACAGTCCTTAACTCGGTCTTTCTTTGGTTACCACTCAGTGAATTACAGATGGCTGGCACAGGCCCCCAAGAGAGAACAAATCGAAATTTGATAGTTAACAAGTGTGATCAGTGTTAAACATTGCACCCGTATAGACTCCATAACCGATCGCACCTCCCCCCTTTCCCCAATACTCGCACAACACCCACACACAGACACACTCACACCCCAAAATAAACCCCCAACACACACGCACGCACACACTCACTCACTCACTCACTCACTCACACACACACACACACATGCACACATGCACACACTCATACACAGAGAGAGTGAAACAGAGGGGGTGATGGGGGGTGGGGGGTACTGGTTTTCAGTAACATGTTGCAGATTCAATTGTCTATGAACATTTCAAACGAATCCATCTTACCTATGTATGCTTCTTGCAAATATGAAACTATGTGTATAGGTAAGTAAGGTAATATATTTATAAAGTAAGTCACAACTACAGTACTATTTTAAAGTAGGCTGACCACATACATGCCTACTCCGGAATGGGTGGAGCAGAGTAAGAAGAGGGGAAAGGGAAGAGGGTAAAAGCATGTAGGCAGCGGAAGGACTGGGAGCAGGAACGAAATTATTATCAATTGGGAGGGGGGATGGGATTTTGTGCGTGCGCGCACTAGCGCGCGCACACGTGTGTGTGTATGCTCGCGCGCGCACGCAAGCCCGCGTGTGAGGAAGGGGTTGGGGAGGTGTAATCTCAGATAACAATACAAAAAAGGGGAGGGTGTCACGGACGGCTCAGCTTTTGAACTCTTTCTCGATAGGCCAACGTAGGGAAACTAGAGTTCGCTTCTGTTAATGGGTTTATAGTTCCTTAGTCACTTTTGGATACGTTCTATACTTTCCGTACTCCTTCATATTCCTTTTCATTCCTAAGGATCAGGGTCTCTATAGTAGTTTATTGTTGATTTCACTAACTTTTTCCTTCTATCCCTTTGGGAGCCCCGTCTTTTAGAGTGCGAAGCCGTGCTTTTTGCAACCCCGAGTTCTGGTGTGTGTGTGTGTGTGTGTGTGTGTGTGTGTGTTTCCCTACTCTTCTATTCTTAGGATGTGTGAGCCGCCCGTGGACCGTCCTCCCTCATCACCCCTCCACGTTCTTCATGTTTTTTTTGTTTTGTTTTGTTTTGTTTTGTTTTTTTGTAACTGGGTCGTTTTTTCTTTTTAGAGTGAGATCAAGTTTCCCTCCACACAAGTAGGGTTTGTTTTTTTTTCAGTCGCACGTGCAGTCCGTGCGGGATCCCAACTTCTGTGCGTGACTGTCTGCATGTGTGAACTGCTCAGCTGTAGGTTTTCGGTTTGGTTTGGGATTTCGGAGGGACAGATGGAGAAAGGATTTTGGAGGACCACGATCCTCAGTCCGGACAAGCTTCCAGAAACCATCCCTGGTTTGGCGAACCCCTTCGGTGGGGATCCTTATGAGAATCCTGTCACTTCGTTGTGTCGTACGTTTGGTGCCGGCCTGCCTGCCCTTCGCCTGGGTCGAGACAGGAGACACCAGGTGTTCCACCCCACCCTCTTCATCCCGCTCACAAACTGCTGAGTTTGTTTCATCACCATCCCTGGTGCCTCTCCCACCTTTTGGTCACCTGCCCATTTCCCCACCTTTCTACATCTTCCACCTTTCCTTCACCTTCCACCTTTCCTTCACCTTCCACCTTTCCTTCACCTTCCACCTTTCCTTCATCTTCCACCTTTCCTTCACCTTCCCGTGCTGAGAGTGAGGGGCCGTTGACCTAACCTCAGCCGAGATCAACCGAGTCCCCTGGGTGCCTGCTCGAGGCCTTGCCAACCGCTGAGGTCGCCATCAGGAGGAGAGTTCCTGCCAGACCACCTTGCAGCGAGCCTCGTCTGAGGGCCTTCAGTGGCATTGCTGGGACACTTTTTCTCCGCTCTCACGGCGAGCCCATTTGTGTGTTTTGTGTGTTCCGTGACTGTTGCTGGAGTGAGTGTGGCCTGTCTCCCCTATCCCATTCAGGTGTGATTCCGTGACATTATCACCAATAACTAGACTCTCTGGACTTGTAGCTAAGGCTCAGTACCCCTTTGAGTGACTTTGCTGAGGCAACGTTGAGCCTGAAGCCATTACCATATACTGAACTAGACGATTTGGAGTCAGCTCGGGGGCTGAGCTCAATCCCTTTTTCTGTTGGTGCCCAATGTGTAACTCCGCCAGATGAAGAGGAAATATTGGCTGTGACATCTTGTAGCACATACCCTGGTGTGCTGAGAAAGAGAGAGTTTACTCTATTCGTGAGCCTTAGGATTGGATCTGGATGTACCCATTTAGACATTGAGAGTGTTCATCCCAGCGTTTTGTTGTTGTTGTTGTTGTTGTTGTTTTGGGGTTGTTTTTTTTGCTGGATTCTGCTGCCTCTGGGCAAGAGGTAGTCACATCTTGGCCTGCGAGCCACGCCTTGATCAGGCATTGACATTGGTTGTGTGTGCGTGTTGTGTAGTAGATCCTTTATGTTAGAAATGTCCCTCGTCTTATCTTCTTTGGGATGAGTGGGGTGGTAGCATTTTAGGTTGGGTATAGAGCAGGGGTGGTAACAGAGTGGGGGAAGTCCCATGGGTTGGTGTGGTTTTGGATTATATTTTCTTTTGGGAGTGTGTTTTGCTTTTTACCCGTGTAGGTAGCTCAGTTTTCTCTATAGGCACTTTTTCCCGACTTTCATTTTCCTCCCCTCTACTTTTCCTTCTGTCTTTCTTTTAGTCTTCTGTATGGCCCTTTCTCACACAGTGTGATTGATTTTTGTTGGTGCTTGTCTATATGTAATAAAGTGTCGTATTAGTTGTTTACCTTTGCCTCCTTGTGTTTGTCCGTGAGTGTGTGGCGATTCGCGGATCCCGCCTTGCCCCTCTCCTGAACCCTGTCATTTTTGACAGAGGGGGAGAGGGGAGAGATTGTAAACGTGATGAAAGGGAGGGGGGGGGGGAGTAGGAAGGAGACCAGCAAAAGGTATGTCACCAAAAGGTATGTGCGTAAAGGAATCATGTAGGAAGAGCTGGTAGGGAAGAAGAAGGTCAAGAGCCTGGGAGGGGAAGGTCTAAAGAAGGCTTGAAGGAAGGATGTGGCAGCAAGGGTAGATAGTGAAGATAGGGAGGGGGTAGAGGCGAAGGGAGATGAAAGGTGGGGGTATCGTTGGAAGGGGAGTTTGGGGAGAAGTGAGGGTATGGGGAACAGTCTAGGTGACCATGTTGAGACCTTCTGGGTAAACAGTAAGTGATTTGTTAAACCAGAAAGATTCACGCTGGAGTCTGTAATTATTGTCCTCTGAAAAAAAAAAATTCTATAACTTTACATCTTAGATCATGAAGGGAGTGATTAGTCTGGTGGAAGTGTCTGGTTACTAAAGTTCCAGTGTTCTTTTTGTTGTTCGATCTGTGTTGGTAAAAACGAGCTTTTAATGAGTTTTTAGTTTCCCCAACATACTGGCTGTGTGGGCATTTGCTGCAAAACAGTAAATAGATGATGTTGCTAGTTAAACAGTCCATGTGGTCTCGGATGGTGAATGATTCTCCTGTTACTGTACTTTTGAAGTTGGCTGTTTTTACTAAGCGTTCTTGGCAGATCACACATTTTCAACCACACGGAAAGCACCCGGGTGGTGAAAAGTCCCAACTGACGGGTGGGAAGTGCAGAGGGCATAAGAAAATTTCCTTAGGGACTCGCTGTTTCTTATATGCACACACACACACACACACACACACACACACACACACAATATATATATATATATATATATATATATATATATATATATATATAATATATATATATCTGACCAGGAGTTATATGTTAGTGAGTTTTCTCCTTATTGGAGATTATCTCCCCTTGGAGACTATAAGCTTGATGAAGGCTCATTTTGAGAAGCATTTATTTTATTTTTCCCCATTCATCCACTCAAGCACATACTGTTAGTTAGGCAGAATGATCTACCACTGCAGATATGAATGCTTATCTCCCCCTATTTCTTCAATTTAAGACATAAGAGCAAGCTTTGTTTATAATTGAACATTTTTTGCAGTCATTGCAACACCAAGCTGCTCTGTAAGTTGCTGGAATGGTCCGGTATTTATCCTTGGAATTTATTAGTTTATTGTAATTTAGTCCCTTGCGGATTCATTCCAAGAACTGGCCCTCAGCACTTGTGTCTTAAGAGGTTATCTTTTTATATTTTCTATTTTTCACAAGAAAATGTAGCTTGTTTTGTTCCTTCATGATTTCCTTTTGCTTCTTAGGTGGCACCTTTGGTTGGTTTTTTGAAAACTCAACAAACATACTACGATATTGCACACCAGCCTTTTCTGGGATAACATTCTTCTTAAAACCGAAAAGGCAGAGAAGTAAAATTACCACTTTCCGCGGTCACTGAGGAGAAACAATCAGGTTTCGAAATATCGGTATCTGACCAGGAGTTATATGTTAGTGAGTTTTCTCCCTATTGGAGATTGTCTCCCCCTTGGAGACTATAAGCTTGCTGAAGGCTCATTTTGAGAAGCATTTATTTTATTTTTCCCCATTCACCCACTCAAGCACATACTGTTAGTTAGGCAGAATGATCTACCACTGCAGATATGAATGCTTATCTCCCCCTATTTCTTCAATTTAAAACATAAGAGCAAGCTTTGTTTATATTGAATGTATATATGTATGCAAGGAGTCCTGCAAAGACTTGCAGGACTCCATTCCATCCAGCGTTTGTGGAACACTTTGGTGCCTCAAGAATTGGTCTTCATACCCACATGAGGACCCACATCAGCAGATGACCTGCCTGTCTACTTAAACATCGGACACAACAGGAGAATCCATCATATATATTGTTGGACAGATAGATAGATAGATAGATAGATTCAGAGAAAGACAGAGAGAGAGGCCATTCTGCGAGGTTGGAGAGTGTCCTGGAGAATAGGTAGGGTGTAGCGACTAACACATGAGGGCAAGGAGGTCTCAATTCGAGTCCGGTTCGAGGCATTTATTGGTGAGAGAACTTTTGACTCTGAACAACTCAGCTGGGAAGGCTGAAACTGATTGCAGGCAACTTACAAAACAGCAAGAACAAAAGAAAAAACACTGCTAGTGTATTGACAAAGAAAAAAGTAAACATGACAGATAATGTTTTTCTTTCTGAACGTGTTCCAAATAGAGCGTTTATGCTGACATCATGCGAGTCCCAACACTTATCAAAAGCATGTTTCATGAATGGTACATTACATCGAATGCACCACGGAGATCTTTCATCTTTTACATGGTACGAGTGGAGGTAAAAGGGGTGGTATTCCCAATCACTTGAGCAAGCGTGCACAGACACACGAGTGCAAGGAAGCTGGTTTCTCCTCTCCCCACCCCTTCTCACTTTGGCTCTGTGTGTGCAGAGGGTCAGATCCTGTCCTGGCAGGGCTATCTTGACACCGATCTCTGCCGAGTTCATTGCCTCCTCAACTCTTTATTTCAAATTTCAGTCATTCCAGAGCTAGGGCTGGACAGATTTCTCTATCTTGTGTATGGCGTCCAAAATATTGTTTGTAATCTTTTCCCACTTCGTTACGCTCGACGACGCATTTCAGTGGCAGCATCTGCTGTGAAGGTATTAATAATAATGATGATGATGATATTGATACTAATAAAATACTAATACTACTAATACTAATCCTAATGATGATGCTAATAGTAACAGCAATAACAATGATAATAATTATGATAATTAAAATAATAATTATAATAATAATAAATAATAATAATAACAGTAATAGTAATAACAAGTAGTATTCGTATAGCGCAATTCAAGTTGAAAAATACTTTCTGCGCTTTTACACACCATTCAGACCCTCATTCATTCACATGTAACAACTATTTTACTACAGAAATTGTTGTGTACACACAATGTGGGGAAAGCATGTTCAAAATGCTCGGCTGAAAAGATACCTTGTCAGCTGTGCTTTGACAACAGATAAGCTGGGCTGGTTTCGTAAGGTGAGAGGCACTGAGTTCTCAACAGTTGGGGCAGCAAAACTGATGGAACATTCACCAAACGGTTTTAATATAAAATATAAATTTCATACGAAGATCGTTCAGAACAGAACATGAATGAGAGAGAGAGAGAGAGAGAGAGAGAGAGAGAGAGAGAGAGAGAGAGAGAGAGAGTGAGTTAATGAGAGACAGACAGACAGACACAGGCACGACAGACAGAGGCAGAAAGACAAACAGTGATGCAGGTAGACAGACATTTTTAAATAATTCTGTTTATTAAAGGGCACATCAGAAGCATACTGACATCGTCACGCAAGCAAAAATAAGTTGGTGTTTGTGACTCAAATGATCGATCAAAGTCTCTCTTCATTTTATTTTTTTGCTTTTGTGTGCGCGTGCGTGCGCGCGCGCGCGCGCGCGCCCGTGTGTGTGTGTGTGTCTGTCTGTCTGTCTGTGCATGCGCGCCTACAGCGTGCGTGCGTGCGTATGTATGTGTGCAGGCGTCCGTGAATGAGTGACCGAGCGCTGGGGTGTTCACAAGTGCATGCATGCGTGCGTACACGTGTGCATATGTATGTGTCTGTTTCGTGTTTGTGTATCTGTCTGTCTCTGTGTGTGTACTCGCATGTTTTAATGAACATCAGAAGCACATACAAAAATCAGAATCAACACAAAAGAAAAAAAACATACATTGCAGTTTGTTTTTTTGACCGCTAGAAGCGTCTTCCCCCCCCTTGGAATGTGTATGTACGCGCCAGTGCACGCGTGTGTGTATGTGTGTGCGTGTGCCTGCGCTCTCTATGAAGACCTGCAAATCAGCCGGAAAAGGGGACGGGGGAGAAGGAGGGAGGGGGGCAGGAAAGATTTTCCCCATGCGATTTCTTAGATTTAAGTTACATCAGATTTCCAGGCCTGAGCTTATGAAAAGTGGCACTTCCACAACTAACACTTTAAACCACAGATGTGACGAATTGATGGTTATGTTTCCATCTGTATTGTACAAAGTTTCATTCTACTCCACCTTCCCTGTCCCTACAGTTCCAACGCCGTCCCCTCTCCATCATAAAAAGTATCTGAAGAATATACAGATAGTGCCCAGGGCTAGAAATTCCCAGATGATTTTCAGTTGTCATAAACACACAAGATTATCGGGGGAAAATGTCCTGCAAAAGAAACAAACAATAAAAGTAGTGAATGACATGGTAGCTAAATAACCGACATCTTACGGCCTGTATTGTCATGGTAAAAGCATCAGGCAATCCCTTACAGTTTTCGCTCCCAAATTTAAAAAAAAATCGTAAAATATTACTGAAAAAGCATTGAAATGCCGCAAAAATATATCAAAAGGACATATGGACGAAGATACGAAAGCATGGACAGCCGGTATCCGTTCTAAACGGTGCGTTCAATGTTCACTTCCTAAATGACAACAAAAGCGCTCATGTAATACATTGCCATCGGATAAAGAAAAACCAAAAACATTGTGAAAGTCTTCAGACCAAAGACAGGAGAATGGTCGACAAAAGCAAGACAAAGTCAGTAGACGACAGTAAAGGGCGACAAAAATAATTTTAACCACCAAAAAAATGCAAGGTCAAAGAGAGTGTAAGAAAAGAGGAGTTTATTAGCAAAGGACTTCCAGAAAGCGGGAGAGCTATTTGTAACTGAAAGAGCTCCAAGGCAATTCCACGATAGGGGAAGGGAGCGGAGGGAGGGGGTGAAGGGGACGAAGCTAATAAAGACAAATGAAAGCAAGTGGAAATTGAAGGAAAGCGGGACAATCAGGTGAAGCAGCCAGGGGTGAGAAAACACACTGGGAGGGACGCAGAGGGTAGGCCGCGTTTTCGTGCCAACGTGCGTGCAAAAGTGCAATAAGACCTTTTGGTGAAGAATCCAAATGCAGCCTCCAACCACTCAATGCATAACCTGTCTGCTACAGAAGCGGAGTGTTCGTTAGGCAAAAGAAAGCGGAGTAAAACAGAAATGCCTGTGAAGTGAGGAAGGGTGCATATCAGAATCATTGTTTTTGTTCGTCTGTTCGCAATGTGAGACAATATTCAATATCAAAAGCCTACGCCAGTGCTGATGATACTATAATACATATTTGTACATTTCTTCCGGTGTTCTTTCTGTGTACCGTTGTTGGGCTATGTTGACAAGATCTAAACTTATTTTTCAGGAACATACTCTTGTACTGTTTGTTTTACATGTGTGCTATTGGACCGCAAGCATCATTATTTTGTTTGGGTTGTGTACATGGAATCGTTTTACCATAGGAACAAAGGTCGGATTCCTTTTGGATCGCTTACCGTTTTCAGCAGCCCGCCTGTCTTCGGGTTTCTTTGCCTATCTGTTAACAGAGGGCACCTGTATCTAATCACTTCCTCTGTGGGTTCCATGCGACAATGCTGATGAGGAAAAATTCTACATCGGTCTGGAATTTGTGTTAATTTGTATACGTGCATTTCTTCAGCTGTTGCGGCTATGTAATACGTTATCTCAGATGGGTGCGAAAGCTTGGAACCTCATGTTTTATCAGAGACTTTCATGTTTCTTCTGTATCACTTTTATCGGCACGTTTGTTAGGTGAAAGGGTACCACAGGCGGCATTAGCTTGAAGTTTAATAAATGTATTATTTCATTATGGAAGCCAAAAATTCCCTTCTTTGTCTATGATGAATTCTTGATGTCGTCCTGATAAACTTAGGATTGCCTTATGAAGTGTGTTTATTGTTTTAAGTAGCTCCACTGTTCTCACAGGCTGAACGTGTACTGAACACATGTAAAGGATTGTTGTTGTTGAGACATAAAAGTTAATTCATACTCGTTTCCTGTAGCCCTGCACTCTTTGTGCATATGAGATTTGTGCGTCGCCTACACTTTCAGATCACACCAAACTAAGCGACTGGCAAGACAAGACAGCAACAGTTCTACCATCACCTCATTTCGTGATTATCATTGCTTGACAAGAGTTTCTAGCATATTACTCTCAGCTAGCCTAAGCTGACACTTTGCGTTTTCGTGAAAAATGCTGATTTTGGTGCGTTGTACGAAAAAAAAGAAAAAAAATGCACTCAAAAGTGCGGGTATGATCCAGAGAACAAACCAGCTGAGGGCAATCCTGCACCACCCTTGGAAGCCAGCGCTGTGTTCGTGTAGGGTGCAGGCACGCACAGGGCATTCCATTAACACGTGAAGGGACATAATTGCTCCCTGGCAGATGCAATTGTGTAATGGCCACTGGATGTGACACAACAAACCCACGGGAGCGTTCCCATGGGTGTACGAGCCCATATTCCATGACTGCAGAGCCTACCGGCAAAAAAAGCCACCGTCGAGTAACTGCCGTGTGCATCCCGTGGCCTCAGTCGTTGCTATTCCGCTGACAGGTGGTGGTATTACAACTCCATACACGGCCAAACTTTCACCATGAGGTCTTACGGGCTCTCAGAAGAGAACCCCAAGTCACAGTCTTTCCCGCTGTCAGCCGGACTTTCCCTGCGGTCAGTGGGTCTTTCCTCGCCGTCACTGGAACTTTCCCCTGAGTCGGCCAAAAGACAGACAAGAAAAAGATACACCCGATGGTGCGGGTAGGACCCAGAGAAGGACTGTCCACAAACACCGAACAAGCCAGCTAGCCTTAGCGGGCAGCTTTGCATTTTCGCGAAAAAACGCGGATTTGGGCGCGTTATGTGAAAAAAAAAAAGAGAGAGAGAAAATGTTCCTTCTAAAATAAGTGCCCGTAACACCACTGGCAACAGTAGCCATGATTCCTTGCATGGAATAGTTTTAAATGAGGAGAAAGCAATACCAGCAAAAGATTTTTTCTGTGTCACTTGGACAACATGAACATCTCCACTATGAAAAAAAAATCACATTAACTGGTCTCTCACCACGAGAATGGATCACTTGAGGGAAAGCGTTTCACATACGAAGCAAAAAGGGGGATTCTGAGCCAGACAGTGATCCCTGAAAAACTGAAGAGAAAGAAAGTGGAGGATAACACAGACACTGGCACTGACAGTAACCTCGATGTTACGGCGGGTGAACTAGAATTATTTTGCCCTGAATTAAAGGACTTTACAAGTAAAGATGAGGGTTTTTTTTTCAAAAAATGCGTCAACGTGCAGGAATTATAAAGAAAAGTGACAATCAATAGAAAAAGATAACAGCAGTTTAATCGAATCACGATTTGGATCAACCTGAATGAGACAAACAATAGGGAGAAACTGGTTTAGTACATGTATCAGAAAACTATTCGGGCATGGGTATCACAACCACAGAGAGAGAGAGAGAGAGAGAGGAGAGAGAGAGAGAGAGATGCTGGCTGGATTAACTGACACTTGAATATCTAGAATAATCTGGTCGAAAGCCAAGTAAAAAAAAGGCCATACTACAAACTAACGATCTCTTTTAACCTGTCTTCCGCAGGTTATACATTTATTGTAGATGATTACTTTAAAAAAAAAAAAAAAAAAAAGAACATAGGGGTGCAACAAAAATGCATGAAAATTATGTAGTAAACAGACACCACAGCAACTGGAAACTGATATTTACAGATGGTCACAATAAAAATGTACAGACTTTCTACGGCATATACAGGTGAGTGGACTGCAAAACCAGACCAAAAAGTGCACGTCAGAAAAGAAAAAAGAATACAAAAGAAAGTGAGTCAAAGAGTGATGGGAACAAGGAAACTACGTGAATACAATTTCCAAAAAGTGTGGACATGATTTATGCTGAAAATGTCCCCATCATCCCAAACGTGGGATGGTAGATAGATAGATAGATAGATAGATAGATAGATATAGATAAATAGGTAGAGTGATAGATAGATAGATAGACAGATAGACAGACAGGCAGATATATAGACAGACAGACAGACGGACAGATAGAAGTCTAGGTTTATAGATGGATAAACAGATGCAAAGACACATGGATCCATCGACAGATACATACATGAAATATATCCAACATTTTTTCAACCATTTTTGTGTCATATGATATGATTTACAGTCTGATTAAAAAGAGTATATATATATATATATATATATATATATATATATATATATATATATATATATATAAGACAAGTATTAAGAGGAATATTAAAACTATCTACAATTTTGTTTCTAGCGCTTGGCTATCGTCAGGACGATAGCCAAGCGCTAGAAACAAATTTGTAGATAGTTTTAATATTCCTCTTAATACTTGTCTTAACTAATGTTGCTCCCCAAGGGGCTGAGCACTTGTAGAATTGTTTTAGGCTTTTTAACGATACTGATCTATATATATATATATATATATATATATATATATATATATATATATATTTATGGTATGATGCCAAACGGATATCCTGTCAAAAGCTCTTTACGAAAGGTCCTCAGCAGTTACAGTATCGTGCTGTAACATGACAGAACCACAATCAAACCCGTGACAGCACTCTGTCCAATGTACCTATCTATGAAAAACATTGTTTAAACTAAAAAAGCATTCAAACTATGCATGACAAAATGACGGCTACAATACCAAATTAGACAACTAAACCACTTCATTCTGAAACCTAATTATACAGTGGAATGTCCTCGAAAAGCCTCAACAATTTGATCCGGATGTTCCATCATGACGTCATTCTCTGGACCCCTGAGAGGCGGCCGTGTTGTCACCATGGCGTAATTAATAACTGAGATCGGAGGTGCTGACGTCGTGGTTACGTTATCTGACGAATGGGCTGCATGGTGTCTCACGCCTCTAAAGGAAGTTTGACTCTGTCACACACACACACACACACACACGCACACAGTGCATATTGACAGCAACAGCAAGACCGACGATAATAGATACGGAAAGGTTCGATTTAATTCATGATGCTTAGAGCCACGAAAAACACGAGCGGCAATATCAGGGCGGTGTGAAATATAAATACATAAACTAATACGACAATGATGATGATAATGATGGTGGTGATGATAACAACAGCAACAACAAGAACATATATAATAATAATTATTATTATAATATATTAACAATAATAATAACAATGATGATGATGATAATAATGATAATAATTATTATCATGATGATGATGATGATAGAATCGATTCCAATTCTCTATCATGAAGTTATGAAATGCAGTCAACGCCATTGTGCCTAAGTGTTGCATTTCATTGTCTTGTATTTAATTCTTACTCGTTTCCCGCATCTTTCCACTCTGTACACTTGAAAAAGGCACGAGATCGGTGTCATGACTTCCCACCAGCTGTCAAACCCTCAGTATTGCCGGCTGAACCGTGCTATGGTGTCTGCTTGAAATGCCGTGATCTCCCACGTCATGGAGGACTACAGAAAATTTGACGATGATTACAACTCAAATATGAATGTCCGTGGAACGGGCAGACGCCTGCTGTATAAAAGCCTGGATGGGGAAATCGGGTGACAGAAAGTCTCATCACGCGTGTTTTACTGATGCTAAGTCCTCCCCGTGACACGCCATCTACTACACTGGACACCTTAGACAATGACTGAAAATTTGGGATCATTTGGAGCACAAACCTACTCTCTGTTCTGTTGCATACGAATTTGTAGAAATCAATACTCAGCTTCACCTTACCTTGTAAGTCTTGCTTTCTCGTCTGTAAATAAAATGGTAGCAAACAACAAAAACGTAAATAATTACAGAGTAATAATTCCGTTATGTTGATTCACTTAAATGCAGTAAACTTAGCTGTTCTAAGTTGTATCTTATCATTTCCTTTTTTGTCTTAAACTGACGTTTAAATGATGTCAGGAAGAAATACGGTTTTTCTCCATTTTGGTTTCTGCAATATTCAATATTCGCAATTAACCGTTTTCTTTTAAAATGCAGATGCATGCTTATTTTATGCAGAGTGAAACGGGACTTAAATCCACTGCCAAATCTTCTATTGTCTTGTTGTTATAGCAGGGAAAAAACACTCAGCGATGGTGATGTATGTTATATTTCTCCTGCTTTAGTGTCTACATGAGGAAAACTCACAATTTGACCTCAACGATTATCTTAGCTTTTCTGACATTCAGGCAACCCCATTCGCCTGACATTAATAGAATAAACGTTTCTCTACATAAGAGTTTGACAGTTACTGTCAGACTAAGTTATGGTCTTTCTTCGTTATACCGACACAGACCTTGAAGTTAATGACAATTCCACCAAACTCCACTAAATATGTGTATGATCTCTGTGCTGATATTTAAACTTACTTTTCGTTTTAAAAAGAAAAATCTAGTCTACTATCTTAGATGGAACTTCAGTATATGCTGTGCAAACAGGAAAATATGCATGTGTAGGTCTGTTTTTACCTGCTTATCTTACCAAATCTTGGCAATTTCATTTTCTTGTACCTGCAACAAGGTATAGACTTTGATAGAATGCTGACCTTTAGAAATCATGTTGAGAATAGTTTCCTTTGATGCAAAAAGGACCTGTCTGTCATGAAAACAATGGCAACTTAAAAGTTTTGAAAGCCAATTTCTCTACTGCCTGTATCATGCAGTGGTACTTGGTGTGATTGATTATGGAATGGGGTTTACTACACTGTCCAAGAGCAGTTTTTATGAAATTAGAAATAATTCAACATGAAACAATGAGTCTGATCTTGGAGACTACGAAGAACGCACCAACTGAAACTATGCGATACTTGCTCGATCTTTCTTCAATGCAGGTCAGACACAGGGTAGAACAGGTGAAGGCATAGCCTCTACATGCGGCAGTCAAGGAAACAGAAGGCACTCGTCTAGGACGCGGAAAATCATAGATAGGTCAGGCAAACGGCAATACTCAGCTTACATGCCAGTTATCAGAACTCAAACAAACGAAGGAGTGGGAAAATTATCCAGACCACTTCAAGCATCTCTACCAAATTGCCACTGCTCCGGAGCTCGGAAGACACTGTCGAGAATAGCCAGAAATCAAAACTGACGCAGAAATTCAGATGCAAGTGGGACACCTCATCCCAAGGTAAAAAATATAATTATATGCACTGACGGTTCCTCACCAAAGTCATTCAGGATGAGGTTACGCAGTGGAGCAAAATGGTCGAAATATTCAGGAAGACACTGGTGCATACACTTTAACAACTTCAAGTCTAACAATGGAGATAGCCACTGGCTCTCATCCACTGACCAGCTCAGAACACAATCAGCCATGATGCTGACTGACTCCATGAACCTACTTCAAATTGTTGAAAGTGGAATGGAAACTGCTCAGCATGAAGTCATGTGCTTCCTTCCATTGGAGAGACTCAATGGATGTACTGCCCTGGACGTGCTGGTATCAAAAGAAATCAGAGAGTAGACACACTGGCAGGAAAGGCAACGAGAACTGAAATACAGCTTGGCCGGTCTGATGTGACAAGAAATCTAAAGAATCGCCTCAAGAAAAAAAATAAAGCTACTATATTATAGACCATCTTTCAGAGAGAGCACAACATCGACAGAGGAAGTGGCCAGATATCAAAGGAAGAGTGTGAAACATCACCAACCAAACAAATATTGGAATAATCTCATGGCCTTTATTCCGAAGACTCCCAGAGATTGGGGCAGACTCATACTGCGCCTTTCTAATGGCAGACACGACAACTGAAATAAGACTTTGAATCTTTTTTTTTTTTTTTGCTGTAAACGTACGTAAACTGGTAAGTGTGCATCAATGAAGTGATGCAAGTGTGTAAGATGGAGAGTCCATAGATGTGGGTGTGAATACATTGGTGTATGTGTGTGTGTGCGCGCGCGCGCGAGCGAGCGCGCACGCGCGCGCGCGCGTGTGTGTGTGTGTGTGTGTGTGTGTGTGTGTGTGTGTGTGTGTGTGTGTGTGTGGCGACAAAGAGAGTGAATGTGTTGTTGTTTTTTGATATATATAATTACTGCCATCTTGTCAACATTCGTTTTCACACACACACACGCGCGCACACACACACACACACACACACACACACACAAACACACACACACACACACACACACACACACACATACATGCACGCGCTCGCGCGCACCTGCACACACACTTGCAATCGTGCTTAATGTGGTTTCGAAACTTAGCAGAAGTGGTTTAGCGCATATGGACTAGTCCACACTCAGTGACACCTCCTTGATGAAACTAAAACTGTAACAAGGGTTTTTTTCGGGTCTCGCCCCTTGGGTGTAAGAGCTGAATCAGGAGATGACTATATATGTAACACACATTAGTTTCTTTTTAACAATTAATGCAAAAAAAATATTGGAGGTGTTACATACAGCTAATATTGACTAGCATAGTTTGTTAACAGTAACAATCCGATAGTTTGTTAACAGTTACAATCCGATAGTTTGTTAACAGTTACAACACGATAGTTTGTTAACAGTTACAATCCGATTCATTTGTCTTAGAGACACTTTAGTCCAGTCCCAGAGCATTACTCAAAACCCGCTGATAGTAGTAAACAGGTTTTCTTCCTTCAACTGGTGTCTTCGAGGCCAAGCTGTCCGGAAAACGAAGGTTTAGAAATCAGAGACCAGTCACATAGTCTCAGTAGCAACAGGGCTTCCAATCTCACAGGCAAAAAGTTTGTCCATATACGCTGAAGACTCAGAACCAGAAACTTTCACTCAGTTTAGCAGATATAATACATCATTTCTCGATACTGCTGAATCTATGGAAAGTAAACTGAAACTGGCATACTGAAAATGTGTATAAAGACCGAAAACGTTGAGATCGGATCCTGTCACCGATCGGCGGTACTGAACCAGCACGTCCATGTGGTCAGAGTGGTAGCTCAGAATTGAGAGCATGTGCGCGTGTGCGTGCGAGTGCGCGCGCGCGTGTGTGTGTGTGTGTGTGTGTGTGTGTAGGGTTGGGGTTTTAGTTAGGTGGGTGTTAGGCTAAGTTCCTCAGGGTTGAATAGGAAAGTTAGGCTAGGTAGGGGGGTGGGGGGTTAGGAGTAGGACATACAGTATTCTTGCCTTCCAGTCTTCATATATTGAGGCAATGTAGGAAGAAGTTGGTTTCGTTTCCGACTGTTACCCTTTGTTGCTTTGGTTCTACACGAGAGAGGGCGGGGCAGGATATCAGCTGTTGTTGTGTTGTCAAGTCAGTGAGTTGTTGTTGTAAATTGTCGTATTGCTGCACAAGCAACAACTAGTCCGTTGGTCGGGTGTGTCAGCTCTGCGGAGGGATACACTGTTCTGACCAATGACTGCTTTGTGTTGTGAGTGAAGCTCACTTGATTCCGACCAGGGCGGAATGCATTGGGGTAGCTTCACTTCGGTCCCTGGTGTTCGTCGGAGTGGACGTGCTCCTTGTAGTTGCGGCGGGAGCGCTGTTAGTTCATGCTGAGTGACTTCGAGTCGTAGTTAGGGCCAGGTCCTCGTTGGGTCTGGTGTGCCCTTGGCCTGTGCCGAGTTCTGTGTTGTCCTCGTTGGCAGCCACTTTCAGCCAGTTGCAGAACTGGTATGGTTGATCGTCTGTCTGTCCAGTTGTTTCAGCAGATGTCCTGCTTCCGTGCTGAGGCTGGGGCCGGATCACCGCAGTCGGCGGCCGCGTGCTGGCAGGTGAGCGGCAGCTTCCTGTCACCTGTGCCCTCCCGGGAGGGGGAGACCACCCAGGCCATCGGCTGCCTATGAGGCAGTTCTCCAGCCACCTGTTCCTCTTTCCCAGGAGGGAAGGATCGCCCTGTTCAGGCGCCATGTGAGGGGGTGCTGCGCCAGGCCTTCCTTCACCCTCAGTTCCGGCGGAGCCTTCAGTGGAGGAGGGGTTCCCTCAAGAGTCGGGCCCGTTGAGAGGGGGCCGGGTGTGTGTGTGCGAGTGTTGTGTTTCGCGGGGAGGAGTCGTCTTGCGTGAGGCCACGGACAGCGCCGAGGAGCAGGGTCTTCCGGGGAGAAGTCAGCCTGCGAGGGGCCATGGACAGCGCCGAGGAGCAGGGTTTTCCAGGGAGGAAGGGTGTCCAATTTTTGATGTAGGAAGGGGGTGTAGCAATAGGCAGTAGGATTAGAGGTGTTAGCTGCTGCCTCCTTTAGGGACGTAGTGGCTAGCACGGGATAGGGTACCTGTCGTTGCCTCCCTTAGGGACGTGGCGACTGGTGTGGTAGTGGTCCCGGGTCAAAAAAGGAAGGGTGGGTCCCGGGGATAGGGGTGGGTAGTAGTAGTTTAGAGATTAGAGCCCCTTGGGTTAGTCCTTGTCCCTAGTAGTTAGCCACCACGTGTGCGGGCTATCGCTGCGTCCCCAGGTCACAGTGATATATCGCAACTGGTGCTTTAGGGTAGGTTAGGGTCCCCCATGTTATTGTAGCAGGGTAGGATGGGCCAGCAGGAAAGTGGGATACCTGTGTGCGGTTGCGGATTACGGGTGTGGTGATTGCTAGTGGTGGCGCCATGGTGTGTATGTTGGAATAAAGAAGTATGCATGATTGTAAAGCTGTGTTAGTGTGCTGTGTTGTCTGACCTAGTGTGTGATAGGCGTGGGTAGGGGTGGTTGGGCCGTCCGGCTTAGCGACCGTGACAGATCCTGAAATCCCTAGTTAAATTGAGGATCTTGGATTAAATTTCATTGCTTGCTAAAAGACACTGGCTTCCCTTTGCATTTAAAGCACACTGTATGATTCGCTCAACAATGATACAACCCTCAGCATTCAAAAACTGTTCAAATTGTTGTCGGGTACAATTTCCTATAACCGATTTTGGTTAGATAGCAGTGAAGTCTGATACGTCAAGATTTAAAGTCGCAGACGTAACAGTCGAAGAGGTTACGTCACTGTGGAGGTGAAGAAATTCTGGTTACAGCTTGACTGTGGGTCTTCAGAGATAAAACCGTCTTCAAACAAACGTTTCGGCCCTGAACTCCTTACTTTCTAAGCGCGGGTGGCTTCAGATATGAAATCCCCTTAAACAAGTGTTTTAGCCATGAGTCCCTAACATTCTAAGGGGGCCAGGCCGCATCCAGGCCATGACTCCTAGATACTTCTCTGCTATCCGATTTTTTTTGGCGCTGCCAAGATTCAAACCAGCGACTTCCGTTGGTGGCTATTTCAAGGCACTGCTTTTTAGATTATGTTTTTTTCCAGCATCGCTTAGGGATACATGTTTTAAGTTGGAAAATGTCAGCGTTTTGAAGTTTACTTTTGTTCCTGGTTGATCAGATCCAGTTGGAACTCATGTCAGCTGCTGTGAGACCATTGCCACTAGGGTTCTTGACCGCACCTTTCCGGAAATTGCCAGCGGTTTCATGAGGTCATGCCTTGATAAGCTATGAACCTCCTTATTCCAACTTCTAAGGCAGGACTTTGGCTTTGAAGCCATGTTCCCTAAAGCTTCTGGCTATACTGGCATACTTCTCAGTCTTGTAGCCATGAGCTTGCTCTATTCTGCTTTCATATGGAACATGCACATTGAGTTCAGTCAGAAACATCTGATTTGATGAACCTAAGTGGAGTAAAATATCCAGTGTCATGCTACTCTTTCTGGCAATCTCTGGACGATTTTCCCATTTTGGAAAGTCTGCTGTGCACTAGCGGTCGTCCACTCCATCTGATAAAGTCTGCTTTCATGCTCTTGATGTTACAGTTCGTCCAGACCATTATCTGTGGCCACCTGTCGTGCAAAACGTCGATGATAGAGCCTGTTGTGGTGTTAAGTTTTCTTTGGCAGTGCTAACTGCATGTGCGATCTCTTTGAACACTTATTGTATCCATGTCTATCTTCCCTGGATAAGCGCTGCTGTGCCAGAACTCAGGACCTATTCCACTACTTATTTGCTCTGACAGAGTGGACATGCAAGGCCTTCTGATTTTTCCCATGTCATTAGGTTTGAATTCAAGGACATGAGGTCATATACAGATCTGAGGATGAAGCTCATCTTAAATGGCACCAAGTGCCATATATCATTCCAGCTCAGACTTCTTTGGGTCGTGTTTTTCCAAGCAGTCCACTGCCCCTGCTGGCTTTAGTGGCCTGTGTTCTAAATGAAGTGGCATCCTCTCCTGTCTTCAAGGCCCGTATTACCAGTTCCCTATTTGCTCTCCTTTTTGCCTTCGACCACCACTTCATTTCTGTCGACTCGAGCTCCCGTCTGTTGGTTTGCATTTGTCCTATAACGTCCCTGATCTTAATGTTTTCTTTTGTCGAGTCAACTGAACTTTTCATCTTTGATCAGTTTTTAGCTGCGGTTGGATTGATCTCACAACCTTGTCTCCGGAGTCCTCAAGCATGGTTAGTACCCTTGCTTTACCCACTTTGTAAAGGTAGTTTTAGCTTTGCTTGGCGGCAGGAGAGCGCAAAGTCTATGCATCCAGATGGAATACCAAGCCATATACTTATGTATTTGTTGATTTTTGATCTCCATCAATTCCACCGTGCTAGTGCTGATGTAGTATATCAGTAGTGGCTAGAGGAACTATAACCCCCACACCTTGTATTTTACAATGGAAGCCACACTGATCTATTATTTTCAGGCTTTCTTCTGCCATTTCCTTTCCCCTCTTTGTGTCTTTCAAGGTGTTGTCATACCATCTTCCGAAGCTCGAAAGAGTAGCTGAAGAAGCAAAAGAAACTAAAATAATGGCAACAATCTGTTTGTAACTTAATTATGACACAAAACTCACTCAGTTCTGGCAGTTTCATATCGCATGTAAGGAAAACACAAAACAAACGCCACCCCAGATATCCTAAATGCTGATGGGACGACAAAACTCTCAAGACATGTCGAAAAAGGGTCGGTTCAGAACAGAATGCTCAAAGAAATTTGAAGGAGAAGAGAAAATATTTGACCACGTTGAATCAACACCTAGCTCAGACTGGCACTGATGATGAAATTACTGCATCTGACCTGGATAACGCAATCACTAGATGAACTGAGGATGGTGCTTCAGGTCCAGGCGAAGTATGGTATCCAGATATCAAACAGCTCTCAAAAGAGGACAGAACCCATTTCTCCAGTCTCTACAAGGACAGTTTCGATATGGGTAATGTCCCAGAAGTCTGGACACACAGTTACCTGAGAGATTCACCAAAGACAAGAAAAAATCATCATCAGCTAAATGGCTACATCTCACTATGCACAATATAGCAGGAAAGCTCATGGAACGAATCATAGCAAGGAAATTGGCATGAGACATTGAGTCGACAGGTCCTCTCACCAAACCAAGGAGGCTACAGAACCGGTGAAAGTATATGAGAAAACGCTTTAGCCCATGAAGTATATAAAGGATTCCAAAGAAAGGAAGAAACACTACAGTTGCAACAGATCTGGAAGATACATACAACAAAATCTGGTTCTCGCTTCTCATGGAGCCACTCCTTGACTATGGAGTCAGCAGGATACTTACACGATGGATTGCAGCAGCACTTCAGCAGTGAACCATCATCCTTTGATTTGGAGACTGGACGTCTGACTTCATAAACCTTCTGTGGCTATATCTCAAGGTTCTCTCTCTCTCTCTTGTTTTATACAATGTTTAAACTAACGGCCTAAATAGAAACGGAATTGCTTCAGTATCAACACTAGCAGATGATGGTCTGATCTACAAAACATCAAATAATGCTAAAGAAAGAACAAAAGCAGTTCAGCAGCAGTTGAACAATATTGCTCAGTGGTGTCAAGAAACTGGATCGTCCACAAACCCTACAAAAGTTCAGGCATTGATTGGTCTGCACTATCAAAAACAAGGCATCAGGACAATTACCCTCAACAGTGTCCTTCATGGCAATGCCAACTGAATCAACTGACAACCTACGCTGTTTGACAGAAAGCACGTCGAGAACATTGTTTTAATGCAAAAGGGCCTGTCTGCCATGAAAGCAATGGCAGCTAAAGGCACTGAACAACGTCATGTTTACCAACTGTTTCATGCAGCTGCACTCAGTGAGACTAATTATGGATTACAGCTTGCAACACTGTCAAAAAGCTATCTTCTGAAATCAGAGAGAACTGAAAATGAAGCAATCAGGTTGATCCTTTGAAATGCGAAGGATGCGCGAGTTGCAACTATGTGACACCTGCTTGACCTTCCTTTAATTTAACTCAATCAAGTCACAGCCAGAATGGACCAGTTTGTCCCTCAGATCACATGATTTTTGGCAATTTTCAAAAAAATCATAAAAAATCAACCACTTCACCTAAGGCTTGAAACACACACCAATGGATAGAAAAAACAATACATCTATCAAAAATGCTTACCTTCGGTGAGGAATCCACACAGTTCACATGATGTAAGTAATCCAAAATGATACACATTTGCAGAAAAACAAAAACTTTTTGTGCATACTGTAATCCACTTCTTCATGCTCTTTATCCTCCCCACACAAGTTCAGTTACACTTCTGGGCACTTGGTTAGTTGGTATGACCTACAGAGAACAGTATATGTATGACAACTGCATAAAACACAAGATTTTGATCACAAAATGCTTGATCCACTAAAAATCGTGTGATCGTGTTCAAAATCGTGTGATCGCGGCAACTGAGAGTAGGACAATTTAAATCCATATAAAACTACTACAGAATACACGAAGAACGGTCAAAGGGAACCAACTGCAAAAAGAGGCCCTAATCTGTCCCTGAAACGAGATTTATTGCCCTTTAATAAAAGGCGGTATGATTTTAAAATCGTCAAACTCTGTCGGAAGTATGCGTCCGACACGCCTTCAAGCGATGTGAACAGTGTCGGAAACCCGATTCCAACAAAGACTAGATTGAGTTTTAATGCAGGTAAGACACAAGCTGGAACAGGTGAAGGCATATTTTGGTGTACTTGAAAATCCCCAAACCCACTTCATACGACGGTCAATGAAACAAAAGGTACTCGGCTAGGACGTGGAAAATCATGGATGGGACAGGCAGAAGACAGTGTACAGCTTGTGTGCCAGTTAGCAGAACTCAAAGAAACAAAGAAATGGAAAAAGTATCCAGACCTCTTCAAACACCTCTATCAAATTGTCATCGCTAAAAAACTCAAAGGAGAAATGTCAATGCAGGTAGAAAACGTCGGCACAAAAGAAGATATTGTTATATACGCTGACTGTTCCATCACCAAAGGTAAGTCAGGCTGGGGATACACAGTGAAGCAAAATGGCCGACCTATTCAGGAAGACAATGGCTCACACAGTTTAGCAACATTCAAGTCTAACAATGGAAGCAGAAGCAGTAACACAAGCACTCCACTGGCTTTCATCCACAGACCAGTTTAAAACTCAACACGCCATGATACTGACTGACTCCATGAACCTACTTCAAAACGTGGAGAACGGAATGGGAAGCCCTGCTTGACATGAAGTAATGTGCAACATTCCACTGGAGAGACTCATATGGATGTACTGCCGTGGACTTGCTGGAGTTAAAGGAAACGAGAGAGCTGACACACTGGCAGGAAAGGCAACGATAAGAACTAGATTACAGCTTGGCCGATCTGATGAGATAAGAAATCTATAAAAATAAAAATAAAATCACCTAAATAAACACAGGCAATTCCACTTTACCATAGACCATCTTTCAGACCTGAACATCCAGACTTAAAGGAAGAGCAATAAATATCACTAAATAAATACACACTGGAATAATCTCAAGGCCAACACTGCAAAGACTCCCAGAGATCAGGGCAAACTCATAAACGATCAAAAACATGTCAACTGAGATAAGACTTTGAATCTCTCAGGAACCCAAGTGTATACTGTAGACGTGTGTGTGCTGGTGGGTGTGCTTCGGTGGGACGATGCAGGTGTGTAAATTGGAGAGACCATAGAGGGTGTATGCGTTGGTGTGTGTGTGTGTGGGGGGGGGGGGGGGTTGTTGTTATTGTTATGTGTGTGTGTGTGTGTGTGTGTGTGTGTTCCTGTGGTTGTTGTTATTGTTATTGCTGTTTTTGTTACTGCTCTTGCTACTATTTCATCTGATGAGCATTCATTTCCCACAATTTTGCGCGCACACACAGACACACACTCACACACAAGCACACGCACAAACACATGCACTCGCATGGATACGCTCGTGCTTATATGCGCACACATGCATGCAAGCGCACATATATACACACACACGTGTGTAAACACACACCACACACACACACACACACACACACACGCATACGTCCATATGTAGGGGCACACACACACACACACACACATACGTATACGTCCATATGTAGGGGCACACACACATACACAGATATATGTACACATACGTGTGCAGTTGTGTGCGTACAGGAGCATGCTCACACAAGCCCACAGATCACGCACACACATACACATCTGCATGTGCACACACACACACACACACACAGACACACACACACACACAAACAAGCGTGTGCATGCACGCTCGTGCACATACACACACTCACACATACACATACGTGCACACGCATATACACGCCCTATAACACACACACACACACACACACACACACACATGCACGCACGCACCGCATACTCTGGCACACACACTTGGGCCCATGCAACACACACACCACACACACACACACACACACACACACACACACACACACACACATGTGCACACTCACCATACACACATACAATGATGATAATGACACAGCCAATGTTAGGTGGGTAGGCCTATCCAGCAACTGACTTGTGCGTTGGGCTAATGCGTAGATCAGACATCTGTTAAGTTGTAGCTACGAGACCCTCTTCTTAAATTCTCTCACTTACTTCATTAATTCATTTATCCATCAGCTTTAAATGATGTACAGTGTGATCTCAAAACTTGTGTGTGTGTGTGTGTGTGTGTGTGTGTGTGTGTGTGTGTGTGTGTGGTCTCCAAACTTTGCGAATGTGGTGTAGCTTATATGGACTGGTCTGCAGGCAGTGACCCCCCTGATGAAACTAAAACTGAAACTCCAAAAGCTCATGACTGATTATTCTGTCTCTGTTGGACTGGCTAAGTTGGCTACAGTGGACATTATTCCAGCTAGTACTTCCATTCCGCAGAAAGAGGCTTCGTGATTTCTTTGGTTGTAAATTATTTATGAAGCAATTCACTTTTCTAGCTTAAAGAAGTGAGTCAGTGTAGCAGGCAGATAGGTGAGGGTGAAGAACAAAGAGGTCACCTGTGGGGCGGCCTCGTCTCCCGAGCTGTAGTTGGTAGCAGATGAGGCCAGCCTTTTACGTCGTTTGTGTTGAAATCCTTCCCTGACCTGAGACAGGCAAACATTCACTGCTACAACCATCTATCTCTCTGTCTCTGTCTCTATCTATTATCTATCGATCGATTCATTCATCTGTCTGTCAGTCTATGCATATGTGTGTGTGTGTGTGTGTGTGTGTGTGTGTGTGTGTGTGTGTGTGTGAAGTGCCATACACATTTAGAATTTGAGATAGCGTTTGTAAATGAATATGAATAAGTAATTGTGTACGAACGAATGTTCATATTTTTGCTTAAATATTCTTCTTTTTGTCAGAGACTGAATAAATTTTTTTTTAAATGGTGGGACTTCTCATTGTGTCTTTGTTACCCTGTGGATCAAAATGTAAAAAAAGAATACATTTTGAGAACAACAAATGCAATACCGTATTCCATTATTCTTTTGGTTGTCATTGAGCATGAACATCAATCCCAAATGAAACAAGCTTTCTAACATTATTCTTGTACAAAAGTAGAAGTAGTAGCAGTAGAAGATTTGTAGTAACAGATGTAGGATTAGTAGTGGTAATTGTAGTAGTAGTAGCAGTATCATTATTCTATAATTATCATCGCTATAACATTTCCCCTTTATAAATGATATCACAGAAGACAAACTCTCTCTCTCTCTCTCTCTCTCTCTCTCTCTCTCTCTCTCTCTGTCTCTCTCTCTTTCTCTCTCTTTTCTCGCTCTCACAAAGACACACACTCACACGAACACACACGCACATACACACATGTGCACTCAAGCACACACACACACACACACATACACACACATACACACGCGCACACACTCCCACACACAGAGCACATGTGCCCCCCCCCCCCGCACACACACGCACCATCACACACACCCCACTACCTCCACCACCACCACCACCCCTCACCACCACCCCTCCCACACACACCACACACACACACACACACATCACACACACCCCACTACCTCCACCACCACCACCACCACCACTACCACCCCCCTCACACACACACACACACACACACACACACACACACGGCATGCACGCGAGTAATCCATTTACAATCAAAAGACTTGGGGGGAAAGCAGTCTGACCTGTTTGTTGAGAAGGCCATGAAAAATAAGTATCATCAGTCCCTGGAACAACACAAAAACTCCCTGTTATAGATGAATCCATACACTGCAATAATCACCTTAAGAATACAGATGCCACAAAGAATGAGGGCAACTATATTTCAGAAGAACCGTGATTGAAAACAAGGAGAAGCACTGTGGGTCAGAGATATTTATACCACAGGAAGAGGCGCTATAAATCAGGTACTTCAATACAATATACAGGGAGAGACACTATAAGACAGAGATAAAAATACGACAGACAGGGCGATGCACTATTCGTCAGATATAACAACACTACAGAGAGGCACTATTCGTCAGAGATAACACCACCACAGACAGGGCGAGGCTCTATTCGTCAGTGATAACAACACCACAGACAGAGAGAGGCACTATTCGTCAGAGATAACAACAACACAGACAGGGCGAGGCACTATTCGTCAGAGATAACAACACCACAGACAGGGCGAGGCTCTATTCGTCAGAGATAACAACACCACAGACAGAGAGAGGCACTATTCGTCAGATATAACAACACCACAGACAGGGCGAGGCACTATTCGTCAGATATAACAACACTACAGACAGGGAGAGGCTCTATTCGTCAGAGATAACAACACCACAGACAGGGCGAGGCTCTATTCGTCAGAGATAACAACACCACAGACAGGGCGAGGTTCTATTCGTCAGAGATAACAACACCACAGACAGAGAGAGGCACTATTCGTCAGAGATAACAACACCACAGACAGGGCGAGGCACTATTCGTCAGATATAACAACACTACAGACAGGGAGAGGCACTATTCGTCAGATATAACAACACTACAGACAGGGCGAGGCACTATTCGTCAGATATAACAACACTACAGACAGGGCGAGGCACTATTCGTCAGATATAACAACACTACAGACAGGGAGAGGCACTATATGTCAGAGATAACAACACCACAGGCAGGGAAAGGCACTATTCGTCAGAGATAACAACACCACAGACAGGGCGAGGCACTATTCGTCAGAGATATCACCACCACAGACACGGCGAGGCACTACACGTCAGTGATAACACCACCACAGACAGGGCGAGGCACTACACGTCAGAAATAACAACACCACAGACAGGGAGAAGCACTATACATCAGAGATAACAACACCACAGACATGGAGAGGCACTATACGTCAGAGATAACACCACCACAGACAAGGCGAGGCACTACACGTCAGAAAAAACATCACCACAGACAGGGAGAGGCACTATACGTCAGAGATAACACCACCACAGACATGAAGAGGCACTATACATCAGAGATAACACCACCACAGACAAGGCGAGTCGCTACACGTCAGTGACAACACGACAGACAGGGAGATGGACTATACGTTAGTGTTAAAAACACCACAGACAGGGAGAGGCACTATACGTCAGAGATAACAACACCACAGACAGGGAGATGCATTATACGTCAGAGATAACAACACCACAGACAAGTAGAGACACTATACGTCAGAGATAACAACACTACAGACAGGGAGAGGCACTATACGTCAGAGACAACAACACCACAGACAGGGAGAGGTACTATGCGTCAGAGATAACAACACTACAGACAGCGAGAGGCACTATACGTCAGAGACAACAACACCACAGACAGGGAGAGGCACTATGCGTCAGAGATAACAACACCACAGACAGGGAGAGGTACTAGACATAGGGATAACAATACCACAGACAGGATGAGGTACTATATAAAGAGATGACAATGCTACAGACTGGATGAGGCACTATACACAGAGATAACAATACACAGACAGGGTAGGCATTATAAACAGAGATAACAACACCACAGACAGGGAGAGGCACTATACATAGAGATAGTTATACTACAGACATGAGGATGTACTATACATAGAGATAACAACACTACAGACAGGGAGAGCCACTATACATAGAGATAATGATACCACAGACAGGAGGAGGTACTATACATAGAGACAACAACACTACAGACAGGGAGAAGCACCATACATAGAGATAACAATACCACAGACAGGATAAGGCACTATACATAGAGATAACAATACCACAGACAGGATAAGGCACTACACATCGAGATAACAATACCACAGACAGGATAAGACACTATACATAGAGATAACAATACCCAGACAGGGAGAGGCACCATACATAGAGATAACAATGCCACAGACAGGACGTGGCACAATCTTTAAGAGAACCACTATCACGGACAGGGAGAAGCACTATCGTCAGACACATCAATACCACAAACAGGGAGAGCATTGTATGTCATAGATATCGGTAATGCAGACTGTCTGTCACATACCAACAATACAGACAGGGAGAGTCACTATTCACCTGTGCGCTGGGCGTCTGACACTGGACGTTTCACTCTTGAAATTGATCGTAACGTTTTCAGTGAAAGTGACACCTCGTCCTACCGACTTTTCCCGAAGTCGGATACAATAGTCAGTGTGTATTGTCAAGCTATATCAAATTATCTTATTTTTAATTTACTTACACGGATGTCTGAAATATCAATAATACTGACAGGGAAATGCACTATATGTTAGAAATACTAGCAATGAGAGTAGAAGGAGACGCTGTTTGTGTCAGATATTGATAGGCACTATAAATTAGAGGTATTAATGATACGGAAAGTGAAAGGTACCATACATAAGCGATACTAATAATACAGAGAGTGAGACACTATGTGTTAGAAGCACTGATCATACAGAGACAGTATTACATGTGAGAGGTACTACTGACACAGACATTGGTTACAATATAGACAATGAGATTTACCATATGTTAGAGGTACTAATAATACAGTCAGTGATACTACAATGAGAGATACCACATGCTTTAGGTACTAATAATACAGAAAAAGAGAAGTATTACATGTTAGACATTCCAATAACAGATACTCTGCTAGAAAATATAGACAACCAGAGATACCATATGTTAGAGGTAAATACAGACAGTGAGAGTACAATGCTAGGTACTATATGCTTGAGGTCCTAATAATACAGAAAATGAGAAGTATTGCATGTTAGACATTCTGATAGCAGACACTGATAGGCACTGTATGTTAAAGGTATCAATAAGACAATGATAGGCTCTACATGCTGGAGTACTAATACAGACAGTACCATATGTTAGAGGCATTAATAATACAGTGATCAGTACTACATGTTAGAGGTAATGACAATACATACAGCGAGAGGCAGTACATGCTAGAGGTACTGATAATGCGGACAGTGAGAGGTACCATATGTTAAAGGTACCAGCAATACAGACAGCGAGGTACTTTGTGTTAGAGGCATTGACAATACCAACAATGAGAGAAACTACGCGTTAGATACAGATCCTGAGAGGCCCAATATGTTAAAGGTACCAGTAATACAGACAAGGTGAGGTACCATATGCCAGAGGTATTAATGACACTACGTCAGAGATAACAACACCACAGACAGGGAGAGGCACTATACATCAGAAATACTGCGTGCCAAAGATAATAATAACACAGACAGTAAGTGGTGTAGTTTGTTACATGTATTAATAATACAGACTGTAAGACGCACTACATGCTGGAGGTACTAATAATACAGAGAGAGGTACCGTTAGTGGAAGTACTAATAATACACTGATATGTACTTCTATTAGAGGTATTTAAAATCCAGACAGTGAGAGGTACTACATGCTAGAGCAACAAATAATACAGACAGTGTGAGGCACCGTATGTTTGGTAATTTATGTTACGAGCACTGACAATACAAACAGTGAGCGGTACTACATGCTGCAGGTACTAATAATACAGACAGCGAGAAGTTAGAATACTACTAAAACAGACCATGAGAAGTATCATATGTTTGAGGTACTAGTAATACAGACAGTGAGAGTGCAGAGAGAGGCACCATATGTTAGAGGTACAAATGATACAAAACGTGAGAGGTGCCATGTAACAGAGATTCCAATGACATGATGAGTGGCACTGCATGTTAAAGGTTCCAATAATACAGTCAATGAGAGGCACCTTATGTCTGAGGTACTAGTAATACTGCCATCAGCAAGTACCAAATGTTAAGCAATCCTCCAGACAGTGAGACATACCAATGTTAGAGGTACTAATAATGCAGACAGTAACAAGTATCATATGTTAGAGATTCTAATAACACAGTTACAGTACGATATGTTCGAGGTACTAATAATACAGACCATGAGAGGTGCTACACGGTAGAGGCACTATGAATGCAGACAGGGAAATGTACTATATGTTCAATACATGAATAATATGACAGACATATATTCTATATGTGAAAGATATCGATAACACAGTCTCTGTAGTTCACTACGTATCAGAGAAGATAACACAGACATGGGGAGGTACCGTATGTCAGAGATGTTTAATTCACAGTCCGGGACAACCATTATGTGTCAGAGATATCTTTAACAGAGACAAGTACAGACATATACGTCAGGGACATGATTGATACAGACAGGGAGAGGCACTATATGCCAGAAACATCAATAACAACATTGAAAGGCACTGAACATAAGATATGAATAATATAGCCATAAAAAGTCACTGCATGTCAAAGAGATGAATAACACAGACATGGAGAGAACTATATGTATAAGAGATATCAAAATACAGACAATGAATGCGTTATGTCACTGATATGAATAACAGAGAGAGGGAGAGGCACTGTATGTCAAAGGTACGAATAGCGCAGATTAGGACAGGCACTGTGTGTTACATATATCAAGAATACAGACATAGAGAGACGCTGTATATGATACGAATAACGCAGAGGAGAGACACTATAATTTTTATGTAAGAGGTACTTATGATATTTGCAGCGAGAGGTGCTAAATATTGGAGAAACTAATAAAACAGACAATATGAAATGACCTTAGTTAGAAATACTAGTAATACAGACAAGGAGAGGTGTTCTATGTAGTACTAGTAATACAGACCATGAGAGGAACTACACGAAAGAGGTACAAGCAATACAGACAGTGAGAGGTAGTATACGTAAGAGATACCTTTAATAGAGACTAGGAGAGTAAATGTATGTCGGAGGTACTGATAATACAAACAGTGAAAGGCACGCTCTGTCTCTTGATGTATGTCAGAGGTGCTGATAACACAAACAGTGAGAGGCACGATCTGTCTCTGGATGTATGTCAGAGGTGCTGATAATACAAACAGTGAGAGGCATGGTCTATCTCTGGGTGTATGTCAGAGGTGCTGATAATACAAACAGTGAAAGGCACGATCTGTCTCTGGGTGTATGTCAGAGGTGCTGATAACACAAACAGTGAGAGGCACGATCTGTCTCTAGATGTATGTCAGAGGTGCTGATAACACAAACGGTGAGAGGCACGATCTGTCTCTGGATGTATGTCAGAGGTGCTGATAACACAAACAGTGAGAGCACGATCTGTCTCTGGGTGTATGTCAGAGGTGCTGATAATACAAACAGTGAGAGGCACGATCTGTCTCTGGGTGTATGTCAGAGGTGCTGATAAACAACCAGTGAGAGGCCGATCTGTCTCTGATGTATGTCAGAGGTGCTGATAACACAAACAGTGAGAGGACGATCTGTCTCTGGATGTATGTCAGAGGTGCTGATAACACAAACGTGAGAGGCCGATCTGTCTCTGGATGTATGTAGAGGTGCTGATAATACAAACAGTGAGAGGCGATCTGTCTCTGGTGTATGTCAGAGGTGCTGATAATACAAACAGTGGAAGGCCTATCTGTCTCTGGATGTATGTCAGAGGTGCTGATAATACAAACAGTGGAAGGCACGATCTGTCTCTGGATGTATTGTCAGAGTGCTGATAATACAAACAGTGGAGGCGCTATCTGTCCTGGATGTATGTATGTCAGAGATGCTGATAATACAACAGTGGAAGGCACGATCTGTCTCTGGATGTTGTATGTCAGAGTGCTGATAATACAAACAGTGGAAGGCGCTATCTGTCTCTGGATGTATGTCAGAGGTGCTGATAATACAAACATGTGGAGGCACGATCTGTCTCTGGATGTATTATGTCAGAGATGCTGATAATACAAACAGTGAAGGCGCTATCTGTCTCTGGGTGTATGTCAGAGGTGCTGATAATACAAACAGTGGAAGGCGCTATCTGTCTCTGGATGTATGTTAGAGGTGCTGATAATACAAACAGTGAGAGGCACGATCTGTCTCTGGATGTATGTCAGGGGTGCTGATATTACAAACAATGAGAGGCACGATCTGTCTCTGGGTGTATGTCAGAGGTGCTGATAATACAAACAGTGGAAGGCGCTATCTGTCTCTGGATGTATGTATGTCAGAGATGCTGATAATACAAACAGTGGAAGGCACGATCTGTCTCTGGATGTATGTATGTCAGAGATGCTGATAATACAAACAGTGGAAGGCGCTATCTGTCTCTGGATGTATGTATGTCAGAGATGCTGATAATACAAACAGTGGAAGGCACGATCTGTCTCTGGATGTATGTATGTCAGAGATGCTGATAATACAAACAGTGGAAGGCGCTATCTGTCTCTGGATGTATGTCAGAGGTGCTGATAATACAAACAGTGGAAGGCACGATCTGTCTCTGGATGTATGTATGTCAGAGATGCTGATAATACAAACAGTGGAAGGCGCTATCTGTCTCTGGATGTATGTATGTCAGAGATGCTGATAATACAAACAGTGGAAGGCACGATCTGTCTCTGGATGTATGTATGTCAGAGATGCTGATAATACAAACAGTGGAAGGCGCTATCTGTCTCTGGATGTATGTCAGAGGTGCTGATAATACAAACAGTGGAAGGCACGATCTGTCTCTGGATGTATGTATGTCAGAGATGCTGATAATACAAACAGTGGAAGGCGCTATCTGTCTCTGGATGTATGTCAGAGGTGCTGATAATACAAACAGTGAGAGGCACGATCTGTCTTTGGGTGTATGTCAGAGGTGCTAATAATACGAACAGTGAGAGGCACGATCTGTCTCTGGCATCCGTTCAGAGGAAATGATGCAAATCGCATACAATGCAACTATTTAATCCTTCATTCTTATATTTTACAAAGTGAAAAGGCGCCACGGCGACTTTCAGGGAATAAACCACTTAGCGCAAAACATCGTAATGAGTACTGCAGTGTATGGGTCACGTGCACACAGTATTGTTTCATCAAGACACAGTTATAGACGTTCCACATTATTCCATCTATGCGCCCATGCACGATGTAATGTGTGTGTGTGTGTGTGTGGGGGGGGGGTGCTTGTGAGTGTGTGTGTGTGTGTCTGTGTGTGTGTGTGTGGGGGGGGGGTGTATGTGTGAGTGTGTGTGTGTGTGTGTCTGTGTCTGTGTCTGTGTGTGTGTGGGGGGGGGGGGGTGGGTGTGTGTGTGTGTGTGTGTGTGTGTGTGTGTGTGTGTATTTGTGTGCATTTGAAGAAATCAGTGTTGCCTTAACTTAGTCGGACTGAAAAGTGGACGAGGTTAGTAGAAAGAAACTCGTGGAGAGCGTGGCAGCAGAGAGTCCTCAGAAGAGAAGCCCCCTTCAAGCAAGTGTTTCGGCCCTTATCTCCTGGCACTCTAGGGGGGTTGGGCCACACCCGGTTCATGACTCCGGATGTCCCTCTGCTGCCCCTTTTTTTTCCCCATCTTGGGACGAGCCATGGCTGGGATTCGAACCCATGACCCTCTGGACATGCTCATTTTCCACTTAATAACTCGCACTCTAACCACTGAGCCACAGGGACACCTGATATTTGTAGGAAATTTAAGCATTATGAAGTTCACTTTTGTTTCTCCTTGACCAGATCCAGCTTGAACACCTCTCTGCCGCTTCTGCCACTGCTTTCAGGGCTCTGTTTTTTCCCTCCCTGCAACTGAGAGCTGTTTCATGAGGCTGTATGCAGACGTTCCTACAAACCCCCTAGCTCCAATTTCTGCAGTGAGGACTTTGGCCTGATAGCCTTCTGTCCTCGGGCTGTTTGCCAGATCAGCATACTTTTCAGTCTTGTAGATTTGAGCTGCCTCCATTCTGTTCTCATATGGCACCGTGACCTCGATCATGATCAGCTGCTTGGTTGACTGAGAGTGGACTACTATGTCTGGTCTCATGCCACTCTTGCTGATGATCTTTGGGTGACTCTTCCATCCTGGGAGGTCTGCAGTGCACTGCCAGTCATCTGCCCCGTCCAGCAGACTCTGCCTGCATGTTCCGAGTGGCACTGTTGTTCTTGGCCATGATTTGCCGCCTCCTGCCGTGAAGAATGTTGCGGGTGCTTTTGGAGTCCTGATTTTCCCTTTGGTGATGTTGGTACTAGCCCAGACTACTTGTACAATCTCTTTGAGCACTTGGTTGTGCCTCCATGTGTACCTTCCTTGAGCCAGGGCTACTTTACATGAGCTTAGGACATGCTCCACTGTTTGTTTTTCATGGCAGAGGGGGCATGCAGGATCGTCTGTTTTTCCCCATTTCACCAGGTTTGCATTTGAGGGCAGAAGGTCATATGCATCTGAGAATGAAGCTGATCCTGAGAGGGGCCATGTGCCAAATGTCATTCCAAGTGAGACTTCTTTGGAGTGCATTCTCCCACGTTGTCCATTGCCCTTGCTGTCTCTGCTGGACTGCTTTTTGGAGTCTTTTTTGGTCTTCTTCTTTTCTCATCTCCTGAATCATCATGTCTCTTTTGGCTTTTCCTTTGGCCTTTGACCACCATTCAGTTTTGGTCACCCCCAGTCCTTGTCTGCTGGTCTGTGTGTGTCCTGTTATTTCTCTGATCTTGAGACTTTCTTTTGCAGAATCCATCGCCTCTTGAACTTTCCATTTTCTGCCCGTCTTCAGCTGGGGCTTGATTGCTTCTACCACCTTGTCTCCTGAGTCCTCCAGCATGCTTTGAAGTCTGATCTTTCCTGCTTTGTATTCTTCCAGGATGGATTTAAGTGGTAGTTTCAGCTTTGCTTGGCGACAGTACAGCGCTACGTCAATTAGACAGGGTGAGACACCAAGCCATTTCCTTGTGAATTTGTTGATTTTGGCTTCCATTGCCTCCACTATGCTGGTGCAGACGTCGTATATCATCAGAGGCCATAGGGTCTCCAAGCCTTCTTCCGACATCTGTTTGGTTTCTTTTGCTCTTTGTGTGTCTTTCAGCGTATCATCATACCATCTTCCAAGGCTCTTGACTGGCTCTTCTGTGACTGTTGGAATGGCCTGGTTGGCGACACTGAAGACCACAGATTCGGCCACTTTTCCTTTCCTCAGTGAGAGACTCCGTGATTTCTTTGGCTTGAACTTCATTCTGGATGAGGCAACTATGTCGTCCAGCCTTCCAGCACATGATGTATCTCGTCTTCTCTGGATGAAATCACTGTGGTGTCATCCATGAAGGCCTTGAGAGGGGCATCTTGTATCCATCGCCAAGGTCTGTTTGTCTTGCGTTGCTTGTTGCTGCTTTCAAGATGATTTCCATTGCCAACACGAACAGTATTGGGGAAATTGCACAGCCCATTGCAATGCCCACTTCCAAGTTGATCCAATCTGTTGTGTACTCCTTGGTAGAGAACCGCATTGAGAAGCCATTGAAGTACTTCTTGAGCATGCCGCAGATGTTCTTTGGCACATGGTACATCTCAAGAGCCAACTGTATCATCTCATGGGGTACAGATCCATATGCGTTTGCCAGATCAAGCCACACTA
>CM065732.1:19995838-20108338 GCA_033310375.1 Conus canariensis
CTCATGGAAAACAAGTACTTGGATGTGTCAGTCCAGAAAGGTGGCATCCCAGGCGTGGCGGGCTGTGTAGAACACGCCACAATGATCTGGGACGCAATCCAAAAAGCAAAGACAGAAAAGAGAGACCTGGACGTAGTGTGGCTTGATCTGGCAAACGCATATGGATCTGTGCCCCATGAGATGATACAGTTGGCTCTTGAGATGTACCATGTGCCAAAGAACATCCGCGACATGCTCAAGAAGTACTTCAATGGCTTCTCAATGCGGTTCTCTACCAAGGAGTATACAACAGACTGGATCAACTTGGAAGTGGGTATTGCAATGGGCTGTGCAATTTCCCCAATACTGTTCGTGCTGGCAATGGAACTCATCTTGAAAGCAGCAACAAACAACGCGAGACAAACAGACCTTGGCGATGGATACAAGATGCCTCCTCTCAAGGCCTTCATGGATGACACTACAGTGATTTCATCCAGAGAAGACGAGACACGTCATGTGCTGGAGAGGCTGGACGACATAGTTGCCTCATCCAGAATGAAGTTCAAGCCAAAGAAATCACGGAGTCTCTCACTGAGGAAAGGAAAAGTGGCCGGATCTGTGGTCTTCAGTGTTGCCAACCAGGCCATTCCAACAGTCACAGAAGAACCAGTCAAGAGCCTTGGAAGATGGTATGATGATACGCTGAAAGACACACAAAGAGCAAAAGAAACCAAGCAGATGGCGGAGGAAGGCTTGGAGACCATTGACCAGTGTGGGCTCCCTGGAAAATACAAGGTCTGGTGTCTGCAGTTCATGCTGATACCAAAGCTGCTATGGCCTCTGATGATATACGACATCTGCACCAGCATAGTGGAGGCAATGGAAGCCAAAATCAACAAGTTCACAAGGAAATGGCTTGGTGTCCCACCCTGTCTGACTGACATAGCGCTGTACTGTCGCCAAGCAAAGCTGAAACTACCCATGAAATCCATCCTGGAGGAATACAAAGCAGGGAAGATCAGACTTCAAAGCATGCTGGAGGACTCAGGAGACAAGGTGGTAGAAGCAATTAAGCCCCAGCTGAAGACAGGCAGAAAATGGAAAGTTCAAGAGGCGATGGATTCTGCAAAAGAAAGTCTCAAGATCAGAGAAATAACAGGACACACACAGACCAACAGACAGGGACTGGGGGTGACCAAAACTGAATGGTGGTCAAAGGCCAAAGGAAAAGCCAAAAGAGACATGATGATTCAGGAGATGAGAAAAGAAGAAGACCAAAAAAGACTCCAAAAAGCAGTCCAGCAGAGCCAGCAAGGGCAATGGACAACGTGGGAGAATGCACTCCAAAGAAGTCTCACTTGGAATGACATTTGGCACATGGCCCCTCTCAGGATCAGCTTCATTCTCAGATCTGCATATGACCTTCTGCCCTCAAATGCAAACCTGGTGAAGTGGGGGAAAACAGACGATCCTGCATGCCCCCTCTGCCATGAAAAACAAACAGTGGAGCATGTCCTAAGCTCATGTAAAGTAGCCCTGGCTCAAGGAAGGTACACATGGAGGCACAACCAAGTGCTCAAAGAAATTGTACAAGTAGTCTGGGCTAGTACCAACACCACAAAAGGGAAAATCAGGACTCCAAAAGCACCCGCAACATTCTTCACGGCAGGAGGCAGCAAATCATGGCCAAGAACAACAGTGCCACTCGAAACATGCAGGCAGAGTCTGCTGGACGGGGCAGATGACTGGGAGTGCACTGCAGACCTCCCAGAATGGAAGAGTCACCCAGAGATCATCAGCAAGAGTGGCATGAGACCAGACATAGTAGTCCACTCTAAGTCAATCAAGCAGCTGATCATGATCGAGCTCACGGTGCCATATGAGAACAGAATGGAGGCAGCTCAAATCTACAAGACTGAAAAGTATGCTGATCTGGCAAACAGCCTGAGGAGAGAAGGCTATCAGGTCAAAGTCCTCACTGCAGAAATTGGAGCTAGGGGTTTGTAGGAACGTCTGCATACAGCCTCATGAAACAGCTCTCAGTTGCAGGGAAGGAAAAAACCAGAGCCCTGAAAGCAATGGCAGAAGCGGCAGAGAGGTGTTCAAGCTGGATCTGGTCAAGGAGGAACAAAAGTGAACTTCATAAGGCTTAATTTCCCTACAAATATCAGGTGTCCCTGTGGCTCAGTGGTTAAAGCGCGAGTCATTAAGTGGAAAATGAGCATGTCCAGAGGGTCATGGGTTCGAATCCCAGCCATGGCTCGTCCCAAGATGGGAAAAAAAGGGGCAGCAGAGGGACATCCGGAGTCATGAACCGGGTGTGGCCCAACCCCCCTAGAGTGTCAGGAGATAAGGGCCGAAACACTTGCTTGAAGGGGGCTTCTCTTCTGAGGACTCTCTGCTGCCACGCTCTCCACGAGTTTCTTTCTACTATCAGCAGACTAACGTTTTTCTCTCTGTACATGATAAGGGTTTTGCCACCTTCAGGTCTGATTTCTTCAGGTTACTATACACAATACGGGATAAGCCAGCGGCGGGTCTGATTTTTTTCCAAGTCTCTATACGTAGCAGGTGAAATGCCACTAGCAGATCAGATTATTTTTAGGTCTTTCTACATGATGGGAGTCTAGTCACCAGCACGTCCGATTTTACCAGGAGCATGAAATGCTAAGGTCTAGTTCCAGCAGGTCTGATTTTTTCCAGGTTTATAACATGGCGGGA
Organism: Conus canariensis; assembly: GCA_033310375.1. Taxonomy (NCBI): domain Eukaryota; kingdom Metazoa; phylum Mollusca; class Gastropoda; order Neogastropoda; family Conidae; genus Conus; species Conus canariensis. Next base: position 19,998,539 of record CM065732.1, read on the forward strand.
GTTTAACCACTTGCATGCCTAGCTTTTCTCCATGTCTAAAACACGAAGAAGGTCTAGCCGCTAGCACGTCTGCTGTATTCTGGGTCTACTAAGTGAAGGTGAATCAAGCCTCCAGCAGGTCTGATTTTTTACCAGATTGTTAAACTAAAGAGGAGGGGATCGGGAGGAAGGTTAGAAACTGTCACATCTGACCTTCACGGCAGCAGTTTATTTGGAGTGGATAGCTGACTTAGAGCCTGACAGCTTAGTAGGAGCAGACATGATATGATGGGCGTATTCACATTCTGCTCATGAGAAGTGAGGCCTCAAGTCCGCTGTCAGCTCCACGTAAATGTCAGCAAGGTCTATAAACATGAAGGGGATTCAGCCACTGCCACTTGTCGGTCTGCTTATTTTGTTGACATTCTTGACCCGCCGTACATTTCTCTGATTTTGTCAACAAGAAACTACTGGAACTTGAAATGTGGCACGGAGAAGGTGTTAATGTGTTTTCATAGCTTAGATTAGGTTTTTGGCTGTCCTCGTTGTTTATCTCTCCTTTTTTTCTTTGGCGGGTGGGTCAGTATGGGCGGGGGAGAAAGAAAGACAGAAAATAATAGGGAAGGGGTGGCGTGGGGTGAGGATTAAGTAAAATTATCGGATTCGTCTCTGCGCATGTATGTGACTAAAGCAGGACAAGCGTGAGATGGAGTAACTGTATGCCACGAAGAGAATGAGAGACAGAGAGAGAGAAAGAGAGAGACAAAAAAAAGTAGACAGACAGACAGGACAAGACAAAACAAAGATCTTATTCATAAAGGCCATAGTCATAGACAGAGTCCCTTAGAAGTGGGATATACAAGTGGGATACACAGTATGGCCTTGTGCATCTCCAGCAGATGATACAAAGAAAGTTGACAAATAGGTTGAAATGCATAAGATTTAATATTCCGTAAATAGTAAATCTGCTGCTATCTTGAACATGCGAGTTCCACCTCTCGCCAACTGCTATGAATCAGTCTTTGCCGAAAAACCGTTTATGTCACATTCACTCTGAATAATGTTTATCTTAATTGGAAGCCCAGTTTTTCTTTCCCCTGTCAACCAAGTGTAAAAGCATGGTGTAGGCTTTTGTTCCATTTGTGATAATCTTAACTAGTGAAGCACACACGACATCTATAGGACCCCGTGGGACGGGAGGGGAGAGGGTCAGAAATAAGGAGAAAAATTAAAGTGAACGATAAAGATTGACAGAAAAAGCGAGGGAACAGGAAAGAGAGGAAAGAAAGCGAGAACTTACTTGGCTTTTTCTCTGTTAGCTTTGGATATCATGGCAGTAGAGCTAAAAAGAGCTCGAATCACCAGGACTACGACCACAAAGTTGGCCTGCACACACACACACACACACACACACACACACACACACACACACACACACACACACAAAGACACTGAAATAACATGAAGATATTCCATCATAAAAGATGGATAGTCTGTGATGAGGGCATCTTACGCTAAAAGGAGGGTGCTTGAATGTAGACATCTCTTTACAAAATGAGGACATTTCAAACTGAAATGTCGACATTTAATGATAATAATAATAATTATTATGGTATTTATAATGCGCAAAATCTTGATGAAATCAACACTAAGCGCACGAAAAAAAAAAAAAATTTTAAAAAATAAGTAAATAAATATTTTTTTTAATCTGCACTCACACACACACACACACACACACACACACACACACACACACACACACACGCAGACACACCCACACACAACTGCACATGCGTTATGACTCTAAACAAACGAATAGAAAGGAAAAGGAAAATCATGTACAAAATAAATATTAACCCATAAATATTAATGCACACACACGCACACGCTGTGGGCCATATGGTTCTAAACACAACTAATTTAAAAAGAAGAAACATTACGTACAAATACTGCTGTATGCAAACCCCCCCCCCCCCCACACACACACACACACACCAGCACTCACACACACACACGCACACACACACCTACATGCGTGTCATAAATCTAACCAAAACTATCGAAAGAGAGGGGAAATGTATGCATCTAAGGTTCCCATGCCGAGTGGGTACAGGCTGCAGTGGGAGTAGTGGAGTAGTCGTGGAGAGGCCTATTAGGAAGAAGAACAGAGGTGAGTTTTAAAAGCAGTCTTAAAGGAAGAGAAAGTAGGCAGTTGACGGACAGAGAGTGGAAGTTTGTTCCAGGAGAGTGGGCCAGAAACTGAGAAGGCACGTGGGCCAAAGGTACTGAGTTTGGTACGTGGAATCCGGAGAGGATCAGAGGAAGACCGGAGGGTGCGTGAGGGTTTGTAGATATTGAGTAAATTGGTTAGATAGTCAGGGGTTGCATTGTTGAGGGACTTGTAACAGATAGTGTGGAGTTTATAGTGTATGCGTTTCGATACAGGAAGCCAGTGAAGTTGTGACAGAAGAGGGGAGATGTGGTCAGTCTTTTTCTTCTTGAGTACAAGGCGTGCGGCATTGTTTTGAATGCGTTGTAGGGTGTGAATAGAGGATTCATTGATACCAGAAAGGAGTGAGTTGCAGTAGTCGATATGAGACATAATGAAACAGAGGACAAGTTGACAGTTGCTTCGGTAGAAAGATGTTTTCTGATCAGGCTGATGCGACGAAGGTGGTAGTCGCAAGATTTGGCGGTTTGGATCACAAAGTTTTGCATGGAAAGGGTAGAACCAAGGTGGACACCCAGATTCTTGGCGGAGTCGGAAATTGGAATGGATGTGTTGCATGGTTGAAGAGAAAGAGAGGGGGCAGTTGAGAGAGCTTTTGGCGCGTGCTGATCAGAATTGCTTCTGTCTTATCGTCATTGAGCTGAAGTTTGTTGTTTATAATCCAGTTCTTTACGTCAGAGTAACAGTCAGATGTGCGAGTCAAGAGGGTCTGTACATTGTCGGGTGAGTCACTGTCATAAAGTTGGGTGTCATCAGCGTAGAAGTGGTGTTTAAGGGAGTGGGATTTAATGATGGTAGACAGGGGAGAGGTGTAAAGAGTGAAGAGAACAGGGTCAAGGACAGATCCTTGTGCAACACCACAGGTCAGATTTGCAGGCCTAGAATGAGTGCCATTGATGAGTACAGTCTGTTTTCTGTCTGAGAGGTAAGAGGTGAACCAAGAGAGGGCCGTGTCAGAGATACCAGAAGTATGCTGGAGTCTGGTGAGGAGAATAGTATGGTCAATGGTATCAAAGGCTGCAGACAGGTCAAGGAGAGTGACAAGAGAGACTCTTCCAGAATCGGTTGCAATGAGGAGGTCATTGAGAATGTGGAGCAGGGCTGTTTTAGTACTATGGAACTGGTGATAGGCTGACTGAAAAAGATTGAGGAGATTGTTGGCAGAGAGGTGAGAGTTCAGCTGATTGAGGACGACTTTTTCTAAGAGTTTTGACAGGAAAGAGAGGTTAGAGATAGGTCGGTAGTTTTTCAGTTCGTTTGGATCAAGGTTGTGTTTCTTCAGGAGAGGGCGAACAATGGCAGACTTAAAAGAATCAGAGATAGTTCCAGTTTCCAGAGAAGTGTCGATAATGTCAGTGATGAATGGGAGGAGAGTAGGGAGACAGTCGGAGTAGAGAGAAGCTGGAAGAGGATCAAGTTCACAAGTTTTGAGAGACATGGATCTCATTGTATTGAGAAGTTCTTCCTGTGAGACTGGGGTGAAAGTGCTAAGGGGTGAACCAGAGAAGGGTGGGTTGGGTGGGCAGGGTTGACAAGGTGCTGCGTCAAGCTTTTCACGGTGAGTTTGTATTTTGGTGGTGAAGTAGTTGGAAAATACAGTTGGGAGTTCTTCGTGAGGGTGTGTTGTTGGGAGAGGTGAACTTTTTGTGTGCCAAGAAGATGATTCATAGTCGTGAAGAGTTCTTTAGAGGAAGAGGAGGTTTCTTACAAAACGGAGACATACCATATGAAATGAGGACATTGTGTGATAGAGTAATGACTACTATGGTAATGGTACTATTATACAGGAGAGTGAAGAGAACACGAGGTTACTATGTAGAACACAAAAGTGAACAAGGTGGCATTGCTACAAAGAACAAGAGGGCAACAATAAGACACTGGAATGATGAGCAACCACTATATAGGGCAGTGAAATGAACAAGAGAGCACAACGGTATAAGACAGTACCCTGAAAGAGAGGGTGCTAGTATACAGGACTGCGAGATAAACAAGCGAGCACTACTAAAAAGGACAGCCAAGAAAATAAGTAGATAACCCTGCACAGGAACGTGAACAAGAAGACACTGCCGTGCTGAACAAAGAAGTCAACAAGAGAATACTACCATACTGGTCAAAGAAGCACAGAAAAGAGTACGAATATAATGCAAAAATATCTGAATATGAAGGCACTATTATATTGGACGGTGAAGTGAGCAAGAGTGCACTTTTGTGTTTGGACAGAACAGTGGACGAAACTAGACAGGACAGAGAATTGAACAAGACGACACTTCTGTGTTGGACTGAACACTGAACAAAACTAGATAGGACAGAGAAGTGAACAAGACGGCAAAAGTAGATAGCACCGAGAAATGACTAAGAGGGCACTACTTTATCGGACAGTGAAGAGAAGAAAAGGGAACTTCTGTATAAGACAGACAAACAGACAGGCTTTACTATTCAGGTAGAGAAGTGAACAAGACAGCACAAGTATATATGACAGAGAAGTGCACGTGAGAGCTCTACAAGATATGACAGAGAAGTGAAGAAGAGGGCACAACAAAGTCGAACTGTGAAGTGACAAAAAGGGCAATACCATACAGAACAGAGAAGTGATGAAGAGGGAACTATTTCATTATGCCGGACAGAAAAGAGGGAAACAAGTACAAACCAGCAGAGTGGCCAATGCCGGACCCACAAATGCCCACAGCAGATTGTTTTTCAGCGACAACCAGCAACTGCAACAACAGCACACACAGAAGCACACTCAGGCATACATACAAATACACACATACAATACATACATGCAAACTCCCACGCACGCAGGATCACGTACATGCCAACGCTAACACCCCCTCCCCCCCCCCCTCCCACACACACATATATACACTAAACCATGGCCAATCAGAATATGAAAAAAAAACTTCAGATAAAAACCATTAGCGATTAAGTTAATGCAAGCGAAAATCATGATTTTGCCAACTATGATAATAACTTAATTACCGTCTTATCCTGATCAGGTTATCCTGATCACAGTCATCCTCCAAAACACCACTATCACATCAACAGTAAGAACAGCAGTGGTAGTATGGTGGTCGTTGTTGTATAGTAGTAGCGTTAGTCGTAGTAAAAGATCTTTAACAAGCGAACTTTGCGTTTTTTAAAAAGCAAATACCACTTTACCAGCAATAATCCGTCAACTTGTTCTCGTTATACTCTTTCCTTGTTCCAAACTGAGTCTGTTAAAGCTGACTATCAACAGAAAGGTGCGAGGAGGGGTGGGTGGGGAGTGGATTACCCATCCTGTCTTCTAGAGATTTTCGCTTATTCCATTTGCAGCAGCGGTCTGTTAGAAGGAAACCCATTCAGTGTGCAACCTTTGCTGCCTAAAGCAGTGGTCTGTTGGAAAAAAAAACATTCCGTGTACAGCCTCCGCTGCCCAAGCAGTGGTCTGTTGGGAAAAAAAAAACATTCTATGTGCAGCTTTTGCTGCCTAAAGCAGTTATCTGTTGGAAGGAAACCCATTCTGTGTGCAGCTTTTGCTGCCTAAAGCAGTTGTCTGTTGGAAGAAAACCCATTATGTGTGCAGCTTTTGCTGCCTAAAGCAGTTATCTGTTGGAAGGAAACCCATTCTGTGGGCAGCTTATGCTGCCTAAAGCAGTTGTCTGTTGGAAGGAAACCCATTCTGTGGGCAGCTTTTGCTGCCTAAAGCAGCGGTCTGTTGGAAGGAAACCCATTCTGTGTGCAGCTTTTGCTGCCTAAAGCAGTTATCCGTTGGAAGGAAACCCATTCTGTCTGCAGCTTTTGCTGCCTAAAGCAGCGGTCTGTTGGAAGGAAACCCATTCTGTGTGCAGCTTATGCTGCCTAAAGCAGTTGTCTGTTGGAAGGAAACCCATTCTGTGTGCAGCTTTTGCTGACTAAAGCAGCGGTCTGTTGGAAGGAAACCCATTCTGTGGGCAGCTTTTGCTGCCTAAAGCAGCGGTCTGTTGGAAGGAAACCCATTCTGTGGGCAGCTTTTGCTGCCTAAAGCAGCGGTCTGTTAGAAGGAAACCCATTCTATGTGCAGCCTTTGCTGCCTAAAGCAGCGGTCTGTTAGAAGGAAACCCATTCTATGTGCAGCCTTTGCTGCCTAAAGCAGTGGTCTGTTGGGGAAAAAAATCCATTCCGTGTTCAGCCCTTGCAATTTAAACCAGTGGTCTCTTAGAAGGAAACCCATTGCTGCTGCAGCCATTGTCGCTTTCAACAGTGCACCCTCTGTCACTGACACATTCTCTGTGATTTTATTTACCTCTGCCAATTCTTTCGTTCATTCGTTTATCTATCAGTAAAGTCACACAGAAACAAAAAAAAACATGTTTTACAGAGCCTTGTCAGCAAATACGTATTGTGGGCTAGGCACGAATCCATTGGGTGGTTTATACATGTTCAAGGAGCAGATGGTGATCAAAGGAGAGTCACATCCTCACAAACCTCGTTGTGCAAAAACTATTCATCCGAGTGGGTAGATGGCATGGGGCGCCCAAAGACGAACTCACACCAATTTCACTTAGAACCGTGCCTGCAGATCGGGATGACTTCGCGAACATAGGATCCGTTCAGCAAGCCTGTGCCCGCATTTCAACAGAACATGAACACTGGGATACCACTGTCACCAAGTGATGACCATCTGCAAAACAATGTGTCTGCATGGAATGTTTAAACACTCATGCTTTCTATTTCACGATCAAATCACTATGTTCCATGTCCTACTAAATCAGGTACAGGTGAAGTAACCCTATCAGTCCGTTCACGCTATTACTGCCCCCCCCCCTTCCCTATCCCTATCCCCTGTGCACCTCTCCATGTTTTCTCTCACGAACTAACTGAAAAGCAGACTCGAAAGCAGACTCGTGATCCGTGCGACCTGTGCGAAAGTTTGTGCTCTCCCAAGTGCCTTTCTGATGTTCATTATTGTCGTTAATTTTGGAAAAGGTAGTAGTAGCAGCATCACCAGCAGTGGTAGTATAACTATTTTAAGCATGATGTCGTACGACGCAGGCGCAAATGGTCATAATAGCCAACTCACAAGTCAGGTCCTCCGTAGCCCTCCAAACGTGTCACGCCAAGTGACAGTCCAACAATGATCACAGGCAGCCCTGAAAAACACACCAATGCATCCACAGTTACTTAATTACAGTTATTACAGTTTACAATACAAACAACAGCGAACTGTCAACTGTGTAAACAACAAACACAAATGCGCAGCACATGCTTTTCAAAGAGTCAAGTAGTATTCGTCAACCGATGTATGTTTCCACACAGATCGAAGTGATCAACTCAAACCTGGTAGTAACAACAGCTGTGTTTCATCTTAATGCCAGTCTTCCAACTTCGTCCTCCTCCCCTCCTTCCATTACCCCATCACCACCACCACCACCACCACCACCCTCCCCATTACATAAGTCTTTGACTCGTAAGTGTCACATTCACGGATAAATTTTGAATGACATATAGGTAATAATTAGACGTGTTATTTACCATAGGTCAAAAGGAAGAGCATAAGAATGACATGAGATAATAATCAGGCAGTGTTATTTACAGCAGGTCATGAGAAATCATTGGGAACGATATGTGATGACAGTGTTATTTATAATAGATCAAAAAGAGAAGTTAGAGAATGGAATGAAATAGTAATCAGGCAATGTTATTCGTCGCAGATCATGAGAACTTTGAGAAGATGAAATAATGATCAGGCAGCATTATTTACCGTAGGTCATGAGGAGAAATTTCAGAATGACATGATATAATAATCAGGCTGTAGTACCTACCAGAGATCATGGAAAGTGTGACAATGACATGAAATAATGATCAGGCAGTGATAGTGATGTACGTTATGAGGTATTTTTGAGGTTGTCTTGAGGTTACAACCCGTCAGTGTTTCACTTACTTTAGGTCATAGGAAAACTGAAGCTGACATGAGGCAACAACCAGTCCATGTCGCTTACCATAAGTCGTGTGAAATATCAGGCTGACGTCAGATAATTAATCATTAGTGTCACTTACCATAGATCATGAGGAGAAGTTTGAGGCTGACATGAGGCAACAACTCGTCACTGTCACTTACCATAGGCCACGTGAAGTTTAAAGCTGACCTGAAAAAAACTCGCCAGTGTCACTTACCATAGGCCTAGTGCCGTCCGAGGCTGACGTGATGTAAAACTTTCTCGGTGTCACTCATCATGAGCCATGAAAAGCTTGAGGCTGACGCGAGTTAACAATCCGTCACTGTTATTCACCATAGGCCATGTGAAGTTTTCGGACGACGTGAGGTACCGACCCCTCAGTGTTATTCACCATAAGCCATTTTAAGTTTTAGGATGATGTGAAGTAACAACCCGTCAGTGTTACATTCCATAGACAATGTGAAGTTTGAGGCCGACGTCAGGTAACACTTCCGTAGGCCCTAAGGAGTTTGACGAGGACGTGAAGTGACAACCTGTCAGTGTCACTTACCATAGGCCATAAGCAGGAGTTTGAGGATGACGTGAAGTAACAGCCCGTCAGTGTCACTTACCATAGGCCATTAGCAGGAGTTTGAGGATGACGTGAAGTGACAGCCCGTCAGTGTCACTTACCATATGCCATTAGCAGGAGTTTGAGGATGACGTGAAGTGACAACCTGTCAGTGTCACTTACCATAGGCCATAAGCAGGAGTTTGAGGATGACGTGAAGTAACAGCCCGTCAGTGTCACTTACCATATGCCATTAGCAGGAGTTTGATGATGACAGGTTTGGTGCGGAAAACAAGGACAACAGAGAAGAAGATGTCCGCTCCTTCACACAGCATCAGGAAGAAGACAACGAGCCACAAGTAGTGCAACAAGGCCGCAACCACCGTGCACACCACCTGTATCATATCATCATAAATATTATCATCATCAGCATCATCTTCAGAAAGAAAAACAAAACACGTGCTACACACACTGTTACAATACCATCACTTCTGTACATGTCGTCTGTGTTATCATCATCATCATCATCATCATCACATCATCATCATCACCAGATCGCCATGGTCATCATAAGGAAGAAGATCAGACTTGATCTAACAATGCTGCAAAAGCCAACCACTCCGAACTTATTGTCACAATTATATCATCATTGTTGTCATTATCATTGTCGTCACCATCGTCATTCCAATCATCATCATCATCGGTATCATCATCTCACCACTACATTCACAATCATCATCATCATCATTGCCAATTTCGTCGTCATTACTATCATTATCATAATCAGTACTGTACCTTAAGTACCACGCCATTATCATCTTTGTCTGTACGGATACGAGTGCAAATGTGTTTGCGTTTTAAAGGTAGGGTTCAAAGAGAAAAGAAGAGAAAAAAAAAACAGAAGAAGAAAATCAGAGACAGACAGTCAGACTGACAGACAGAGACAGAGAGACAGGCAGAGAGAGAGAGAGAGAGAGAGAGAGAGAGGGGGGATAACGCTTTTTGCACACAAAAATATGGCACTGGAAGACTGGCATTCTCAAACTGACCTTGTGCTCCACACGATTAACGCCAGCCAGGAAAATGACGTAGGCCAGGATGAGTGTGATGCATAAATTCATCAGGATCACGCTGCGGTCTGATTTCAAGTACCTGGCATCACGGTAGAACCATTATTTTGATAAGAGTACCGTGTCAAAAGTCACAAACCTGTGTGTGTGTGTGTGTGTGTGTGTGCGTGTGTGTGTGTGTGTGGCGCGCGCGCGCGCGCGCGCGCGCGTGCACTTTCGGAAACTGTTGGATTTGCTTTATAACTTCTTGAAATTGACACAAATTTGGTGGCACGCCTTTATTTGATGTTTAGGGAGGACCAACACAACAAGACCACCGTACCTCCCCAAACCCCCCACCAGCTCCCCTCACTATAAAGAAAATTATGCAAAGTCATTGTTCAACGACAGAGAAACCTCCCCTATGCGCAACTGTTCAGAATAGATAGATAGATAGATAGACAGATAGATGGATGGATGAATGTGTGTGAGAGTGGGTGGGTGTGTGGTTTGGTGGAAGGCTGGATGGATACATAGGCAGGCAGACAGACAGACAGACAGATAGATAGACAGATAGATAGATAGACAGAAAGATAGATATGAGGATAGACATATACATACATACATACAATCAATTTTATTGCAAACTTTGTGATAACTACAGTTATGCAACCTTGTCCATGAATGTTCAAAACACCAACAACAACACTGTAACAGAAATTCACTATCCACTCACACTATATTCTCTCCCCCCCCCCCCCCCCCCCCCCACATTATTTCTCATTTTTTATTTACATAGCATTTGCTCCGAATCTCACTGCCTCATGGGGTTTTTAAAACGAGTGTGTGTGTGTGTGTGTGTGTGTGTGTGTGTGTGTGTGTGTGTGTGTGTGTGTGTGCGCGCGTGCGTGCGAACGCGCGTCTGATGTGTGTGTTTGTGGGGGAGGGGGGTATTTCAGTGGGGTAGAGGGAGTTGGTCTTATGAAAGTAAGTATTTGTAATAAGATCACACAGTCGTGGTCCAGAAAGTATGTTTTAAAAGAGTGACATTTTTCTGTTTCCTGCTCCCCCCCCCCCCCCCCCCTTTATCCTTTATCTCTTCTCTCTCTCTCTCTCTCTCTCTCTCTCATTCCCCGTATTCTTCTCTATTCATCTCGCATTCTCATCGTCCGTGAGTCCATTTTTCTCTCTTCTTTTCTCTGCATGGATTTAGGGCTCTTGCCTGTTCCTGAGGAACTGTCGTCTGACCCAAACACGCCTTGACCCAATCATTACTGACATACTCAAGTATTTTGCCGGTTTTTTGCGCCTATATTTGGACAAACCGAACAGGCAAAGGCCTGGAACCACATGTTTATTGACAATTCCTTACGACCCAATAACGATAGTGATAACTTTTGTACCAAACTCTGCCTCACTCGATGAAAAACAAAGAGGCATGTATTTTTGAAACTTATCTTCATAGCATAAATGAAGAAATGTATCAAAAGGGTTGGAAATTTTGACAATGAAAGCTTTTGAGTTGTTATGATCGATGAGAAAAAGGTCAGGTTTATACTGATTTGCGTTGTTGTGAACGGGAACAATGCAGTTGTGAAACACTTCAACAAATTCAGTCACCACATGTTTTTGAAGTTCCTTTTTGATAATGTCCACACACCTATCATGCCTCTGAGTGTACAGGCCTCTTAAGGCCCGACAACCATTCAGAGCATGCGAAACTGTGTCTGTGTGAAATGCACAAAGACAACAATGGTTTGGATACGTGAGTGGGTAGTACGTATGACACACGGCGTTAGTTTCGAGCAGCTGGAACCGTCCTTTTGAAACAAATCTGGTCAGGTGATCGTTTATGTTGGGGTTGATGAGATGGCCAGCTGACTGCTTCATGTCTGCTGATGGAATTTTGTCGCGGAAAAGTCTTCCCTGTTGTTAAGGCCTTGAACGTGCTGCTGATCCTTGTCCATCTCCATTCTCTTGATGGCGCTGAACAGCTGTTTGGGGTTGGTGTAGCGGAGCCGATCAATACCATCCTCTGATGCTGGAAGCACGATTCCAAATAAGTTGCCTTGCTCATCGTATTCGAGTTTCAACTCAAGACGCACGCACAATTCGTTCAGTTCTACAAACGAAGAACGGGACCAATTGATTCTGCTTAAGTGTCCTTCACTGTCTGTTGCGTAGCCTCCAAAATTTTCTTCATCTTGTTCTGCTCTTGGGATTTTCCTTTTCTCCATGTGCAGATGAAAGCTGTTGTGTGCAACCAATCTAACATGCTGATCGTCACTGTTTAACACAGATAATAGAAAGGACACTCGTTTGCGTAGTACATTGTACTGGGTTTCAGGAGTCCTAGTCCACCTTGATTTCTGGGTAAGAACATGTGAGCCCGATTAGTAGACGTGTTGAACTTGAGATGGGATCGACCAAATTCAGCTATTTGATCTTCTAATGTTTTCAATTGCTTTTCCGAAAACTTCATGTTACTGTAGTAAAAAATCAGTTTTGATGAAGCAATCACATTCACGGCGTCGATTTTCTTGCACAACGATAGTGGAGAAATCGATTTTTTTTCCAACACTGCCTGGAATTCTTCAAAAATCTGTGAGATCTGGTCTTTGTCCGATGTTCCTGTCAAATTGGTCTGAAAGCCAAGGTAGGGGTATGGTCTGTCTTTTTCCAACTTTGGTAGATCTTCTCCTTGTACAGAAATCTGGACGTTTTCTATTCTGTTTCTAGTCGTCCAATTATTTCCAGAGCGTTGTCCATGAATGGTAGCGTACTTTGTGGGTTTCACTTTCATTCCCGTGTAGCTGAGGAAGATCTCTGTCTTGCTCATCATCTCTTGAAGTTTTTCTTCGCTATGAGCGCTGGCACACACATCATCCATGTAAGCTTGACATTGAGAAGGCAAGGAATGGAGAGTGAATGGTTCCTCCATCCAGTGAATCCAAGAGTCCAAAGCTTGAATGAATACTGTCGCTGACCATGGACAGCCTTGAATGATGCCTCGATATCTGGTGATCCTTGGGGTGTAGCCATCAACAGTCTGCACTTGGAACGTGGAGTCAGAGTAGATATCTCTGGTAATGTCGATGATGTGCTGTGGGTAGTCAGCACTTTCCATGGCGTCTAACATCACTCTGTGGTCAATACTCCCGCATGCGTCTCTGATGTCCACAAACGTTGTGAAGAAAGGGGTAGACATGTGTTTGAAGTTTTCGATGGCTGCTCTCAAACAAAATACATGCTCCAGGAATCCGTTTCGAGGCAGAGACCCTTTTTGTTTGGGTGAAAGTCTACCAGTGGATACAATCCATGGAAGTAGTAAGCTTTGCACAAGTTTCATGTAGATTTTATACAGTTTCAATTTCAGTTTCACCAATGAGGCGTCACTGCGTGCGGACTAGTCCATATACGCTACACCACATCCGCTAAGTTTTGAGACCACACTACACATGATTTGAAGCTGATGGATAAATGAATTAACAACAAAGATGAGACAACTGAAGAAGAGGGTCTCGTGGCTACGACTCAGCGGATGTCCGACCTACGCATTAGCCCAACGCGCTGGTCAGACCTTGAGTGCCTACCTACCGTTTGTTTTTTTGTTTTCTTTTTTTTTTTGTGGATGTACACGTGTGTGTATGATGTGTGGGCATGCGCCCATGTGTGTGCATGGGGCGCATGTGTGTGTGTGTGTATGCGCGCGCGCGTGCGCGCGCAGGCATGTGTGCACGTTTGTTTGTGTGTGTTTGTGTGTGTGTGTGTGTGTGTGTGTGTCATGTGTGTGTGTGTGTGTGTGTGTGTGTGTGTGTGTGTGTGTGTGCGTGTGCAGAAGTGCGTGTGTATGTGTGTGTGTGTGTGTGTATGTGTGTGTAATTTGTGGGTTTGTGTGAGCACACGTATCTGCATATAGCCTATATGTGTACATACCTGTGTGTACGTGTGTGTCTTTGTATGTGGGCGTGTGCGAATGTGCGTGTGTGTGTGATTTGTGTGCTTATGTGTATGCGTGTGTGTGCGCGCGAATGTCAGTGTGGCCGTGCACATGCACACATGTGTATATGTGTGTGGGTAAGAGCGAGCGAATGTACGCACACACGTTCGTATGTGCGTGTGTGTGTGTGTGTGAGTGAGCGCAAGCGCGTGTATGTGTGTGTGTGTGTGTGTGAGTGTGTGTGTGTGTGTGTGTGTGTGTGTGTGTGTGTGTGTGTGTGTGTGTGTGTGTGCGTGTCGTGACTGCGTGCGTGAATGTTCAGAAGATGACTTAGGAACAAGAACAAGACCATCAATTACAGCATACAAGTGCGCGCGCATTCTCGCACGCACACATACATACACATAACAATAAGAACAATTCCTCCCCCTCAAACACATCCCACGCACACACACATACGTGCGCACGCACACACACAAACATACACACGCGCGCACACACACACACACACACACACACACACTCTCTCTCTCTATCTCTCTCTCATACACACACACTCACACACCAACGCTTCCACACACATGGCTGTGGACTCTCTAATTAACACGCTGGCATTACCCCACTGATGAACACCCCCCCCCCACACACACACACACACACACACACTCACACACTCTCTCCCACACACACTCACACACCAACGCATGCACACTCATGATGTCCATGGACACTCTAATTAACATGCTGTCATCACCCCACTGATGAACACACACCAGCGCACACACGTCTACAGTATACGCTCGGGACCCTGAGAGATTCAAAGTCTTATCTCAGTTGACATGTGTTTCATCTTTTGTTTCTGTTATTGGAAAGGCCCAGTATGAGTTTCCTCCAATCTCTAGGAGTCTTCGCAATGTTGGCCTTGAAATTATTCCAATGTTTGTTTGGTTGGTGATGTTTCTTGCTCTTCCCTGAAGTCTGGATGTGCGGCCACTTCCTCTCTTGATGTTCAGATCTGAAAGATGGTCTATGGTATAGTGGCTTTGCTCTTGTTTGCTCAAGTGGTTCTTCAGATTTCTTATCACATCAGATCGGCCAATCAGTAATCCAGTTCTTATTGTTGCCTTGCCAGCCAGTGTGTCTGCTCTCTCGTTTCCTTTAACTCCAGCATGTCCAGGGCAGTACATCCATATGAGTCTCTCCAATGGAAGGCTGCGCATCAGTTCATTCCAAGCAGGGCTTCCCATTCCACTTTTCACTTTCTGAAGTAGGTTCATGGAGTCAGTCAGTATCGTGGCTTGTTGAGTTTGAAACTGGATTGTGGATGTAAGCCAGTGGAATGCTTGTGTCACTGCTTCAACCTCCATTGTTAGACTTGAAGTTGTTAAACTGTGCGCACCATTGTCTTCCTGAATAGTTCGGCCATTTTGCTTCACTGTGTATCCCCAGCCTGACTTACCTTTGGTGACAGAACCGTCAGTATATATTAAAATATCATCTTTTGTGCAAAGGTCTTCTACCAGCATCTGAATTTCTGCGTTGGTTTTGCCTTCTGGCCATTCTCGACAATGTCTTCCAAGTTCTGGAGCGATGGCAATATGGTAGAGGTGCTTTAAGTGGTCTGGATATTTATCCCATTCCTTGGTTTCTTTGACTTCTGCTAACTGGCACACAAGCTGTATACTGTCTTCTGCCTGTGCCATCCATGATTTTCCACGTCCTAGCCGAGTGCCTTTTGTTTCCTTGACCGCCGCATGAAGAGGGTTTTAAGGATTTTCAAGGGCTCTGAAATATGCCTTCACCTGTTCCAGCTTGTGTCTTGTCTGCATTGAAGGAAGGACGAGCAGGTATCGCATAGTTTGAACTGGTGTGTCCTTTGTGGTTCCCAGGGTCAATCTCATTGCTTCATTTTGAATTCTTTCTAATTTGAGAAGGTTACTGTTGGACAGTGTTGTAAGCCCTAATCCATAATCTATCACACTGAGTACAAGTGCGTGATACAGTCGGTAGAGATGGCGCTGTTCAATGCCTTTAGCTGCCATTGCTTTCATGGCAGATAAGCCTTTTTTGCATTTAAGAACAATATTCTCAACATGCTTTCTAAAAGTTAGCGTTCGGTCAAAGCCTACACCCAAATAGCGTAGGTTGTTAGTTGATTCAACTGGTATTCCATTGAAGAAAACTGGTGAGGGTACTCGTCCTGATGTCTTGTTGTTGAGAGTGCAGACTAATGTCTGGGCTTTTGTAGGGTTGATGGACGATCCAGTTTCTTGACACCACTGAGCAATGTTGTTCAACTGTTGCTGAACTGCTTTCGTTCTTTCTTCAGCATTCTTTGATGTCTTGTAGATCAGGCCGTCATCTGCAAATGTCACGACTCGAGCAATTCCGTTTCTGTTGAGGTCTGCTAGGCCTTTTGTGTCGACATTGTACAGAACAGGGGAAAGAGGAGAACCTTGAGGTAATCCCATAGAAAGTTTATGAGGTTCAGAAGTCCAATCTCCAAATCGTAGAATGACTTTGTACAAAGACGTCAACAAGGAAACAGGCCTCCTGTCACTAGCTTCCATAATGTTTCCTCCTTTCTTGGGTATGAGCGTAACTGTGGCATGTTTCCAGTCGGATGAGATTTTCTTGTTTTTCCAACAGATGTTGAAAACAGCTGTCAAAGGAGTTACAACTTGTTGTTGATGACGCTTTATGAAAGAGTACTGCACTCCGTCATACCCTGGTGCTGTGTTGTTCTTCAGGGATTTCAGTACTGCTAACACGTCCTCCTCGCTGAAGGGATCCAAAGGCAGAACAGTCTCGGTGGGGGTAGGGGGGGGGGGATGGCGGTAGCGGGCCATGGTAGGAAGGGGAGGGGGTACTGCAAGATCTTTTCGCTTTTCTGCTGGAAATATTCTGTCAGAGTGTCTGATGGTATTGAACACAAATGTCGTTCTTCCACTTTGCTGTCGTTGTTGATTATTTTGATAGTACGTTTCTGATTTTCTTACCACAGTTGATTGAGGTTGTGCTTTTCTGTTCTTCATGCCGTATTTTCATTTTCCCTCCTCTCGTGAGTTAGTCTGTAGTATCTGCGAAGACTGGGGAATATGGTGTGTTCGATGTAAGGAAGAGCCTCCTCGATTCTGTTCAGCAGATTGTCTCGCTCGGATTCATGTTGAACTTTGGAGCTCTGAATTGGAAATTTGTTCAGTGTCCTCCAAAGAAATCTAAGTGTTCGCAGTTCGAAATCTGGAGTCGATAATGTCTGTTCGTTTGACGTCATGATCTTTGGTGTCATGATATGAGGATAGACACATACATACATACATACATACATACATACATACATACATACATACATGCATGCATGCATGCATGCATGCATGCATGCATATTGATCTCCCCCCATCCCACCCTACCCCCTAATTAAAAACATGATGAAAACACGCTCTTACATCCAAAAGACACGGTAGATGATGGTAGTCAGCAGCAAACAGACTATGGATATGCTGCAGCCCACGATGGACAAGATGTTCAACACATCTGCTGCGGTGGACGTCTGTCGACACCATTCAAAATGCATACTTAAGGCGACGGTCAAGGGTAGAATTTAATACTGTACATGCTGAAGGAGAGAAATCAGGCAGGTGGAGTGAAGGGGAGGAGGGGGCGGGTATTAAAAACTTCCGGTTGGTTGGGAACAAAATCGGGGTTATCATTTAATCTCTCTCTCTCTCTCTCTCTCTCTCTCTCTCTCTTCCTCTCTCTCTCTCTCTGACTGGTCGCTATAGTCTTAATATAGACAGCACACTAAGAGCACTTAGCTATTAGTTCTCTTTACAACAGATGGAACTGAATAGAATACCCAAACAAGCATATCTTTCCTTGATTAACAGCTTTATGAACAGCACTGACGACAGAACGATAAAAAATAATTGGGCATATAATATAAAATGTTGTATTGATTTTCTGAAGTGTGGTTGGTGGGTGGGGTCGGAAATGTTAATATGTTTAAGAAGATTTTTAGGCAAAGGATGGTAGACTGTTTTCAGCAAGATTGGGTTAGCAAATTAAATTCAAGTGATCGCTTCAACACCTATTATTCATTTAAGTCTCTTTTACAACCAGAACCTTATCTAACCTATTTAACGGTTAACAAATTTAAAATGTATTTCACCAGATTTCGTCTTGAGTTAAACGACCCGAATATAAATAGCAGATACAAGGAAAATATCAAAGCATGTACTTTTTGTAACCAGCTTGAGAACGAACTCCACTTTCTATTAAGATGCAATGCTTATCTGCCTTTCAGAGAAAAATACATACTGAAGCACAGACAATTTCAGAACGTGAACTCTATTGAACTAAAACAATTACTTGCAAACGAAAATGTGCATATTATAAGAGATATTGCCATGTACATTTATTATGCATTGAAAAAAGAGAAGAACTCGTATCCCATACCGTATGAATAATTAGTTACCCTCATAAAGAAGCATTATTAGTACGTCGAAAAATATACTTTTGTTATCATTTCTTTTTCTCTTTATGTGTGCACTGCACCTCACATTGTTATAGGCCGGAGGCCTGAAACATTAAAATTGTGTTCAATTGTGTTTCTCTCTCTCTCTCTCTCTCTCTCTCCTCTCTCTCTCTCTCTCTCTCTCTCTCCACTCTCACATCAACGACAACAACAAAAACACCACATGCAATTAGATAAATTATATTGCTGATGAAGAATGCAGTTAAAAAAAATAACACATGAGCAATTACTAATTAACATCACTTGATTTTGAGTACAGTAACTGACTAGAGGTAGCCCTACAATCTGATAGATAGACAGACAGACAGACAGACAGAGAGAAGACAGATAGAGACAGACAGACGGACGGACGGACGAACGGACAGACAGACGGACAGATAGATTGGTTTATAGGTAGACTGATTTATAGACTGATGGATAATAGAGCCATAAATCTGGATAAATTTACGTTGTTTATATTGATTGCTATCTTCACTGTTAAAAACATACACATATAGATCGAAAGATAGACAAGCACATACAGATAGATCGAAAGATAGACAAATAGGCAGATAGATATATAGAGACACAGATGCATCAGTATATAGACATATATAGATAGACAGATAGATAGATAGATAGATAGATATAGATTAGATAGATAGATAGATAGATAGACCTATATCTACGTGAACACATGTATATATAGATAATTAGACACACACACACACACACACACACACACACACACACCAACAATCCATAAAATATTAGGGACGTTTCGGCTAAACCCGATTCATAAGATTATATGTTACTAAAGAAAAAAATCAGTGAAGATATAAACACACTCACACACATACACAAACACACACACACACAATATATATATATATATATATTGGGGGGGTGGGGGGTGGGGGTGGGGGTGGGGGGTGGGGGTGGGGGTGGGGGGGGTGCATGAGTGTGGAAGAGAGAGAGAGAGAGAGAGAGAGAGAGAGAGAGAGAGAGCGAGTCAGGCAGGTAGAAAAATACTTACGGGTCTATAGGGACTCATGAGGACAGCGAAGTTGGTGAGGTGATTACACTCACACACCGTCCTGGCACTGTTCCGAGATGTCACCGTGCATCCGTCCTCCGACCACTCTCCCTCCCTTCTTTATAGTACAACACAACAATATCAAACACAGAAGTTATCATACGCTGCAACAAAGCATCACATAACACGCTACAGCATCATGCACTACAACCCACCATCATACAGTTCAACACGACTTCATGCAGTACAAAACAGCATCATACAACACAACACAGCAACCTATTAACATAACAGAGCCTCACACGACCAGGGTAGGGCATTACATTTTTCTTTCCTACCCGTGGGGCAGGCAAAGTTTTTACGTGCCCCCCTTGCAAAACCACCTGCTCATCAATCGTTTTTACCTCGTCCACTAAATGACCGAGAAACAGGAAAACAATTTATAGTTGAGCGCCGTTTTGTAACTTCCACACGGTCTACTCCTTGTCGTGGTGTGGGAGCTTGTTTACCTCTATGACCCAGAGAGCTATGCCAGCGGGAGCGTTTGTTCCTGGTAGGGCCACCAAAGATGGACAGGTCGAAGGGTAAATGTAGACCAACTCTCCCGGAGGTTAAACGGGTTTGCGTAGGGCTAACGCCCCTACCTAGAAAAAAAGCAAGTTACAGAAGCATCGACAACATCAAACCAAGACATTCACCTGGGAGAGGAAGGGGCTCCATCCCGGAGTTTCTTACGTCAGGCAGTGAAAGCCGAGAGGAAGCTGCAAGACCGACCCCCCTTCTGACCCCCAGGAAAACAACAAGGATAACCACTTGGAACATCAGGACAATGTACGAAGCGGGCAGAACCATCCAGATAGCAAGAGAGATGAAGACCTACAAGATAGGAGTCCTAGGACTGAGTGAGACAACGTGGCTACAGACAGGACAGCTGAGACTTTTATCAGGAGAGCTGCTGCTGTACTCGGGACACACAGAGGATGGAGCCCCCCATACAGAAGGCGTGGCCCTGATGCTGACACCAGAGGCGCAGCGGGCATTCATCGGCTGGGAACCTATCAACTCCCGCATCATCACAGCCAAGTTTAGCACCAAGAAGAAGAACATCAAGCTGAACATCATCCAATGCTACGCTCCTACAAATGATGCAGAGGAGGAAAAGAAAGATGATTTCTACCAGCAAGTACAAGCTGTGCTGGACAAAAGAGGAGCAAACGACATCACAATACTCATGGGCGACTTTAACGCCAAGACAGGATCAGACAACACAGGATATGAAGACATCATGGGGACACATGGACTTGGACAGATGAGTGAGAATGGAGAACGCTTTGCAGACCTGTGCGCATTGAACCAGCTGGTGATAGGAGGCATCATCTTCCCTCACAAGCGCATCCACAAGGCCACCTGGAGATCCCGGTGTAACGAAAAGTTTTAACTCCCCGAATGGTTTAACTCCCATGGAGTTAAACTGTTCATATTTAGATTTTAACTCCCCGGGAGTTAAACTAGAATATAAAAAAACGAACTCCGTCTGTGTTTCAGTTTGACTCCGGGGGAGTTATTCTGACATACCACCAGAATGACTCCCATCCACCACCCACTCCCCGCACCTCGCTACCACCCATGCATCTTATATATTTTCGAAATCTGTGTGTGTGTGTGTGTGTGTGTGTGTGTGTGTGTGTGTGTGTGTGTGTGTGTGTGTGTGTTTCTTATGCACGGCCACAGTTCTCAACCGATCAACACCAAATTTGGTATCAAGCATCCTTAGCACCCGGGAAGGTCACTGGTTATTTAGTTTTGGGTGGCGCTGTCTCTAGGGCGCAGAAAAATTAAATATTCAAAAAATCGGAGCCATAGTTCTCAACCAATCGACACCAAATTTGGCACAAAGCATCCTTGGCATCCTGGAAGTGTCATGAGCTATTTAGTTTGGGGCGGCACTGTTTCTAAGGCGCAGCAAAATCAAATATTAAAAAAATTGGAGAGCTCCACTCTTCCAACTGAATTCAGTTCTCAACCGATCAACACCAAATTTGGCACAAAGCATCCTTGGCACCCTGGGAGTGTCATGGGCTATTTACTTTTGGCTGGCACTGTTTCCAGAACGCAGCAAAATTAAATGTTTGAAAAATCGATTTCTGCCTATAGTAAGTAAAGTGAGCTTAGCGAAGTGAGCCACCAGGGACACAAAAATTACAATGCTTTCACTTCACGCGGCACAGAGTGTGTGTGTGGGGGGGGGAGGAAGGGGGATGGGGGTGGAGGGAGGAAGGAGGGAGAAGGGGGAAGGAGGCGGGGGGGGGGGGGGGAAGGTGGGGAAATCTATAAATCTATCTGTGTGTGTGTGTGTGTGTGTGTGTGTGTGTGTGTGTGTGTGTGTGTGTTCCTTCTGCACGGCCACAGTTCTAATGGATGGACCTTATAGTTGTGTACGTTTGTGTGAAATTTCATTGACATTGGATAATAAAGACGCAAGTTATTGAAACTTTTGTGTCGACCTTTCGGGTCCCTGTGATCTTGACCTTCGGCTATGGCGAAAGTGAATCTGATGCTTAAGCTGTAGAGGTAAAGGCCAAAGGCACCAAGCAAATTTGGAGGAACTCGGTTGAGAAACGCAGCTGTGGTTGGCGAGTGAGGATTTACTTCTCTCCTAAGGTAAAAGTCGCACTCGTGACCTTGACCTTTAATCTTGGACTTTGAAACGCACATTGTTGGTGGACATTTAATGTGCACATTTGTGTGAAATTGTATTGACACTGGATAATAAAGACGCGAGTTATCAACATTTTTGTGTTGACCTTTCAGGGTCCCTGTGACCTTGACCTTTGCCTATGACGATTCTGAATCTACAGCATAAGGGGTAAGGGCCAAAGGCTGCCAACAAATACGGAGGAAATCGGTTCGGAAACACGGCCGCGGCTGTCGATGGAACATTTCCTTTTTTCCTGATTTCCAGTTTTGCGTCTGTCGACGCAAATTGCCTCAAGACGCAATGCGTCACGTGATGGCCGACCAGTCCATGACCTTTCTAGGGTGCCAAGGATGCTTGATACCAAATTTGGTGGCGATCGGCCGAAAAGTGTGGCTTTGTATAAGCATCACACACACACACACACACACACACACACACACACACACACACACACACACACACACATAACGAGTTTTATATATATAAGATAATGACGACGATGACACCGACAACGATCACGATGGCTAAGACGTTGTTGCTGTTGCTGTTGTTGCTGCTGCTGTGGTTGTTGTTGTTGATGATTACAATGATGATGATAATGATGATGATGATGATGATGAACATTAAATCCCCTTCTCCATTCTCTTACAGAAAGACATCTGGGAATAGGTTGGTGGGGAGTCATCTTAGTCATGATCAGATTAACTCCCCCTCTGTTACAAAGTACAAAGTAACTCCCCTGGAGTCGTTTCATGTCAGAAAAAATGTGTACACATTAACTCCAGGGGAGTTATTCTAAAGTGTGAAAAACTTACCCCCCCCCCCCCCCCCCCCCCGCCCTCTTAGTGGGCAGGGAGTTTAACTTTTACACACTTGGATTAACTCCTGGGAGTTAATCTGGATATAGTACAGACTAACTCCCAGGGGAGTCATTCTGTTACAGGGTGGGAGTTAAGTCTGATATATGTACAAAATGACTCCCACTTAATGTTTTCAAGAATTTGTTAAGACTTGTACAAAAAATATTTTAGAACATTTTGAAGTTTTACTGAGTGGAGTTATTTTGGCACAGGGTGGGAGTCATTCTAGTTTAACTCCCGGGGAGTTAAAATTTACATATGAACAGTTTAACTCCCTGCGAATTAAACCATTCGGGGAATTAAAACTTTTCGTTACACCGGGACACGTCACGGAGAACCAGACCGACCACATCTGCATCAGCATGAAATTCAGGCGATCGTAGCGGGATGTGAGGGTGATGAGGGGTGCTGACGTGCCATCAGACCACCACCTGCTTGTGACAACAGTGAGACTCCGACTCAAGAAGTACACTTCAACAAATGCAGCAAGGACAAGATATAGTGCGGAGCTGTTTAGCAGTAAAGAAATAAAGGAGAAATTTGAGATAAGTCTTACCAACAGGTTCCAGCTACTTGAAGAATTGCTTGAAGAGGAGAGCACAGACATTGAGAACCAGTGGCAACATACCAAGAAACTTTGGCATGAGACCTGTGAGGAGGTACTTGGAAAGAAGAAGACCGAGCACAAGGAGTGGATCTCTGATGATACTATTCAGAAACTGAACAAATGGAAAGAGAAGAAAGCCACACTAAACATGAACCGGACAAGATCAAGCAAAGCCCAAGCCCAAGAAGACTACACCCAGGCGGACAAAGAAGTGAATAAAAGTGTGAAGAAAGATAAGAAGGAGTTCATCGACAGACTTGCCAGACAAGCAGAAGATGCTGCGGTACAGGGCAACATGAGAGAGCTGTACACCACCACAAAGAAGCTGGCGGGCAAGTTCCAACAGACTGACAAAGCCAGTCAAAGACAAAAACGGTAAAACCCTCACAACAACAGGAGATCAATTGAAGCGATGGGCAGAGCACTTCAAAGAATTACAAAACCGTTCCGCCCCCGAAGCACCACCCGACATCCCACCAGCGGAAACAGAACTGCCCATCAACTGTGAGAAACCATCGAAAGCAGAGATCAGAAAGGCCATCCTGACACTGAGGAATGGGAAGGCAGCAGGACCTGATGAGATCCCAGCAGAAGCCATTAAAGCAGATGTTGGTATAGCTGTCAATTTGCTGCACAGCCTCTTCGGCAAGATAAGGAGAACATCCCAGCAGAGTGGAGGGAAGGCATTGTCATCAAACTGCCAAAGAAAGGAGACCTTACCAACTGTAGCAACTATAGAGGGATCATGCTCCTGTCAGTGCCAGGCAAGGTTCTAAACAGAGTGTTATTGGAGAGGATGAAGGAAGCAGTTCACCCTAAGCTCCGAGACCAGCAGGCGGGCTTCCGGCGAAACAGATCCTGTGCCGACCAGATCGCCAGCCTAGCCTCAGGATCATCATCGAACAGTCCTTGGAGTGGAACTCGCCCCTTTACATCAACTTCATCGACTATGAAAAGGCCTTCGACAGTGTAGATAGAGAGACACTATGGAAGCTACTGAGACACTATGGAATACCAGAGAAGATCATCTCTCTCATCCGGAGCACCTATCAGGATATGTACTGCAGGGTGGCTCATGCAGGCCAGTTGTCAGACGGTTTTGAGGTGAAGACAGGAGTGCGTCAGGGATGTCTGTTGTCACCTTTCCTCTTCCTCCTGATCATCGACTGGATCATGAAGACCACAACAACAGGCAGGAACAATGCGATACTGGACGCAGCTAGATGACCTTGACTTTGCTGACGACCTGGCACTCCTCTCCCACAGTCACACACATATGCAGGACAAGACCACCCGCCTTGAGATAACATCAGCAGGAACAGGCTGAAGATAAACAAGAAGAAGACCGAGCTGATGAAGATCAACACCACAGGCAGCAGCCCAGTCACAGTCGGAGGCGAACCCATCAGGGAAGTAGATTCCTTTGTCTACTTGGGAAGTGTAGTTGACAAGCAGGGGGGCACCGACCGAGACATCATAGCTAGGATAGGCAAGGCGCGAGCAGCATTCATCATGCTAAAGAACATCTGGGCCTCAGGAGAGATCAGAAGGACAACAAAATTGCGTATCTTCAATTCAAACGTGAAGTCCGTTCTGCTCTATGGCTGCGAGACTTGGAGAATGACCAAGGCAACAGAGCAAAAAATTTAGACCTTCATCAACACCTGTCTGAGGCGCATCTTCAAAATCAGATGGCCAGAGAAGATACGCAATGAAGATCTATGGAAGCATGCAGGACAGGAACCAGTGGCCAAGCAGATTCTGCGGAGGAAGTGGGGCTGGATTGTACACACTCTCAGGAAGCCAGCATCCAGCACCACACGGCAAGCCCTGACATGGAACCCGCAGAGGAAAAGGAAGAGAGGCCGACCTCGCAGCAGCTGGAGGCGAGACACTGAGGCAGCGATAAAGAGGCAGGGGACCAACTGGACAAGCATAGCGAGCAGCCCAGAACCGAGTGCGATGGCGGAGTGTTGTCGATGGCCTATGCTCACCCTTGAGCTATGGGCCTAAGTAAGTAAGTAAGCCGTTTTGTAAGCTGGGAAAGAAAACATATCTGCTCCATTTGATCGGAAATTTGCATTTTGACAGAAGCCAGTCGCATCCTGATGTTGATCAGCCAAATCTTCGATGTTGTGATTGTTACAGAATTTCGGCGAAACAATGCTGAACATCTATTTCTCCACAGCAAATCTTTAAAAAAAACTGCCCTTCACTGGCAAGTACGTCGCATCATTCACCACATGCAATACGTAAGTTATCACCTGTCTAGAGCAAACAGGCTGCCGTTACTGTCCTACCATGCGCAACACAACACAGACAAAGATACACCCGAAGGTACCAATGGAACGCAAAGAAGACGCGATATAATAGAACCTCCATGGAAGCGTCCCCATGAGAGTATCAGCCCGAATTTCATGGCTGCTGAGTCCATCGGCGAAAGATGCCATCATCAAGCAGCTGCTGCACTCATCCAGCAGCCCCACCGATTGCTGTTCCGCTGACGGATGAAACCAGCACAATCCTAAACACAGCCATGCATTGCCAAAGGTCGCGCGCGCTTGCACACACACACACACACACACACGTCATCAAGATGGCTGCTTGAGATGACGGTCGTCGAATGAAGATGTGTATTTACATCAATTATGTCGTAGATCTGTGTAGATCTGTGTATATTTTAATGTTTAGTGATGTGCGATGTTTCCTTGGCTAAAAGGAAGTAAGTTTTATCGACGATCAACCCGTACCTGTGTCATATTTTGATTGAAAATATTTTCATCTTTCGGCCGACGTTCGTTGGATGACGTTTTGCATGTAGGCCTACATCAATGTCGTAGATCTATATAGATCTGTATATTGTTTAATGTTTGGTGATGTGCGATGTTTCCTTGTCTAAATGGAACGAAGTTACATCGATGATCAACCGTGACTGTGTTATATCGATTGACAATAATTTCATATTTTGGCTTTGAATTGTAGTGATTTTGCACAGCGACGATACAGGCAAGTTAATGGCTGACAATGTAAGAATGCAAATACGCTAGATCCATTCCATGACTGTCAGTGAAATTTCTATTTTCAAATTTTGATCACCTGTGCATCATGTAAACACGGTTGACAATGTCTCCGCAAAAGACCAGCTCTGCAACTGAGTGAGATTATCTTTTTATTTTTTGTTATTTTCTTTATTGATTAATTTGTACATGCGTGACTGGAAACTCGGCGCGCGCCATCATGAGCAATATGGCACATCTTTTGGCTGTCCAACCACAGGCTCATGATGGTGAATCGACGAAAAAACTTAAACCCACTCTTGATCGTTTTCAAAAGCGTTTTTGGTGTGGAGAAAAAGAACTGCTTATCTGGCGTAATGCGCTGCTGTACCGTTACTCCGCTATTTCTAACACGCCCATCAAGATGGAGTCGTTCGACTATGACGAAAACGAACACATTCTTTCTTCGTCATCAGTATGGATATCTGAGGCCCAACCACTTCTGGCAAAAACTGTCATACGTATCTATTCCGGCGATCCTGCATCTAAACGTATCACTCTGACTTTATACTTCAAATCCAGCACAGCTTCTGGTACTCTTCTTTGCCAGGGAAAGGACTGTATCCAGTGGGACACGTATGAATGTGAAGTCATCCGACATGTCATTCAAACCTACCAAAGAAACGATGACCATATTACTCTGACAAAATCACTGCTGAACACACCAGTGACCTTTCTGGGCTCGGTGTCCTATGATGTTCAACTACAAACACCAGCGATGCCAGTTTCAGCTATGGAAAAGCCAGCGTATGTTAAAGACTCTTCTATCCATGCATACTCAGTATCTCCACTGCACGTGACCCATGAAACAATTTTGCCCACAGGTTTTGTACTCCTCCCTCCTACCCCACAATTCAGCGGTAAAGAATCTTCTGCTGCACACACTGACATGTCCTCTGAGTCAGATGTAGGATATCCTGCCATATCAGAAACAAAGCCATCTGAAATGGATACTGACCAGTCAGCCTTTGTGGAGCAACGCAACTCACCAGATCAACCTGACGCAAAGAACGAGTCCCATGTCCCCTCAACTCCTCCCATGTCCCACGTCCCGTCAGTTCCTCCTCCCACACTCCAAGTTCCCACTACTCCTCTGCATATCATGAAGATGGGCCGTTCACAAATGAAAAAACTCCGCAAACGTACCCTTTGTTTTACTCCCAGACAGAAAAAGACACCTACCAAAGCATTATCTCTGGCCTTCTATACTGGGAGATTCCAGCAACTGCAAGAGGCTGTTTCAGATCTCCAGCTCTCTCTTTCTGGCCTTCAGACATCAGTGTCTGAACAGATGGAGGACGTCAAGGTGTGTGCAAAGAATGAAATGCGGACACACATAGCCTCTAACTTCGACGTTCTCCACTCACTTGTTCATTCTCTCGAAGCAAGAATTGGTGACCTAGATAAACAAGTCAGCACATTAAGTAAAGAGAACCATTCGTTAAAAACTCAGCTGGGTAATATATACAGCGACGTGAAAAAGTTGACACCAGCCAGATCATCCGATGCCAGTACACAATGTGAAGGTGACGACACAGATTCAAAAAGTTCGCCCATTGATGTGATCTCCACCAGTACACAGTGTGTAGGTGGCAAGACAGCTCTGGAAAATACTTCCTTAGATGTAGTCTCCACCACTCCCTACAGCAAGTCACCGAGGCTCCACGAACATGTACCCAGCAAAGAGTCAATCGACCATCATCAACAGGGAGATTCTCAGCAACCAACTGTGAATGACCATGGAACAAGGCACAACTCCCCAGCTCCTGACTGTAAGCCTCTGTCTACCTGCGGACAAGAAGTCAGCCGGTGTCCTCAAGAAGACAGTGTTGTGTACTCAGTCCTGACCTCCAATCGATTCAGCCCTCTCACTAATCAAGCTGATGCTTTAATCAATTCTGCCAACATCAGACCTCGAACAACAATCAATTCAGCTAGAGGTACCGACCGTCCTTCTACAAATCTAAAGGAAGTGTCCCGAAAGAACACTGCACGCAATATTTTGTCCACTCGTTCTGTATCTGACGGAGCTTCAGTTCTCCTGATAGGAGATTCCGTCACGAGAGACATCGACCTCCGAAGAATAGCGCCCCGTCAAGAAATTGTGTCCAAAATCCATGTACCAGGTTTGTGTGTTTCTGACCTGACAGAGTGGCTGCAGCACCAACGTGGTTCTCCCAGTCTCAGAACAGTGGCCATACATGTGGGAGTAAATGACTGTAGATCCACAGGAGAAATCACTAAAGAGACATGGTGTGACTTAATACATTTAACTTCTCAGGTATTCCCCAACGCTAGAATCATCCTCAGCTCAATAATACCTGCACGAGGCAAACACCACTTAAATACTGTGATAGAACCATCCAATCTGAACATGCAAAAAGCCTGTGAAATCCTGAACTCGGGCTTCATTGATAACTACCCCACCTTCACAACTAGTACAGGTAAACCCAAACTGGCTCTGTACACCAGTCTTATTCATCCCAGTGAAGCAGGCGCTGCTAGACTTGCACTGAATCTCAGGAAAACCTTTTTCCACTCTCAAGCCTTTGAGTCCAAATCAAAACCAAAAGAACATGTCGCCACGAGATTTCGTGGTAATACATACCCAAACAACTTTAAAAACAGCAATCGGTATCCACAGAATAGTCTAAGGAATACAGACTCAGAATTTAGTCAGCATTGCAATATCCCACCCCGTGACTGTCCTCCTATGGAATCAATGAATCATTATCCCCCTCTTTTTCACAGAGAAAACCGCTTACCAAAACAAATATCAAGTACCTCTGCTAGAACGTTCCAGGGCCCAACCTCCCCACCTTCCCTTCCACACATAACGAAGTTCCAACAAGCCAGTCCAGTGAATCCCAATCATATTATCCCCACTACTCTGGAACAAATACAGTTCCCTCAGTTCAAGGTGGAAGGATGCATGAACCGATCTTTAGACCCGACATTCCCGTGAACATGACACAAACAGTCCCTGCCATTCCATACGACCATTTTTTGAAATTGATGGCATACTACATGAATTCTCGCCATATTTATCAGCGCCCATTTCCGTGTTGAGAACACAATGTGTGTGAGTATGCGTGCGCGCGCGCGCGCGCGCACGCGCGCGCGTGTGTGTGTGTGTGTGTGTGTGTGCGCGCGCGCGCGCGCGCGCGTGTGTGTGTGTGTGTGTGCTCGTGTATATGTGCACGTGCGTGTGTGTATGAATATTGCAGTTGCTGGACTTGAATGGAGCCCATCATTCTTTTGCAGACTCCTCTTTCGATTTGTTGCTGGATTTGTACTGACGTTTTTTTTTTATTGCGTAGCGTGTCAAAAGTAACGTGTGCGTGCATATACTTTTTCTTCTTTTTCTTCTAATTACAAGTGTTCTTTTGTATTGTAGGGCATTCTAAATTACTGTTGTTGCGTTGGTTGAACAAAGGCCCGTTTTCTAAAGGTTTTTTCTTTTTCTTTTTCTTTTTTTTTTTCAATATATACAAGATTTTTTTTTTCTCCTTTAAGGGAGCAGAAAAAAACATTTTTGGGCGGACAACCTATCCATATCTGACAAGGGTTTCACGCTTTCTGTTGTGTCCATGGTTTGATCATAATTTTATATTGTTACCGCTATAGTTTTCTTTTTTCTTTTTTTCTTGTGAATATCTTTTTCACCGGCAATTTCTGGACTTACAACTACATGATCTGATGTATTAACTGCCTTTAATTTGCGATCGTAAGAACTGCGTGTAATGCGCCTTTTTTGTTAGTATACGCAGTGCACTTAAATAGTCATCATGTCATCTACTTTAGATACATGGCCTTCAAAAGAGGGACTTCGCATCGGTTATTTAAATATAAACAGTGCCAGAAATAAGACAGATGAAATCGCTGCAATACTTCACAACAATGGTAATAGCTTTCATGTGTTTTGTATAGCAGAGTCTTGGCTAACCGATATGATTCCAGATTCTGATATGTGCATGCCAAATTATGATGCAATCCGATTAGATCCAAAAGCACCTAGAACAACAGGTTTACTTCTTTACCTTGCTAAATCATTAACCTTCAAAAGAAAAGAGTATCTTGAAAGATACAACGTAGAATCCGTCTGGATAGAATTAAATCTTAAACACTGTAAGCCAGTAATGGTAGGATTCCTATACAGAAACCCAGCAGAAACCACTGATTGGTTCGATAGGTTTAATTTAATGATGGATGCCGCAATACTGGAATCAAAGGAAATTATTCTTTTTGGAGACTTTAACATAGACTTAACTGTGCCTGGGACTAAATGGAGTCATACTTATGCAATGTATGGGTTGGAACAAATAATCGATCGTCCTACTCGAATCACTGAACAAACGGAAACTCTTATTGATCATATTTACGTCAACACTAAAGATAACATAGTGGAAATGTGTTCTGTACAGACAGGCTGTAGTGACCATTGTTCAGTTTGTCTAGCATGGTCAAAGAAAGGTGTCAAAATTCCAAAGTCTGGACATAAGGAAATTTTTTATAGACGCTTCACGCATTTTGATAAAAATGCCTTCCTTAATGATTTGCTTCACTCTGAATTAGATTACATTTATCAGATTAGGAACCCTGACGATGCTGTGAACTTTTGGATAAGTACATTCAATTCAGTATATGATAAACACGCACCGTTTGTAAGAAAAAGAGTGAAACATGTCATTAAACCCCCATGGTTAACAAAGGAGATAGACAATGAGATATACAAAAGAGAGCATATCCTCAAGTCAAAGGATAAAGTGTCGTTCAGAAAACAAAGGAATAAAGTAAATTCCATGAAGAGAAAAGCAAAGAAACAATATTTTCAAAATTTAGTTTCGTCTTCTCAAAATTCAAACTTAATTTGGAAAGCTATCAATCTCTTGACTAACAATAATTCAAGAATGCAAAATCCAATAAAAGAAATATCACCAGAAGACTTCAACTTTCATTTTGCAAATATAACTAAGGATGTTATTGTAAATGATAAAACAAAGTACAATGATCTATGTATGTTAGAAAAATACTGTCGATGTAAAAGCATTTCTTCGTGTTTTGACATACCACCATTGTCATTACATGAAGTATTTGATTATTTAACACACTTAAAACAGTCAGGGACAAGGGACTTAGATGGAATTGATGGCAAGATACTAAAAATCGCTTCATTGACCATTGCTGAGACACTCACTTACGTTTATAATTTGTGTATTGATAAAAGCCACTTTCCCTTAAGATTTAAACAAGCAAAAGTTATACCTTTATATAAAAAAGGTGATCCCACCAATCTCTCAAACTATAGACCTATCTCAATATTATCCCTGTTGTCTAAACCACTCGAAAAACATGTTCAAACACACCTATATTCTCATCTTAAATATTACGATCTGATTCATGAAAATCAATCAGGTTTTCGAGAAAATCACTCTTGTCACACTGCTCTTGTACAACTTATCGATAGATGTCTTACGAATATTAACAATAATGACCTTACTGGAATTCTTTTTGTAGATTTTGCAAAAGCGTTTGACGTTATAAACCACTCCCTTCTAATAAAAAAGCTTATGTGTTACAAAGTATCGAATACAGCCTTAAAATTCTTTACCTCGTTTCTCACTGATTGTCAACAGCTTGTTGAAATCAACTCCAAAAGGTCAAAGTTACTCCCTTTACAATTTGGTGTCCCTCAGGGGTCAGTATTGGGACCCCTACTCTTTTCTATTTATATAAATGACTTACCATTGTTTATAGAATGTTGTTGTGAAATGTTTGCTGATGATACCTCATTACAATCTCACAGTAGTAACCCTACTGAACTGGTAAATAACCTGCAGAAAAATATCACAAGCTAATTACATGGACAGAAATGAATCATATGTCCCTCAATGCTAGTAAAACCAAATGCAGTATGTCACTACACGCCAGAAACGACAGAAAATGACATCCTCATTTGCGCCATTACATGCCCAAGGACAAAAGATTGAAGAGGTTACATCGCATAAAGTTTTAGGTGTTATCATTGACAACGATTTATCTTGGTCTTACCACATTGCGGATCTTGGAAAACGTATTTCTAAGAGAATATATCAACTTTCAAAGATAAAAAATTTTCTAAATCTTCACTCCAGAAAGATATTCTTTCATGCGCACATTCTTTCTCTTATCAATTATGCATCCACGTTATGGGATAATGCCATTGAAACTAATCTGAAACTAGTAAGTCGTCTGCATAAAAGGGCCATTAAATTAATTCAGTTGAAATCCAGTACCTTGACAAAGAGTGATTACAAAACATTAAATATTCTTCCATTTAAAGACAGACTCTACTTCAACAAATGCTTGAGCATGTACAATGTAATGAATGGATCAGCCCCGAAGATAATCTTTGAAAGCTTTGTCTTCAATAGTTACAGGCATACACATAAACTGTCTCTTCCCAGACCTCGATGTAATCTTTATAAATCAAGTTTTCTGTACTCTGGAGGGACCGCATGGAATAATTTGCCTTCCTCCATAAAATCATGTCGCTCAAAATATACATTTAAAAAAGCACTAAAAATGCATTTGATAGAAACTCTGCGCATCAATTGAAGTCCAAAAGCTCCTAGGCACTTAGTGTACGGCGAATCTGGAAGATACCCTCTTTATGTAAATACATATGCAAAATGCATCAGATTTTGGCTTCGTGTTGCTTGTATGGATAATAACAGACTCCCAAAGAAAGCCTATGCTATGTTGCTGCATCTGCAGAATCAAAATTATATTACCTGGACGACTAATGTTTGCTATGTTCTTTATAGATTCGGGTTTGGAATTGTATGGGAAATGCAAAGTGTTGGTAATGTGAAAGCTTTTATTGTAGAATTTAAGAAACGTTTAAGTGATTGTTACATCCAAGACTGGCATTCAGCTATTGAATCGCATGAGTTGTACGATGTTTATCGGTCATATAACCAGTCTCTTGTTCGAAGTCCCTACCTCTTTGTAATTAAACATGTTAACATCCGCAGGTTACTTTCAAGGTTTCGGTTAGGAATGTCGCCTTTACGATGCCACTTTTTACGATATACTGATCGCAATAGAAACCATGACATTTTCTGTCCACACTGTAAGGAAGCACCGGAAACTGAGCTTCATTTTCTACTGGTTTGTCCTTTGTACGAGAAGTTGCGCCTTGAGTTGATTCCAGCTAAATATTACAGACACCCTTCTCTATTCAAAATGTCCATGTTGTTAGCCTGTTCTATTGAGACCACTATTACGAGTGTTGGTAATTTCATTTATAGACCTATGGCTGTTAGGAACGGAATAATTAATGCTGCAGTTGCTTCATGAATGTCTTCTTTGTTAACTGTGAACACCATTCAGCTGAGGTTTCGTTAAGAGTGGCTTGTACCGATTTATTTTGACCTTATTCACTCACTTTGATATGGGCCTGTGGCCTGTCAAATAAAATATTCTGAGTTCTGAGTTCTGAGTTCTCTGTGCTTGAACTTGAAGTTCCAACAATAGTTTCATTATTGTTTCGGATTTCATACGAGAGTTATGTACTTGCATGAAAGAAATTGTGTGTTTTAAAAATGTTTTTTGAGCTTGTAGTTATATGTTCAATTAGTTTCTTTCTTGTTTATGAGGGCAGGATGTAAAAAAGCTGGAAAGCTTATTCTTTAACCCTCAATAAAGATAATTTTGACTTGACTTGACTTGACTTGACACACACACACACACACACACACACACACACACACACACACATAGAAAAAGTTGAATATCTTACCCTGCCGCAAAAAGTAGGAAGATGCATGAAGTGCTACTGAAGTTACTCTGAAACAAATGAGCGTATCAGTAAAATAAATGCACGGATGATTCAATCAGTTAATCGACTTATTTCACCAACCAACTCACTTATCATCTGACAAATGAAATAACAAATGACAACATTAAAGCAGTCAAACGATAAACCTAATATCAGCGAAAAAAATGCAAGTAACCAATCGTACGGCAAATTAAAAAACAAAACATAAAACAAAAAGGATAAAACTGAAAAGAAATGGCTGCGAAGCAATTAGCTGCTTGCATTAGCCAGCCAAGAAAACAGCAGAGCAAAGAAAACAGCAGAACAATTATCCAGTATTACACCAACAGAAGAACGACGACCAAGCAGTCAGCTTCCATCAGCCAGCAGAGAAAACAACCAAGCAATTATCTTACCATCAAACAACAAAGAAAGTAGCCAGGCAATCAGCTCACCATCAACCAACAACGGAAACAACTAAACAGCTGACAATCCACTTACAACGAAAACAATAAATCAATCAGCTGACTCACAACCAACAAAGAAAACAACAAAGCAACCAATCAACTAGCAAACAACTAATTAAGCAATTAGCTGACAATCAACCTTCGGAGACAGCGTCCAAATAACGAAACATCGGCCAACAATGAAAATACTCAATCAATTCGAGGACCATGAACCAGCAAACAAAACAGACAAACCACCAACCTATTATGAACAGAAAAAATAAACAGCCGAGCGGTCAGCCTATCATCAGCTAAAATGAAAAATGCTAAGCAATAAACTGACCATAAATCAATAAAGAAAACAGCCGAGCGATCACCTAATAATCAGCAAAGAAAGAAAGCAAACAAGCTATGAGACGACTGTCAGGCAAAAAAAGCCAACCCCAACCAAGAAAGTAAACAGTCAAGCAGCCAGCAAACCGTGAACCAACAAAGGAAATAGTTGAGCAACCACTCCACTATCACTAGCACTGAAAGCAGCCGAGCAACCAGCAAAACCATCCCGCAAACAAAGAAAACCATGCAATCAAAATTAATGACAAATTTTCAGGCAAGCAAACTATCAACAAACCAATCGTTGACATCAACAACCACTAACATGAAACACATGTCCATAACACCGATTCATTTAAGTGTTCAAATTCACATGAACACAGCAGCATGTTTTATGATGCACCACTGAATCACATGATCAAAACAGTCAGTATGCTTCAAAATGCGCACTATTTTCACATGAGCACAATTGGTACGTTCCATTGTGCACAGCGCATTCACCTGATCAAAATAGCGCCTTTTGTGATATACAACACATTCGTCTGAAAATTTATGCATATGTTCAATAATCAACAAGACGCTCAGGAGCACTTATTAAAACCAAAATGCCCTTATGTGCACAACATGCTCACCTGACACCCCCTACCCTCACAAACACACAGCGAGCGAGCGAGCGAGCGAGCGAGGAGAGAGAGAGAGAGAGACTGAGTGAAAGCGAGACACGGGGAGAGAAAGAGAGAGGGGGGAGACGGTGGGAGAGAGACGGGGAGACGGGGGGAGGGGGGGGGGGAGACAGACAGACAGACAGAGACACAGAGAGAGAGAGAGAGAGAGAAGTATCAGGTACATAAACAGAAGTTGCACTGATGATGTACTGACGGTGATGTGCTCAAAGGTAAGTTTGACAGGCTGCCTTATACCGTCTGCAGGCAGGGGCAGCACGCTGAGGGCCAGGATGGGCGAGTTGATGGACCGTTCGGTCCTGTTCCAGCAAAACAGTAATACACACACTCCTCATCAATTCCTTCTCTGTTATGGTTCTTCTTGCCATCATCATCATCATCAACATCGTTGTCTTCACCGATCATCATCATCATCATCATCACCATCACAATCATCATCAATGACGTTATTTCATTGAAAGTATCATCATAATCATTACTTTCATCACTGTCATCTCGTATAGCACCGTTGGTATACTAACTATTATCATCTTCATTGCCACGACTTATGCAACAATAACCCTAATATATTGACAATTTCTTCAATGTTGTCATCACATGTAGTGTCGTCCTTCTAATACGAATTAGCATCATTAGCACCATCACTCACACCACTAGCCGGCTGTTTCAACTCATCATTATCATTATCATCATAGCTAACACCCTTGCTGCTCTCCTTCTCATCCTCGTACATTATGTCTGTCACCACAAACCGTCCATGTTTTACTTATAATGCTAGTTCCTTCATTCAGAGAGAGAGAGAGAGAGAGTCAAGGGAGTGAAATCTCTCACAAAGGGCTTTAAACGCTTTAGGAGAAAAGACTGTCGAGCGTGGTAGAGAAATGTGTATGTGACCGATTAGCAGTAGCGCCCTCACCTAGCGCATGTGATCTAACTGGGTTAAGGAGGTAAGTGATCCGGTAACTAACTGTCACGTGATAGTTGGCATCCAAGGCGTTGTGGACTGTACCGAATTCGAATCTTCCCGATAGCTAAAGGGAGACAAATTTATCCACCAGCACCTCGGAGCATCAAGTGAGCGCTAAAGGCTCAATCAGCCGAAGCTGCGTAGTAAACAAACCTTGAAGAACAGGAGTCTTGGGCTTGTTCAGTCGGTATTGCTGCGGGACACAGTGTTGATGTTTGTCAGACTTGCTGAATGCGTATGCACGTCGTTGTCGTAGCTTTCTGTAGGATAATTACTGTGTGAAAATGACCTCCGAAGTCGTAGGGAATTTGTTATGTCCATTTGGTGCGGAAAGTGATTGTTTGCTAAGCTATTTCGTACGGAAAAGTGTGAAATGCTGATGTGTGGAAGAATGTAGCTAGAGGGGAATTCTTTGTGCATGTGACAAAGGGGGTAGAGAAATAACATGGACAAAGGGATATCCTTTGTGTCCATCCCTATACAAACTGAATGGAGAACGAGAGACAGAATAACAGAAGAACAGAGACACACGATATGAGAGAGAGAGAGAGAGAGAGAGAGAGAGAGAGAGAGAGAGAGAGAGAGAGAGAGAGGAGAGTGAGTAGGACAGGTTAGGGTCGAAAGGAACGCGAACTGGGCGACAGAAGTGGCAGCAAGGTCTTAGGCGTAAAAGACAAGCTGTGAAAGAAAGACTGAATTTGAAACCCAGAGGTGGGCGAAAAAGACAAAGATTTCTTCATCGAGTCCCCAGAGACGACCACAGAGACCCAGTCCTGGAGACTGGTGCCAGACCACCAAAGGCATCACCATCACCCAGTGCTGAAGAAATTTTGAATTGACTTGTTCGAGAACTGTGGCGTAGTGCGCATGTGTGTGTGTGTGTGTGTGTGTGTGTGTGTGTGTGTGTGTGTGTGTGTGTGTGTGCGCGTGCGTAAAGAGAGAGAGAAGGAGGGAGACGGAGAGAGGGAGAGAGACAGACAGAGAGACAGACAGACAGACGGTCGGTCAGAGACAGAGAGTCAGAAACAGAGAGAGACATACAGACAGTGAAGCAAGAGGACGAGCCAGCGAGTGAGCGAGAGAAAGAGAGAGAGAGAGAGAAAGAGAGAGAGGAGAGAGAGAGAGAATGAGAGAGAGAATGAGAGAAAGAGACAGATAGAATGAGAGAGAGAGATTGAGAAAGAGAGAGAGAGAGAGAATGAGATAAAGAGACAGAGAGAGAGAGAGAGAGAGAGAGAGAGAGAGACTATGACAGGAGGGAGAGGTTGAGAAGATTTGACAAAAATGGTAATCAACAGGTAGACCAAGGAGACACGGGCGACATTATGCCTGTGTCTAGTTGGAGTTAAGACTAATACAGATATTGCTTGTCTGAAAGTGCTATGAATGTGAACAGTGAGGGCTATGTCTGAGCTTTCTGTCAGTGACAAGAGAGCTATGTCTGAAAATCCAATGTCCGCGATATTTGGGTGCTCTGTTTTTAGCTGTTATGTCTGCGACCTCCGAGCACCATGTCTTTGATCTGTGAGTGCTTTATCTCTGAGTTTCAAGTCTGTGACCTCTAAGGACTGTATTTGTGACTTGTGATCGCTATGTCTGTGACATTTGAGTGCTATGCTGGAATGCATTACTTGTGACTTAGCTGTTGTATCTGTAACCCCTGACTGTTCCCGTGTTGATGTAATGGGATCACAGGCACAGCATTCAAGGATCACAGATGTCACACTCAAGCAGATCACAGGTACAGCACTCGCATGTCAAAGCACCGGCTGGTCACATCCATAACACTTACAGATGACATTATAGCACTCGCTGTCGCACACAGAACACTCGCACGTCACAGTAATAGCACTAACAGCTCACAAATATAACAGCCGCTGGTTCCACAAACGTAGCACTCACAGTTCAACCACATAACATGAAAAACTTACAGACATAATATTCAGACGTCAAAGACACCGCATAAAAGTTTCAGTCACAACACTTACAAATTACAGTGATAAAACTTACAATTAACAAAGCACTTAGAAGCTACAGACACAGCACACAGAGATTACTGAGGCAGCACTCACAGTCATAAAACACTCGTATGTCAAAGACGTAAAATCCATATCACGGACATGGCCTTCACAGGCATAGCATTCAAATGACGGAGACTGATGAATCACAGACCCAACAGTTTCAATTACAGTCGTAACACTCAAAGGCCACCTAAAGTTTTGCAATTATAGGCGACCGACATAACACCCACAAATCACAAACACACCACGCACATGTCACATTAGCAACAGTTACAAGTGACAGATACAACTAGCTCCCAAACACAATACTAACATATGTATTGCTCATGTGCCACAGGCACATCACTCGAAGGCTATGGACATATCATCCACATGCCATACGCTTTCAGCACAACATGTCAAACGTTAAAAAATCAACTCTAGTTTGACAGAGCGACAGACACACACAGAACACGAAACTGGCATAAAACGGTGCATGGAACGGACGTATCTACCGACTACAAGCAGTGGGACAAACAAACAGACAGACAGACAAACATAGCTTTAATAAGCAGCAAATGAAAAAGAAAAACACATTCAGGCAGATCTGCGAAGATACCCAGAAGACAACAGCCAGTAAAACCGACAGGCTGGCAGAAAGGCACTTACCGGTCCTGGCCCAGCAGTGCAGAGAAAACGTTGGTCAGATTTCTGTAAATCACTGCACTGTGTTTCACTTCGGTCTCTGAAAATTAAGAAGAAGAAAAAGAAGAGGGAGAAGGAGAAGAAAATCAGATTTTTATCACATTATCTGGCTATCAAAAAAAAAAAAAAAAAAAAAAACAGAATATACTTCAGCAGAATTCATTTACAATTACCACCATCATCAGCACCAACAACGATAACAATGATGTAAGTTTAAAGTCAAGTAATCAAGAACGAAAACATCACAGACGTGAAATTTAGAAAGAGAGGGCGTTAGTTACCGCCAATGACATTGACAAACAAAGCACATGACAAGACACGATGCATTTCAACCTCTTGGGTCTTCTTCGGGCAAAAAAATAAATCACATTTAACATTTAGGACAGTACAAACAAAGAACGAAAAATGACTCATCTGTTGTTGTCCATGTGGTCGGGAGAATCCTGACCTAGGTTTGAGATCAGGTGACGCAAAATGATTCAATCAATCCAGTCAATATTTAAGGTAATGAAAACGAGAATAGGTTCTAGTAGCTAACGATGACGTTAAAGGTTAAACCATCTTATTTAGGATATAGTGACCTAAACATAGGTCAAGGATTAACATATTCAGAGTGGTATTGCATCAGTGTTAAAGGTCCATGTCCTATAATCGATCATGGTGACTCTGGTCGAGGTTTGTCGCCCCAAAATGGGTTACAGTGATCCGGAGTGATCCAGTGGCCCAGCCAGAATAGGTAATGGTTATCTAAACCTGTGCTAAAGATCAAATGACCTATAAATTATACATTTTTGGTCACTATCATCCATTCAGTCACCTGACTACTGCGCTAGTTCCAACTAACCATGCCACTTTCTGGGTCATTCAATGTTTCACATAAATTGGTCACTAAACACCATTTTGCACCACTCCAGTTTTAACTTCTATACCTGGATCTAGATTGGCCATTCTGGATTACTCGGCCTTTTACCAAACCCTGAGTCACCATAACACATTGTGAGTCAGTAAGTCTGTCAATTTTAACTTCGATTTGGGTCACTATAACCTGTTATTGATCACTTGAATTTTAAATCCTGGATCAGCGTGTTCACTTGACTTTTAATCTTTAAATCTTAGGTCACCATGGCACATTTTGAGTCACTGAACTTTTAACCTACATCTTGGTAAATGCGATCCATAGTGAGTCACCAAAACTCAGAGTCACTATAATCCGTTGCAGGTCTTCCGTGTAAACAAATTCGGTTCTATGGTGTAGGAACGTGCGTTATTCAAACTTTGATGTGAAATCTGATCGAGAATCAAACTGGAAAACGTGAGTGATTGGGATCATACACTGACATGACCCCGGCTCACAGACATAAAAGAGACTTGTGAATGTAATAGCTGTGCGCTTTTAATTTGTTGACCGCCTGACAGTCTTTTGTTTCCACGCCCAAGAGTGGGGGATGTTCCAGAGTTTGACTGGTTGAGGCGAGTTGCAAACTCCTTGTCCAGAGAACCATCAGAAGAGATGATAGTCTGAAGTGGTCAACTGTTGTCATCTTATCACTGATGGCTGAGAGTAAAGCAACAGAGCCTGGGGAAGCCTGGCGGAGGACTTGTCTCTTGTTGAGACTGATGATGAGCCCCAAAAGTCGAAACATTTTGAAGGAACTGTCGACAAACCGGAAATCATCTTCTAACAGTGCCTATGGGAAACACAAGCGTCTGCAGAGAACACCTAGTGTAGCAACTTGGTCCTGGCGTTTAGTCATTGGAGATAAAGGGGGGAACCATCCAGTCTGTATATTAGGTAAATGTCTTTCTCAGGGTTGCGCATACTAAAATAGTTTGAAGAGCACTGGAGCACAAACGCCCTGCTTTACCATACAGGAATTGTTAAATGGCGTGGAGATTTCACCACTGGATAGGATACATCTCAGCATGCTATCATGGAACAGGCGGATGAGGCAAAAGAATAGTCCAGGGTAGCTGAGCATTAGAAGGATGTACCGAAATGTCAATGTGCTGAGCATATTTCAGGTTTCTATGAGATCAACGGAGGCAAAGAGAAGGTCCATCAGCCCTTAGTGCTATTTCTCATGACATTCTCTCAATGTAAAGACCATGCCGATAATGCTGAGGTCTGATCTGATGTCACACTGAGCCTCTAGCAGTGTTTGTTAAAGATAAAGTACATCAAGCATTTCTGGAAAACTCCTGCCATAATCCTACCAGCACCAAAAAGCAAGGAAATTCATCTTTTCTGGCTACAGTCAATCTCAATGAGAGAGAGAGAGAGAGAGAGAGAGAGAGAGAGAGAGAGAGAGAGAGAGAATTATATCATTTTGGAAGCTCTGTCACACAGTCTCTTCTTCTTATATGCTGGTCAAGACGGCTTACGGAAAGACTCTAGCGCTTTGTAACCTGCTGGTTTGAAGGGTTCAGCATGAATACCGTCCAATTCTGGTGTCTTGTCCGCATATCCGCTTTCTTAATCGCATCCAAAGAGTAGAGCAGTTAAAATGTCAGGGAACTCTTTCGTGCAAATACTCACCATTGTCAACCAACCATAAACCTATAGGTGAGAGATTTAAATTAACTAACTAACTGTCGGTTAGTGAGTGAGTGACCACACACCATTGTCAACCATAACTGGCCATCGAGTGAGCTCTCAATTAGCCATCGAACAGTGATTCACTACCGATTGCTGTCAGACAGCTATCAACCGCTGAGTGACTACCCAGTATTGTCAACAAGCCATCAACCATTGAGTGACTACCCAGTATTGTCAACAAGCCATCAACCATTGAGTGACTACCCAGTATTGTCAACAAGCCATCAACCATTGAGTGACTACCCATTAATGTCAACAAGCCATCAACCATTGGGCGACTGCCCAGTATTGTCAACAAATCATCAACCATTGAGTGACTACCCAGTATTATCAACAAGCCATCAATTATTGAGTGACTATCCATGAATGTCAACAAACCATCAACCACTGAGTGACTACTCATTAATATCAACAAGCCATCAACCTTTGAGTGGCTACCCATTATTGTAAACAAGCCATCAACCATTGAGTGGCTACTCATGATTGTCAATAAGGCATCAACCATTGAGTGACTACGCATTATTGTCAACAAGCCATCTAACATTGAGTAACTACCCATTATTGTCAACAAGCCATCAAACATTGA
Organism: Conus canariensis; assembly: GCA_033310375.1. NCBI lineage: Eukaryota > Metazoa > Mollusca > Gastropoda > Neogastropoda > Conidae > Conus > Conus canariensis. Next base: position 20,041,092 of record CM065732.1, read on the forward strand.
GTGACTATCCATTATTGCCAACAAGCCATCAATCATTGAGTGACAACCTACTATTGTCAACAAGCCATCAAACATTGAATGCCTATCCATTATTGCCAACAAGCCATCAATCATTGAGTGACAACCTACTATTGTCAACAAGCCATCAAACATTGAATGACTACCCATTATTGCCAACAAGGCACCAACCATTGAGTGAATACCCATTACTGCCAAAAAGCCATCAACCATTGAGTGACTACCCATTATTGTCAGCCAGCCATCAACCATTGAGTGACTACCCATTACTGTCAGCCAGCCATCAACCATTGAGTGACTACCCATTATTGTCAACAAGCCATCAACCATGGACCGACTACCCACCATTCTCTTCCAGCCATCAGCCTGAGTGACTTCCCATCATTGCCAGCTAGGCATCAGCTTCTGTCTGTTCACCTTGTCAACCAACCATCAAGCAGTGAGCTAGTAGCCACCATTGTCAACCGAATATCAAGCAACGAGTAACTGACCACTATTGTCGGGAAAGGCGTGTCGGGAGAGGACGAGGGAAGTGTTGGCCTGTTGAACCCAATCAGGGTACACCTCATCCATCTGACTGTCCGGGAACTGTATGTCGTTCTGGCTAATCTTCGTACTCCCCACCTCCAAAACTGTAACCGCTCACGTAGAGAGAGAGAGAGAGAGAGAGAGAGAGAGAGAGAGAGAGAGAGAGAGAGAAAGAGAGAGAGAGTGAGTGCATGTACACATGCATCCATGGCACACGCTCAGTGTACTCTCTCTCTCTCTCTCTCTCTCTCTCTCTTTTCTCTCTCTCTCACTCTCTCTCTCACACACACACACACATACACACACACCCATATATATATATATATATATAAGAGAGAGAGAGAGAGAGAGAGAGAGAGAGAGAAAGAATTACGGACTGTTTTGTGTCTCTATTTGACGCCAAGAGCACAGACACAATCAGCCGTGTCTCCCTGATGAGTCCGATCCAGCGGACGAAAGGCCTAGGAGCAGGCATTACATGTAGATCTGCCTTCAGGAGGGATTGTGATGGTTCTCTCATGCAGCTAGTGAAGGGTTTTCATATTTATAGTATATATTTTCCTTTTTTTTTCTTTAAATTTCAAGTCTTTGGTAAGTCATTATTATAATGATGGAAGAATTGTTAACCTGCACTTGTTTTCCCCCACTACTTAATTGTTCAGCATTATATTGTTTGGTTAATCAGTGGGCGATTGCATCTCTTTGGAGATCCAAGTAAAGGTTGTTCTGCACAATTCTTAGCCGTTGACAATACTTGGGTTTAATTGAACAGCAGAGACTGTTCCGTATATTTTGATCTCCCTTGCATCCTTAAATGGATCCTCAAGCATAGGCTCAAAGATTGTCCCGTACATTTTATATTGTTTGCATAATGATTTTAGTTTTTCAGCAACTTTTTTCCTCTCCGCACTTTCGTTTGTTTATTTTACTACCTTATGCTGACTGCTTTGGGGGTGCTGTTGGGTTCTCTTTTGAACCCTTGGTGGTGAGAACACCACAGAATTACGGACTGTGGTGTGTCTCTATTTGACGCCAAGAGCACAGACACAATCAGCCGTGTCTCCCTGATGAGTCCGATCCAGCGGACGAAAGGCCTAGGAGGAGGCATTACATGTAGATCTGCCTTCAGGAGGGATTGCGATGGTTCTCTCATGCAGCTAGTGAAGGGTTTTCATATTTGTAATATATGTTTTCCTTTTTTTCTTTTAAATTTCAAGTCTTTGGTAAGTGATTATTATAATGATGGAAGAATTGTTAACCTGCATTTGTTTTCCCCCACTACTTAATTGTTCAGCTATCTATATATATATATATATACATATATATGTTTGTGTCTTGTGACAATGGCATAAGATGACGACAAAAACAAAAAGTCACCTTTCAAAAGTAATCTGCAATGAAAAGAAACATGCAGTCAAGTATACTTTTTCGAAAATACAGCTGAAACAGAATTAAAAGAAAAACGTAAACATGGTCAAAATACCTGAAACCTATAACGTACACATTTATACCCAAATCCAAAAGGGAAGAAAAACAATAACGAACCGTGAGCAGAACAAATCAAAGTCCGTGTGGAAAAAAAATCATGGTCTTCCTTTCTTACATATCAATCAACACTGTTTACATCATCTCAAATATTTTTTGTCCGAATTCCATGCAGCTATAATACATTTTGGAGCAACTGTCTGATCAGTTGATCACCTGATGAAAGTTTACCCAAGCTGAAACAATTGCATAATGTTCTCACAGTTTCAAAAGCTTTAGATTAAAATACATTTTTTTGTCATTTGCATCATACGCAAACATTGGGCAAGATGATTTCATGGATGTTGTTACAAAGGTAAATCATCTCCTGTTTGCATTGAAATAGGAAGTTGAAGTCTCATTTCTGCAAAAAAATGTACATTGTGTTATTTATTTATGATCGCTGAAAAATGTTTTTTTGTTTGTGTTTGAAAAACGTTTCAGTCAAGCAGAATCTCTTACATTTTTCCTTTCATTCAATCATAGAATGCCAATCTGTTTACAACTAACGGTTAATCTATTCACCTCTTGAAAGAAAATCGTATCCTGTCACTCTTAACCTACTCTGTCACAAAATTCATTACATGCCTGTTTTTGGGGTTTTTTTTTACAGCAATACTTCGTCTGCTTTTACACATATTCTATGCCTGTGGATGCCGCTTGGATTGAGGGAACATCATAGGCTTTAAACAATATATGATAATTTAACACGAGTTCTTATAAACAAGGGATATCACCCACTATCGCCATTCTCCATGTTGTTGGTTGGATGTTCTAGCTGCCTCATCTTCTGGGCCACTTACGTGACTTTATCCCCATGCCACTCATTCCGGCTCCCCATTCACAGCCCGGTGTAACAACAGTAGTCTTTAAGAAGCCAATATCAAATCGTTATGAGACAACCCACCAGAGCAGAGACTGCACTGCTGCCGAATAACTTCGGTGGTGTTCAGTGGTGCCTGCTCTGATCTAACCAACGCAGGAACCTCCTGCGAAGCTCCCTACTGACGACAAAAATGCCCTTGTCGCAGAGTGAGCATCTTTCTCCAGAGGGCGCCATCACGTCCATCCAATGGCAGCCTCTTTCACATGCCGGTACCAGTGACCTCAGTACGAGATTCTTAGACGGAAAGGATATTAAAACTGAAGTCACCATGTGAGTATGGAATATAGAGACAGAGTTTTAGATTTTTTCATGTGATTACCGAGTTCCGTTCCTGTCTGGGACAGCGTGACAGGACTTTACTGCTATACTGTACGCTTCCAAATTATCCAGTTCGAGAGATGCAGACACCTACAGTGTTGTCAAGAAATTTGAAAAACAGTCTCTTGTGAATGAAAATCTGTGAGATTCATCTCGTGAATGAAAATCTGTGAGTTTTCAGTCTTCCTAACTGAGCCCATACCAAGTTCAACTCTGGGTAGGAGCCGGTTGGGGTAGAAAACTCCCACAAATGAACGACTCTGATGAGAATCAAACCCACTACCTCCCGGCCGGGATCGGCAACGCTAGCACAATGTACCACAGTGGGTGGTGTTGAAAACATAGTTGGGAATAACCAGGGAACATTTTAATGGCAGTGCTATGCGCTCTTGAGTGCGCTAGTCGTTTAAGAGGCAATACATCTCAGCATCACCGAGAGACAGACAGACAGGCAGACAGACAGACAGACAGACAGATGTAGATCTTACCAATCTTGTAAGTGACGATAGGTTCAGAGTATTCAGCACCAGAAACAGAGGCAGCCTTTCCAATCTCATCAACAGACCTTACTAGACTCTGCGCTACAGCCTACAAACACAAAAGCCCGCACGTGCGCGCGTGCGCGCACGCACACACACACACACACACACACACACACACACACACACACACACACACATGATGAGCATTGATACCTTTTACGTGAATGGAAGTGAGTGGGTAAAGGGGAGGAGATGGGAGGGGGTAAGATGGTATGTTTACTTTTCTTTTGATGAAAGGCATTGTACACGATTTGATTTTTTTTTCTCTTTCTTTCTTTTTTCATAGATGGCTTGATGTAAAAAAAAAAGAAGCAGATATGTTGCTTATTCAATGCTTCCATCTCTAAATAAAATTTTGACTTTGACTTTGACTTTGACTTTCACACACACACCACACACACACACACACACACACACACACACACACACACACACACCACACCCAGAGTTTCATTCTCTTCGTAATATCTCCCCGATATGGCACATGTTTGAAATGTTGGGACATGACATTGCCAATGTGGCTTTGTCACCGCAACCAGGAAGACAAACAACACTGCTGCTCAAGATGTTTGGAGCGGCTGGGAAAATCCCAGTCAGCGTGACAATACAAACAAGATAGCTCTTCTACTGCTTTCAACCACTTTTCGAGCTGATTTATCTACTGTTCCATTTCAGTTGCTTTGCCGGCCATTCCGTTCAGCATGGTAGGGGTTAAGGCAGATTGTAGGAACTGGCATGGAACAGTGTCGCCGACCGGATGAAAGCAGAGGGGAGAGAAAAGTGGGCTGAGAAAGGTGTAACGGTGGTGGAGTTAGGCAGTATGGATCCGGTGCAGCCAGAAAATTGGCAGAATCCCAATCAGCTAGCCGTAAGTTCTGTTATAACAATATAATAATAGAGGATAATGAAGAAGAAGAAGAAGAAGAAGAAGGCAGAGCCTATACAGAAACCACAAAAAGTCACATTGTATCATGGCAATGAAATATTGAAATCACTATTGCTTAGAAACGCATGAGTTGGTGGCAGAAACTGATAGGCAGAAAATCTTTCGTTTTACGATATGACTTTAATTGTGCGGGCCAATGATTGTGAAACGAGACAAGAACATGAGAAAGGGGAAAGATTTGGGATCGTTTACTCTGTGCGCATGTGTGTGACAGGGAGGGTGAGGTGGAGGCTTGGACGGGGCTAGGAAGGAGGGCCAAGTGCTAGAAAGTATACAAAAGATATGAATGTCGTAGTACCAACTCTCTCCATGTATCACACTGCACACCCGCAACCATGTTACTGTGACATAAAAGAAAATCAAGTTCAGCTTTGCTGTGCAGAAAACAAAAATATCGATTCCTTAAGAAACGGCGACTGAACATGTGATTCTCTGTCAAGAGTACATTGAAAATGAGATGATCTTCGTGAGTGTTTTGTTTGTCTCGCAGCTTTATTGCCAGCACTTTTTTTTTTTTTTTTTTTTTTTTTGGGGGGGGGGGGGCTTGTATTGATTATTGATGGCAGCTTCGAAGGCATGCAAAGGATTCCCAACACACAATAGCTCTACATTCTAAAAGTACAAAGGCGCCTTTTTCTGTCTGGAAAGTTTCACCTATCAGTGGCACATGACCTCCTGGTTTGTTCAGCAAAAGGGTTTCTGCAAACGTATGTTTGATTTGCTCAAAGTTTTTGTTGCGATTTTTATTTTCATGGCTGACCCACGTCGAGTGTAATGGCTTCCACCACCCTCCCCCCCTCCCCCCCCCCCCCACACACACGCGCACGCACACACATGCACACACGCACGCACGCACGCACGCACACACACAGACACACACACACGCGCGCGCGCGCGCGCACACACACACACCACACACACACACCACACACACACACACACACACGCACACGCACATCTTACCGTCTGATTGATCCAGACTTCTTCAGGAGCATGCAGGACGTTGTCAACACTCTGTACAAAGTCCTGGTCACCACATAACACGCAGGTCAAATAAAACATACAACCTTCATCATCATCATCATCATCATCATCATCAATATCATGATCATCGTCATCATCACTGTCATCATCAAATAATCAGTATCTACTGCTGCTTATTTCGCATTCTTGTAACTCCCGTCTTGTCAACTGTTTTGCTTTTTTTTCACTTTCTACACCGAAAGTACGTTATTTTATATATTAATGATAAATGCTTACCGAAGACAGCTTACGTACGATGTTAGAAAACCATGTTTCTCAATCCCGGAATATTTTAATACTTTACTTCAATTTGACTGAAAACGCGTTACATGAGACAAAAAAAACCCAAAAAAACTCAATTACTGAACCGCCAACGAAGGAAAAAATACATTGCAAAACAGATACTACGCGTTTCGACCTTACTTATGTTTCATTTCTGCGGTGAGAGCCCTGATATGGCCCTTTGCGGTCGGCTGGGCTATAAGCAACATTACCATTACCACTGCCCGCAGTCACCCCGTTTTGAAACTGTCAAAACCAAGAAAACGGGCATACTAAATACTGGCCTTCTTCTCTCCTGTAGTAAAGTTATTATATTTGCCTGACTTATATTGAATGGACACGGTTTTATGATGAGACAGGACAAATTTCTAACTCACTCATCCCATCTCCCCGCTCTTTTAACATCCCAAGAGCCTCCTCCGTCTACCTTCACACTTTTTCTAAACGGCAAACTTATGTTTCCAGGGTGTTAATAGACACAGGTATACTAAACACCATTCAAACACACTTCACGCTTACCCTTACACACCACACACACACACACACACACACACACACACACACACACACACACACACACACACTCACACACATACACGCGCGTGCACACGTAAATATAAACACATAGGCCACTGTAACAACCACAAACACCGCCACCTCAGCCAACATCACCAACACAATCATCAAAAAAGGACAAGAACATGATGGTCGCCAAGACGTTATGAACATACGCCCCTGGCATTGCGTACCTGCAGTTCACTGGACTCCACCACAACCTGGCTCTGTGCTGTGATGTTCACAACGCCATCCAAGATGGCCGCCACTGCGCTGATGTCACCGGCTAAGAGGGAACCACTGGTGCTGTTTGCCACGTCCGCCACTACTTCTCACGTTCTGTTGACTGTCGTTCCTTCCTCGATCTGCTCACACATGCGAATGAAGGAAAAAGAAAAACAGGAATGGTTGTCGAGTTAGCAGAGCCCCTCCATTTTGACATTCGCTTGCATTTACACGTTAATTATCTTTGCATTCTCTTTGTTATGCTTTATTTCCGTCAATGGGTACAGTAAATTTACTTAGCAAACACCCTACATATTCAGCCAGTACCACACTTAACACACATCTTGGTATATGCCAATTTCCCTGCCATATTCGACGGAAAGAAGCTCTCTTTCAAAGTAAAGTTATCTAGAAGTGAATTTAAAAGGAGGCTCTGAAACTTAAGTATTTGCCGTGTTAGGCTGTATTGGTGAGGCACGGCGTTTGTTGGACATCTTCAATGTGTGACACAAGAAACTCTGTCGTCACAGTCAGATAAAACAGTTCGAACAAAGTAAACTTTACACTGTTGTATCAGTCGTGTGGCTTATGCTGCAGCTATCACAAGTGAGTGCCGCGATTTTGCAAGACAGCATATGGCCAGAATTGGAAACATGAAGACTTATCAAAGCTAATTTAAAGTTTATTTTCGCGCTAAATGAAAGTCGATCTATACATTTTGTATCAAATTATATTCTATACTCTGCACGTCTTATTGTCACACGAGACAGCAAGGAAAACGGCTAAGTAAAAGTGATGCAGAGCCAGAATATGGATGCGCTAGACATAAAAGAGAAATTTTTAGTCATGATTTCTAACACAACCATTCCCCCTGCCCTCCCCCTCCTCTCTCTCTCTCTCTCTCTCTCTCTCTCTCTCTCAAACACACACACACACACACACACACACACACACACACACACACACACACACACACACTGTCGCACACACACGCACCATAGTTTTGTAGTTCTGAAGATCTTGGCGCACACATTGCGACGAGTCAATGTCTCTCCACACTCCATTTTGGCTGCACACACGCGTCTGCAGTCCTGCAGAAATAGGTCAGTGCAAAACTCAGTATGTCACCATCTTCTGTCTGTTTTACAACACTAACTGAGCATTTCATTCAAGATATAATACACCTGTTCTATGGTTATGTATCATGACTTAATTAGGCGAAGGGGAAGTCACTCAGTTCATCAAACAGGACTACTGACTTGTTGCCGGGTATGGTGCTTGGAAGGAAAGAAAGTTGGGAACGAACAGTGAAGTAACGTGCTTATCACCACCAACAATGCTGACAGTATGCGTTTAAGTAGTTATGTCTGTTCTTCCATGCTCAGAAAATATTACCTAAATTCAGATACATAAACCACATCATTCATTTTCTCATGTTTAAACCGTTATCACTCGTTTTGTAATGTTCAAAGTATATCACCTCTATTCCCCCATATGAACAAATCATTGCCTTTTCCTCTACTGTTCAAACGATTTTGCCTGGTCTATAGCTGTAAACTGCATTACATGTTCTCTTATGATCAAAGAGTGTCATCTGGGGGTCTCTCTTATATCAAAATGACGATATTCGTTCTCGCAGAGCAAACTATATTGCCTCTTCTCTCATGCTCATCTTGCATCACGTATTCTCTCATGTACAATTTCATTATCTGTTCTGTCTTATCCATACTAAGTCATGTTTTCCTTCATGTTCAAAGTACATTAATTCTCCTCTAATATTCAAATGACATTACTTGTTCTGTTAGGTTTCTAATACATTCTCTGTTCTTATATATTTAAACTATATTATCCGTCCTCTTATATATAAAGTATTTCACCTTTTCTCTCATGTTCAGACTTGTCTGTTCGCGGATGTTCAAACTACGTTAATTGTTCTCACATGTTCAAACTACAGTACTTGTTCTCTCATTTTCAAAATAGATCATCCATTCTCCCATGACTTCTTATACTCAAACTACGTTACTGCTCTCCCATCTTCAAAGGACAGTATCTGCATTACCTGTTTTCTTACTTGCAAACTACTAAACCTGCTCTTTCAAGGTTCAAGTACATTGCCTGTTCTCTAATGTTAAAGCTACATTAAATCTCCTCCTACTTTTACTACATTACCTGTTTCGTTGTGTTCAAATCATAACATCTGTCTCTATTTTCATACTGAATTACCTTTTTTCTCATATTTAAACTACATTATTTGATCTCCCATCATTAATCTAATATTACCTCAAAATCAGTCCAGTCAATATCCACTCCGTTCTCTGTACGCTACTATGTTCTTTATTCAACATTCACGAAGCCAACGTCTACATAGCTGTCGGTAGTTTTCTTGAATCAACGCGCATCAAGTCAACAGTGACCAAGTCAACGCCCAACCTGTTAACGTCCTTCCACTCAACGTCCTCCAGGTCAACGTCCCTCTGTCATCTCCCACAAAATCAACGTCCATCCAGCCAGCGTCCATTCAGTCAACGTCCCCCCAGCTACCATCCGCACCGTCTACGTCCATCCAGTAAACGTCCCTCCAGTCAACGTTCACCCAGTCAATGTCCAATTTGTCAATCTCCATCAAAACAACGTCCATCCAGTCAACATCCACCCAATCAACGGCCACTCACTACTCTCTGGGTTTCTGTTCCCCTTACAACATCTACCAATCACTTTGGGTTCATCTTTGCCTTTTAATATGACTATGATGGTGATGATGATGATAATGATGATGATGATGATGATGATGATGATGATCATAATAATAATGATTATCAGTATCACTATTATCTACACTGTTAACGTTATCATTGACTTACTGATTACCATCCACAAAATTGGATGCGTTTCACTACTGCCGTTGCTGCTGCTATTGCTGCTGCTGCTGCTATTGCTAATTATACTGATACTACTACTAATACTACTACTACACCACAAGGACCATTTTTAAATGACTGTTATTTGTAATTCAACCTCTCACTTTCAAAACGCCAGCTCGAATTGTGAATAGACCAATGTTACTACAGTACTAATCTAGGCTCTTGAACACTGATTGCTATTACACTAGACAGAACCCTTTCTACTGAAGCGCCACCAGTACAGGTTGTTCCAAACAGATGTTCTACTAGTAACTGCTTCCTTGAATAATCCAATAACTTCCCTTACCGCAACATACACAAGACTGAGAAAGCTTGACGAGACAGGCATGCAGACAGACAGACAAACAGAAAGATGTACATACAGACTGGCAGACGGGCATACCAACTGGCAGGTATGAAGAGAGAACGATAAAGATGCGTACATAAAGATAAGAAGACAGACGAACCTGACAGACAACTATACAGACAGAACAGACAGACATTGTGCCCTACCAGAAACGTCATAGCCCTCAGGACACTGAAGTCGCACAGTGTTCCCAGCTGGCGTGGGTGGCCATATGTCGTCTTCGGGGCACTCTACGGCATCTGCTATAAACAAGTGTACACTTTTGTCTTTTTTCGCTTCACCATCACCATCATCATCACCACCATCATCATTAGTATCCTCTGCCTAGATTCTAAAGCTACAACTGACATAAATGTGTTGAATAACACGCGCACGCATACGCACACACACACACACACACACACACACACACACACACACACACACACACGCACGCACACACACACACACACACACACACACACACACGCATCACGCACGCATGCATGCGCACACACGCACGCACGCTCGCAAGCATGCACACACACACACACGCACGCTCGCAAGCACGCACGCACGCACACACACACACACACACACACACACACACACACACACACACACACACACATTCATACATTATTATCAATCTATTATACGAAAGGAAAACAGAATTTATTGAAAGTTGAGCAGTGAGCAATCATAATGAGAAACAGAAACATCGTAGTTCATTACTTCTTGGATTTATCTACCAAAATACAGTAGAAAGAACAAACTGATCTGATACGTTCATGGGGCGTTACATACTGAAAAGGATGTAACTTCCATCTTGATCTGTCAAAATCTGGAGAACGAAGTCAGATGTAGGCGTCTCTGAGTTTAAACCAACTTTCTCATCGATCAAGCCCAGTTAGCAGCTCAATCAAGCACCCTCATTGATCGTGTTTATGTTACACATTAAACTGAGAATCAAACTGCTTGAAAAAGGAAACTTCAGTGGACGAAGACCGCTGAATGAGACAAATGACAAGACCCGTCTCTAATTTTTCGGTAAATGACATCCAGACAAGGCAAAACTCGATTCTAGTGGCAAGTTTAACGTCATCACTTCAAGCAGAAGAATCAAATTCAGTCATCATGTGACAGTTTGTTTCAAAACGGAGACGTGTCCTTCAACAAAATTTAGAATTTCTCTAAACAACCTATACCCAATTATTAATCAAAATTTCAAGATCATGGTATAGTCTACCCAGTCATGTGAATTGATTTTAACGTGGTGACAGCCCTGATATGGCCCTTTGCGTTCAACTGGGCTATAAGCAACATTACCTTACTTTACCCAGTCAAAACGCATAAAACATTCCAGCAATATTTCTTTACAACCCTCTGAAAGATGCTTTGACTTACCAGAAGGTTAAGGGACTATGTTAAAGCTGTCTGAATCGAGTGCCAAGATAACGGAGTTCTCCGGGGTTTTTCGGACTACTAAATATGTTCACCAGTGCTTCATGCAGGCCCACCGTCAAAGGTACTACGCCAATCGTCACACACATGGTTTAAAGAGCTAATGAGATCCATTGATACTCCTTGGACAGACATCATCTGCATTGATAACTTTTTTTTTCAGGGCAAACACTTTTATTTTCTTGTAAAGAAATGTACAAACGGAAAACGTGAACAGAGAACAGTACTACAAACAACAAGATGCAAAGCATATAAACGTACCTCCAGTTTAACTTGAATACGCGTGAGATATTCCATAAAGAGGAAAAACCGTTTGGGGCCGTTATAGCCGTTAGTAACGGCTATTCTAGTGAACATGGGCCATCATCTGTGACCCATAATGAACATACCTTCAAATGTTCAGAAAGATCGGCCAAATACTTTCTGAGATTTTCCATAAACAAAAAAACTGTCGTGGGCCGTTATAGCTGTTAGTAACGGCTATAACGATAAAATAACACATTGAGCATGATCCGTGACCCATAATGAACATACCTTCAAATTTTCAGAAAGATCAGCCAAGTACTTTCTAAGATATTCCATAAAAAAGAAAAACCGTTATGGGGCCGCTATAGCCGTTAGTAACGGACATAACGGTAAAATAAACATCGGGCATCATTCCTGGCCCATAATGAACATACCTTCAAATTTTCAGAAAGATTGGCCAGGTACTTTCTGAGATATTCTATAAAGAAGGAAAACCGTTATGGGTCGTTATGGCCGTTAGTAACGGCTGTAACAGTTAAAATAACACATCGGGCATGATCCGTGACCCATAAGGAGCATACCTACAAATTTTCAGAAAGATCGGCCAAGTACTTTCTGAGATATTCCATAAAGAAGGAAAACCGTTATGGGCCGTTATAGCCGTTAGTAACGGCTCTAACGGTAACATAACATATCGGGCATGATCCGTGACCCATAACGACCATGCCTACAAATTTTCAGAAAGATCGGCCACGTACACTCTGAGATATTCCATAAAGAAGGAAAACCGTTATGGGCCGTTATAGCCGTTAGTAACGGCTATAACGGTAAAATAACACATCGGGCATGATCCGTGACCCATAACGAACATGCCTACAAATTTTCAGAGAGATCGGCCATGTACACTCCGAGATATTCCATAAAGAAGGAAAACCGTTATGGGCCGTTATGGCCGTTAGTAACACATCGGGCATCATCCGTGACCTAGAACATACCTACAAATTTTCAGAAAGATCGGCCCAGTAGTTTTATCTGAAGCGAGTGGAACACATTTTGACCACGGACGGACGGACGGACAGACAGAGACACACACACACACACAGACAGCATTTCTTCGTTCCCATTGTAAAGTACTCCCTGTTCTATAAGAACTGGAAGTACAAAAAGGACAGTATATTTTATCTCACATAACTAATTTACAAAGCAGCAATAATTTTACAAAATGAACAGCAAATCCTATCTAATGTATTCATAGTAATAACAATAATGGTTTCTTATACAGCGCTTAATCAAACGAATTTCTCTAAGCGCTTTACAAAATCATACTACATTCACCCTTCTCACATACAATAGTACACCTTACACCCAACTACAAATACTATTACTACAATAACTAACAAATCCTAATCCTACGAGTATGACATTCACTTATTTTTCAAGTATCACTACAAAAACTAAATCCTATAACGTTCAATCATACAACAAATACATGAAATAGAGAACACACACATACACTACATTTGAAAAGGCCCAGACGGCTATGAGTTTGGTTGTACCCCCCCCCCCCCTCCCCCCACAGCATTGACTAATTATGAGAAAATAGATGGGTTTTAAGTTTAGACTTGAAAGAAGAGATAGAATCTGAATGTCTGAGAGAGTCTGGCAGTCTGTTCCACGTCATGGAGTTTGAAAAGAGAAAGATCTTTCACCAGTAGTAGTCCTGAAGCGAGTTATTCGTAGAAGGCGGTCGTCAGCACAGGAGCGTAGTTGTCGAGATGGGATGTAGATTTGAAGGAGATCTGAGAGATAAGAAGGTCCATTTTCAAAGAGAGCAGAGGAAGTGAGAGTTGAGATTTTGTACGAGATACGGTTTGAGACAGATAGCCAGTGAAGAGAGTGAAGTAGAGGCGAAATGTGATCATATTTTCCTGCTCTACAGACGACTCGGGCTGCATGATTTTGGATTCGCTGTAATCTTTCTATCAGGTATTTTGGAAGGCCGGCCAAAAGTGAGTTGCAGTAATCTATTCTAGATAAGACAAAGGCACAAATGAGAGTTTTTGTAGCATCTGTAGAGAGAAGGTGACGTACGGAGCTGATTCTTCTTAGTTCTAAATAAGCAATCTTGCAAATATTTAGAACCTGTTTCTCAAAGGAGAGGGATTGGTCAAGAATGATCCCTAGACTGCGGACAGAGGTGGAGACAGAGACAGTACAGTCATTGATAGTGACAGTTGAAGGCAGAGAAGGGTGGTTAGGCTGTTTTGTCACGAACATGAGTTCCGTCTTGTCGTTTAGTTGTAGTTTGTTGGTTGTCATCCAGTCCTTCAGGTCTGCAATGCAGCCCCGCGTCCGAGAAATCAGTGAGTCAATTTCAGCAATGGGAGCTGACTGATGAAGCCGAGTATCGTCAGCAAAGCTCTCATGCAACATGGCGTGACCACTGATGACGTCAGACACAGGACTAGCATACAGCACAAAAAGGACTGGCCCCAGTACAGAACCCTGAGGCACACCGTACCTAAGAGGAGAACTGAGTATCTGCCCTGTACACACACTGTCTGAGTCCGTCCAGTCAAGTAAGAGATAATCCAGTCGAGAGCTGTGTCTTTGAATCCAAAGGAAGTTTGAAGCCGTGAGAACAAAATATTATGATCGATCGTGTCAAATGCTGCGGAGAGGTCTAACATCGCTAATAAGGAAACATTCCCATCGTCAAGACCGCAGAGGAGGTCATTGACTATACGGAGGAGTGCTCTCTCACAACTACGGCCTTCTTGGTAAGCAGATTGATGAGGATTCAAAAGGTGATTCTTTTCGAGATGTTCTAGAATTTGTTCCAAAACGATCTTCTCCAATAATTTTGATAGAAATGACAAATTTGATACAGGCCAATAATTCTTTAAAACATTTTTATCTAATGAAGGTTTCTTGATCAATGGACGTACCACTGCGGACCGGAAGATTTCAGGAACGTGACCAGAGGACAAAGAGGTATTGATAACATGAGTAAGATGGGGTAGGACGTCATCAAACCTTGTGTCTTCACTGTCAGTGTCACACATTCACCTTCTCACTGTTTTGGAGTGATGTCCTTTTCCTGAATTAGCGGGGGTTCTATGTTGCAGAATTAACCAGAATTGTGCACTTCGTGCAACAAGCACAACACTTTGGTATATTGTTCTTTACAATGTTATAATTGATTTCAGATTTGAAGCCACTTCAAAATCGTTTTTTATTTTGAGAAATAAATAAAAACATGAGCCAAAATTGCAGACATTTTATAGCACGAGGTGCCCGCAGTGAATATCATCAAGCAAAATGAACGTAAGCAAAAATTATTTTCTAATGATAAAACGTTGAACAATGATATATCATGTATGAAAATACAAATGTTTATCCAAAAATTTGCTGGCCTTATTTTGTTTCCTTAATTTTTCATGACATTGTAGACCCGCAGCGGGAAAATCAAAATGTCCGCTTCCGATCGCGTGTCCGTAATTTGCCAGTGAAAACTTCGTCTTTAGAGGTGAATTATGGATTAGAGGTGAATTATAGAGGTGAATTATGATAAATCAATAATCAGAGACAGGCAGACAGAGAAACAACCCTAGATTCTTAAAAGTTTCTATACAGAAGCATAGGAAACGACATTAACAGTACAAATAAATTACTTATCCAAAGAAACGACAGTTGAGTTTTAGCTGCCACGATCTTGCTCGAAATTATGTATAATGATCGCTGTTCAAGTTTACCCAGCATGAGAAAATCCTAGGCTTTGTTCAAGCCCTAACACATACATAAACGTGCTCACGCACAGATGCGCACACAAATCTCAGTTCTCAATCAAAAGCTTATAATTATGCCATTGTTATCAAAATCAACATAGTTCATATTGTTGCAATGCATGGTTCTACTTGATATTTGATTTTTAAATATTTCCTGAAGACAGGAAACAGAGGAAATACCTTTTCAGCTCTGGATTTGTATACAAAGAACTTTGCAGACATGATAAGATAATCGAATATGATGTCAGTTTTTAACCGAGAGTCAGTGCCAAACAGGACAAGTTCCTTTGATGATATAATTTTAGGTACACCAGAGCAATTGGCTTGTAAGAAACTATGAAGATCACTCCAAAACGTGTTGTCACGTCGCATGCGAAAAATAAATGGTCTATGGTTTCCTTTTCAGACTTACAAAAAGTACATTTGTTATTTTCAACGATATCCATTTTAAGAACAACATTTGTAACCAGAATCCTGTGAATTAATCTCATTTGAAACCATTTCAGTGTAATTATTTTATTTTGTGTGTGCGAAGAAATATATTTTTCCATTTCAATTCTTTAGCCATTTTAGAATCACTGATTCTCTTAAAATTGATGTATCTTTGGATCTTGCTACCCAACCCAAAAAAGCTTCATGGATAAGCTTCAAAAGCAATGCTTTCCATTCGTATGGAATAACAAACAACATAGGATAGCCCGAAAAACAACAGTAAAAAATGTCAGAAACGGAGGATTAGGAATACCTTCACTTAAACATATGACAATGGCACTGAAACTTACATGGATCAAAAAACTTAAATTTAGTAATCATAAATGGAAATCTGTGATAGAAAAAAAACGTGTCTTTTGGTAAAGGATCGTGAGAAACATGGCTATGCTTTACCAGTTAACCAAAAAGAGACTAATGCCTTTTGAAATGGCACTTTCCAAGCAAAGTATTAAGGATCCTAGCGAATTCTTGGCTAAAAATGTTTTTTTACAATAAAAACATTAAACTAGACGGGAAAACTATATGTTTCAAGGAATGGATAGACAAAGGTGTGTATCGTATTGCGGATTTGATAGACTAAGCAGGGTCATTCATGAGATATGAAGAATTCAAGCACAAGCATGCTGTTCAAACAAACTTTATGCTATATCTAGCTTGTATACGATCTGTCAGAAAATATATTCGAACGAAGTATATCAGAATCACTAGCAATATACCTAACAACACTAAAAAAAAAGCGTAAAGAAAGGAGCTCGACTTTATTATGATATCTTAAATGAAGATAACTCACAACCAAGGTGCTGTGCGAAATGGAACAATGAAACAGGTAAAGAACTGAACTGCATTGGTAACTTAGTAACTTTCCCTCTTGGCACTATCTTTTGACGTACATGATTTGAAATCGTTTAGAAGGAACAAAATCCCGAGAGAAAGCTTAGTCGTTAAAGCTAATCACAGAAGACCCCCCTTCTCATCTACCCCTTCAGACAAGTGTTTCGACCCTGAACTCATGCTCTAAGGGGGCAGGCCGCACCCAGGCTATAGCTCCTAGATGCGCTTCTATTGCCAGAAGTTTTTTTCCTGGTGCTGATGGTACTCAAATCTGTACGTTCTTGATGGGTCGGCGTCTGAAGAAGTGCCTTTTTCGACGGATGTCTTACCCACATTGCCATCAGACACCTGGTCTACGTTGGAAAACTTAGGCCTTATAAAGTTTACTTTTGTTCTTCCTCGGCCTCTTTTCAGAAGCCTCGTCCATTACTTTTAGGGTTCTGGTCCTACTCTAATCAGATCTCGCGAGCTGTTTTACGACATCACAGGCAGAAAAGCCCACCACTTTGTTCCATCTTCTATCTCGAGAACTTTGGCTTGATGCCAGATTCCCTGAACCTGCTTACTTGACAGAAATGATTGTTGATTCGCTCCGTTCTGCTTTCATATAGCACAGTTCAATTAGAATTTTGTGTTTTCATGAACCTGAGTGGAGTACAATATCCCGTCTCATGCGACTCTTTCCGATGATCTCTGGATGGTTTGCCTATTCTGGGACGTAATCCATTCGATCCAGTAAACGTTTCCATGTTCTTGATCTCACAGATGTTCCAGACCATGTATTGTGGCCCCTGACATGTAGAACGTCATTGTTGGAGCCTCCGGTGGTGTAGTGTTTCCTCTGGCACGTGCTAACTGCACGTGTTATCTCCTTTTAAGCACTTGGTTGCGTCTCCACCTGTACCTTTCCTTGGTTAGCACTGCTTTACTTAAGTTCACGACATGTTCCACTGTTTATTCGCCCGACAGAATTAACATTTAGGGTCATCCAATTTCCACCACTTCACTAGATTTGAAATCGAGGGCATGGGGTCCTACACAGATCTGAGAATGAAACTAATCCTAAGAGGTGCCTTGTGTCATCTGTTTTTCTGGCTGAGACTTTTTTGTAGTCCATTACCCCCATTGGCCTTGATGAACTGCCATCCGGATTCTTTTGGCATCCTTTTCTCTCTTCAACTTCTGTGTTACCTCGGTTCTGTTTGCTTTCATTAGCTGGTGGTTTATGTGTGTCCTGCTATTTTAATGAACCTGAGGTTTTCCTTTGCTACAACTGCTGCCTCCTTAACTCTCTATTTTCTGCTAGCCTTTAGCTTGGGCTAGACTGAATGAAGATATCTCCTAACTTGATTTTAAAAGACGATTTATTTGTTTTTCTTTTCTTGTTAGGAATTTTTCCTCGGGTAGCCTTGAGACATACGATTTACTCTTTTCTTTTATTGCGGGACACAAGCACAATTAAGGCACGTGAGATCGCGGAGATTGTGAAGGTTTTGTTGTCTATCAGGCCAAACCCTGGAAGGAAAACTGTTTACAGGGCTGTGAGAACAAAGGAATTATGCTGCTAAAAAGAGATTTTTGTGTTGCACGGTTTGAGGCCAACATCTAAAACTAAAAGTATATGTGAGTCCGTAAGTAATATTTTGGATTGTGATTATGTGAAGACGTAGTAAAACGTACGTTAAAAATGACGTAAAAATTAGTTGTTTTTTTTAAAGGGGCAACTCTCTTCTGTTTGTCTGGCTGGTTGTGTGCGTCAACGTTGGGCGAACGTCTCACAGCGCTGCAGTTGGTAAGTCTGGCTGCCATGACAGAGACGTTTTTTCCAGTTAACATTAAGGAATATTGGATAATTTGATCCTAGGTTTGCTCATGGGGAATGTACATTGGTAACTGATCTTTAAGTTCATCCAAGCTGCCTCTGTGGAGTCATTCAAGGACACTGGGATATTCCTTTTACAACAGACAGGATACTGCATTATGTCCAAACTAAGATTTAGTTCTGGCTTTCTAAACCACTTTCTTTACTCATCTAGAGTCAGGGGGTGGGGGATGGGGGCGTTACGATGCCACAAGCAAGGGAATTAATTTAGAAATGAAAAATGCAAAGAAAAGCTGGATCAAAGAACAATGTAAGGACAATGAAAAAAAAGACAACACAAAGAACGCTTCTAAGATTGTGAAGGCGTTGGCAAGGGCGCATGATCAAACAAAAACAAAGTAAAGTCAGCACCATTCGGTACAAAGATGGCTTCTCATGCAGGAAAAAGACCACAGAAAAGGTGGACCGAATACTGACCTGAACTCTACCACACACAGAGCATAGGAGATCCAAGTGTGCTGACAGGACAGGATTCATCAAATAAGGATGGCTTTCCAATACTCCGTGCAGAAGTCATTGATGCAGTGAAATCACTAAAATGTGGCGAGGCTGTAGGCATGACGACATCCCCGCAGAATTCATGATACGTGAGGGTGATGCAGTTACTGATGTTCTGTCTGTGATCGGCAACAAAACCTGGCACAACGGGAAGTGACTCCCGCCATGGACTCGATCACTAATCGTTACTTTTCCTAAGAAAGCCAATCTCCAACGCTTCTAAATCATCGTACTATACGCTTGATTATCCATTCCAGCAAAGCAATGCTCAAAATCATTCTGAACAGACTGCAACCGCAAGCAGATGCCATCATTGTTGAAGAACTGGCTAAATTTTGTAAGGCAGAAGTACCATCAAACAGATTCATAACTTACATCTTCTTTGCGAAAACCAGAGGAAGTCCTACCAGATCTTTATAGACTCAAGAAGGCGATCGACAGAGTCTGGCAGGAAGCACTATGGACCATAAAGAATAGATTTAACATCAGGCAGAAGCTGATAAACACCATTCAGCAACTGTACTCAAAAGCAACTAGAGCAGTGCTCATGTAGAGTGCTATGGGAGAATGATTACAATATTCAATCGGAGCTTGTCACTTCTGCCTTCTGTCTCCTTCACTTTTCAACACGTTCCTGGAACGCATCATGACTGATGCACTTGAAGATCACGCCAGCACAGTCAGCACTGGACGAAGAACCAACACAAGCCTCCTATTTGCTGATGACTTCGATGGCCTGGCAAGCAGTGAACATAAATTCGCCAAGCTTGTTCAAGAACTGTATGTAAAATCAAAATATCACATGGAAACCAGAGCTGTAAATACCAAGTTGATAGCCAGCCATACAATTTCCATCAATACCGATGTATTTGTCCAAACGCTATGATAATTTCAACAGTTCACTTACCTAGGATCCATCACTAGCAGTGAGGGATCCAAACCAGACATCCTCTCCAGAGCAGCGAAGAAAACCAAAACGATATCCAGATTAAAACCTCTACTGAAGGACAAGGACACTCCCATGAGACACAAGACCAGGCTTCCGTGTGCACTGGTGTATTCCACTGTCCTGTGTGCATGCGAAACACGGATCCTCACTGCAGGTCTGGAAATAAGAATCAAAGCCACTGAAATAAGACGCTACCACAAAATGCTACACATCATATAAACTGATCACATCACCAATAAACAATTACGTCAAACCATCAGACAGCATACAGGACTGTGTGATGATCCACTGACATCAGTCAGGAAAAGAAAATTATGTTGTCTTGCAGAAAGATCCAATGGCCTTGCTAAGACAGTCCTCTAAAGAACCGCTGATGGAAGGAGACGGAGGGGAAGACACGAAAAACAATGGACTGACCACATTGCCGAGTGGGCAGACACCTAGGCCTTGGCACACAACAGACAGAACTTGTGGAACCTGGTGATCTGTTCCACAGAATTGGGGAAGAAGCAGAACAGTCCCTGAGTTTGGCTGCTCGAATAGTTTCTTTGCGAACGGGAAGGAGTCTCTGAATAAACCATCTTCAGTTTCTTCTTCTTTTTACATATATATGTTTTTTGCTCCTTCTCCTTCTTGCTGACTCTGCATTATAAGGACATTGTAGTGTGCTTATTGCAGGTCCTGGCAGAGCTTCTCTAGCCATTTCTTCTCAGCTTCTGGGGCAGCTATCATGTGCTTATTGAGATCCGTCTTTGTGTTCCAGATGTTTTCCATTTCTCGCTAGCACCTAGATTTTTTTAGATGTCTTCACCTTTGGTTGTTTCACTCCACAAGCGCCCCACAGCCTCTGTATACAGTGCCTTCAAATGTTGCTAGTTTGTCCTCTTGCGTGCTCTTTTCTGTCTGTGTGTCGAGTTTTTGGATTATTTTTTTTATCTGACTGTCCCATTCCCGTTTCTGCTTGCAAGTGATAAGTGACTTTCTCGCATTTGGCATCGAGTGTCTGTGCAAGCTCCCTGTCTGAATAATCATCGTAGGTATCCTTGCACTGTGGTTTGAATCTTGGCTTTAGTTTCTGACATCTGATCTGCTTGCACGGTGTGCTGTTTGTTCATTTACATAGCCCTTTTTTGTTCCATGAATCTTTATGCCGTGCTATGGGGACGATTTTCTTCAGTGGACAATTTCCTTCCACGGACACATGGAGATTCCATTTGTTCATTATTCACAGCCTGTTGTGTGTATCAGTGTGGTTTGGTTAGCTCCGATGGACACATAGATCTCAGCCCGTCCGGTGTATTTGAAGTTCTGGCCGGTAGTGGGCCGCTTGGATTTTACTTGCAGAGTTCCTGGCCGTTTTAAACTCCCATGATGCAGTTGTATACTACCTTTATGACAGAATGACGAACTGTGAATGGCACCTGTCGTAGAGGTTTATCATTGTTGAAGTTTATTTTCTTAAAGTTCCTAAAAATGTCAAGGTAAAGTTCTCTATATTTCTTCTTCACAGCGCACTTGCACTCATAATACGTTAGCCTCCTTGGCACTGTCACTTTCAGTGGCACAAATTCCCCGTCTTTCTTTCCTTGAGCCCACATCGCCAGGGCAAAAGCTTCAGGATCTAGTTCATGCATGGAAGAAGAAAGTTTTTGTTTCTGTTTCTTTGTTTTTTCATAAATGTGTGTGCTCGCAGTTTCATCATTTTGTCACAGTCATTTTCAAAGTCAGTCGTGTCATTTCTTTTCGTGATACATCCTCCTGATCAGAAGTGGTCAGTTTTCTTTTCTATTCAGCGTTGTGATCATCTGTTAAATTCGCACCCTTTATGTTGTAGAATTAAGACGAAACGACAGACGGGCGTAGTGGTAGGCACAGGACGTAGTATATAGGCACAGGGCTTCAGTCTGTCCAGAGAAATAAGCCATTTCACACTGATCGGGGATGTTAATACTTTCCTCACCGCAGTATACCCCGACAGAAGAAAGTTATTTTGGTCAAAGCATTCATTTTAAATGCTAGTTCTTGCTTTACAATCACTCGGCTGTATCCAATGTCTCTCAGAACATCCACTTTCTTACCAACTGCCGATCTCTTTATTTAACTGTAATATGTCCGTTATTTTAGTCATTGATTCGGAAGCTGCACTGCTTATCCGAAGAATCCTAGGAATCTACTCCATCCATCCTCCAGGCAGGAGATACTTTGGTATCCTGCACAGACTTTACAAGAAAACCTGGGCGTATCTCTCTTTCAGTCTCTGCTCCAGCTTGTATCAGCATGATTAGTGCTGTATTGCCTTCATCTCGTAAGTTATATCGGCCTCCATTTCCCTATATCCTCTGTCGTTGATTTCCATCTTTTGTGGCAGGGAAAGCTCGATCCTCGAACTGTTTCCCATATTTTTACTTTTTTCTTTGACATAGGCTTGGATTATTTAATACCAACATGATGCTTTTTAGGCTTTCAGTTTACCAGATTGCTATTGTAACCGATTACGTGCTGTTCTGTTGCCTTAGCTAATATCAGACAGTGTCTGAATTTTTTCTTGCAATGATCTATGGTCGTGTCCTTTGGGCAAGCGTTAATAAAGTGTGCTCTGATAACAAGGCCTGAGATTCCCTCAGATCTCTTTAAGTAACTGAAAACTAACACCCAGTTCTGAACACGCTCCAAACTCTCAAATCGACAGTCACGAAAAAGGTTAATGCGACCTTCCTCTGCAAAGTCGCATTTTCTCATTGAAGCTTGCTCCTTGTATAATCTTAAGTCTCTATTCGTCAAAAACGACTACAGACTAATCCCTGCTCCAGCTTAAAGTATCAATCCACCAACTGAGAAAAACATCACGAGTTTCTGGATACGCGCATTTTCCACATCTGCGATAAGCATAACCCCATCACGCCAAACAAACAAAATGATTATGATCCTAAACCGCCGTGAAAATAACAGGAAATCAATACAGACAAGTATACCAGAAATCTGAAATCAATCAAAAATTAACAAACAAGTGACAACACGAAATTGATGAAGCATTTGCTAAAGGTGAGGAATATGATGACATCACTGAAAAAGAAAAGCAAGTACAGATATCAGAAAAAAAAACAAAAAAAAACAACATTAGTCTCAGGTCTCGAGGTCGCCTGGAATAACATCAACAAACTAACCATTAATCTTCTTATTGTGGCTTTGACAGCCTACCTATTTGCCGAATGATGACATCAGCCTCATTGCTAAGCGCCCAGCCATAATCGTCACTGACGTTGCATTGGTGTGTCACATGTGACGTCACACCGGAAACTTGAAAATCCGTAGAGTTGTCGTCCTGTCCCATGTTCTTGCTATCCACTTCACACACACACACACGCGCGCGCGCGCAGAAAATATTCAAACGGTTTCTCACACAAATCCTATGTGTTTTAAGTGTATTGTAGCATTAAATCAATAGAAAACAGACGAGAGAGAGAGAGAGAGAGAGAGAGAGAGAGAGAGAGGAGACCAGCTTCAGAAAAAAAGACTTTAAAAAGTCAAAACAAGAAAAAACAAAGACAGAGAGAACAGAAACAGAACAGATGAAGCATACACAGATTAGATCATGCTCAAACTATTTACCATAACGATATGAACACATGCACATGCATCATTATGACTCTGACATACACGAACAAATCTGTATATAGTAAAGGAACATCTCAAGCGATAATACTATGAGGAGGGGACTGACACGGAAGTTTGGAAGAACTAAGTAGAGAGAGAGAGAGAGAGAGAGAGAGAGAGAGAGAGAGAGAGAGGGGGGATGGAGGGAGGGAGGAAGGAAGAAATTGTGTAACGTGTTGCGTGGGTGGTTTGTTAGATAGGAAAATTCCATCATTGACTGTATGTTCTTCAGGAGATATGCAGACTGATACGGACAAGAGATAAATCATAATTCTATTTTTTTTTAATCCGGTCATCAGGAAACCTAGTCTATTAAAGGTGGCAAAAGGTAGGATCTTTTTGAACATGGTGAGTCTCATTTCATTTATTTTTTCTGTGATCAAAATGGGAACAAAATGATCAATTTTTCAAAGTCAGTATATGATGATACTCGAGACTTTTACAAAACTGATTTAAGAGCAGCCCTGTCAGGACTAGGCAATTGTTCTAGAGTGTCATACCTTGCCGAGTTTCAAACTGTTGATGTTCGTAGTATTTACATTTGATTAAACTTAAACAGTAAAAAAATTAAACTCAAGCTGAATATGGATCATTTATAGGGAATTCAATTTACGCTTGAAAACAAACGAGAAACCAATTTATTAGTCTCAAACAGTGGATGCATCATTTACATTGGAGTCAATCTGAATGTGGAAAACAAATATTTTTTAAGAGAATTAGTTCGAAGAAAAGCTTGATTTCCGGTACGTGTACGGTTCCGACCGCAGTCGATCATTGTCCTTAGCAACCTTTAGACATTTATGGAAGTTTATTTTGTTCAACATTTTTTTCCGCAAAATAAAGGGATGAGAGAGATGAGGCAGGGGAAGTAGGGATGGGGGAGCAAGAATATTGGAGACGTTTTGTCGCCGTCGTCTGATAGATAACGTATCTTTGCTATAATGAATGGTTAGATTTCCATCTTTAATTCCGATCTTTTAGATAATGAATACTGTTGTATAGTAGCTGTCACGAGGCCTGTGACGTTGGTCCATCTTGGGCTGTAGTATTATTTATTTATTTATTTTTGTTGTTGTTGTTGCCGTGTATCAATCCCTTAATGTGGCTTGTAGTGTGTTTGCACCTTAATGTCGTTCAGCTCAGGTTAGGTTTACTTTCTCTCTCTAATTTCACTGTCCGTGCAATTCATCCTGCAGGTTCACGTGTGGCTGGTGCCTTTCTCTTAAACTGGCTGTCTCGATCGGCCTCTCACCTGTCTTTTTACCTGCCGCACGTGCAGCATTCCCCTTAGCTTGAGGTATTCTCACTCTGTGACGTATGGTGGCATGTTTGCTGCCAACGGTTAGGAAGGTTTTCTCTTCACTTGTGCGGAAGATGTCCCTGGGAGCGCCTGTAGGGGAGGGATGTCAGCGTTTCCGCATCTGCTCGGCTGGTTCTCTCGACTGGACAGAGGGCAGAGAGTCGCTTGACCCGCCACTTCTTGGGTCACCCACGGGTAGCTGGTAAGCATCAGTTGTGTTTCGTGGGGGGGGGGGAGGGGGGGGGGGTTGTTAGCCGGCTAATTCTTCTCTTTTGCGCAATTTTTCTATTGTTTTGTTTTGTTTTCAAAATTATAAAAGAAATATTGTTAGAGACCACTTTTCTCTGGTTAATTCGATCTTTAACCTGGCCATTCAAAATTAAATCCAAAATTCTCTCTCCTTTCAATTCATCTGTTGATGCGGTAGTCGGTGGGGATAGGGGAGAACCTGGTGATTTAGGGTTGGGCCTTGCTTGGTCTCACTCGTCCGCCCCAGTCACAATCACCAGTCTCATATTCTTCGCCCACCGTCTGCTTGTGTGTGCAAGGGGAACGAGTGTTTCGTGTTTGCGAGCGTGCGTATGCACGATTAGACGTTCGGGTGCGTGGTTTCAGAATTGTGTGATTATTTTGAAATGTTACTATAAATGTGGGGGTAATCGTGCCATCAAATTATGATTATTTGTAAATGTGGTAGCAACTGTAAAGCAATGATTGCTGTACTCTTCAAGTTCAAATCCTAAGAAAGGAAAATGTGTTGTGGTCGTTGAACGTGAGTGAAGGAAGGATGGAGATATAAATTGCTATTCGTTTCTTCAACCTGTTAATTCAATGAAATTTCTTGCCTGCTTCGTGTGAGAGGACCTTTAGCGAACATTCCTCATTTGTTTTGTTTACTGTTTTACGCTCAGGTCTGTGTTAAGCTGGTGCTACTAATGTATTCAGCAAACACCTCCCCTCGCCCTTCATGCGGGTGGCTAAGATTTAGTAGCATATTTCATACCATACTGACTGCGGGGTTCTAGTACCCCTTTCCTTTCCTGTTCCTTTCCCTTCTTTTTTCTCCTCCCGCTGGCTTCACCCGGGGCTGACGTTCTTGAGGCCGCAGTGTGTGAGGAGCACGCGTTCTTCACTGGATGGTCCTACCCCTGTCCGGGACCTTTAACGACTACCGCCTCGTCCGACGGGATGGGTTCTACACTGTCTTCAGACTTCATGCAGCCCATGTGACAGCTAAGCGAGTGTGGTTAGCTCTGTGTCGTGCTATTGGAAGTGGTGTGGGTGTGTGCTGAGGGTGTCGGCACTGAAAGACTATTCGGAACAGGCCCGTTTTGGACACCCGATTGGACATGATACTCCCAGTGAACTTTGGGAGGTAAGGGTGGGGGACAACGGAAGGAACAAATGAATGTGTGTTGAAATGCTTATTTGTGACTATGTGTATGTTGTGTGTGTTGAAATGCTTATTTGTGATTATGTGCGTGTTGGTGTGATTAAATGGTGTGTTGTATTGTAATCTTTCCTGTGTGATCTCTTGCGGAGCGCGTGAGGTTAGTCATTCCCTTCACTCCCTTTTAGACCGATCCTGTCAGGGCCGACCTCCAGGGGCCGGTCGTGACATATGTGGGGGCTCGTCCGGGATGTGAAGGGTTCTGACTGTCTCTCTCGTTTCGTGGAGTACTTTGTCTGGTTCTGTCTGTTTTGTATACGTTTAGTCAGTTTGTCGTGTTTCTTTGTGGGTGGTTGGCTGGGTGACTCTGGCGTGTAGGGAGTCTCGTGTGGCCTGTATGAACATCTGGTGTGACTGTGGGGGGATCGACCGCGTCCAGACCTCTTTCCGCCGAGTGCCTCACGCAGATACGGCCGTAAAACTTGCCTTTCTGTCGCCACTCGGTCTCCCATTCCTGCTTTGTAGGTAACTAGTCGTTTTTCGGTTTTGACGCTTCTGCCGCTCCGTAGAGTGTGAGCGTGGTCAAGTTGCGGATTAGGTTTTCATTTTGACGACTGCCAGGGTCGCGACCTGACACTTGAATCGCTTTCAAAAATTGTAGCTGGTGGTTATTGTGTACAGTTGGGTGTATCGGACGTTAGTGTCACTTTTTCCTTTCTCCGTATTCTTTGTCATTTATTTGTCGGTGAGCCCCACCGCACTGTTGCTCGTGTTGTGGAGCGCGGTATTGCCAGAGTGGGTGCAGCCTTGACATTTTCTCCTTATGTATTATCTTTTATTTTGAATGTTTAGTTGCTCTTTGTTGACTAGTGAAATTCACTGTCTTGTTGCTCTTGTTTTTGAGCGCGGGGCCGTGAAGGTAGCTTGGTCACGGGAGTCTTTTGGTCTTTTTCGTTTTCAATAAAGATTGTATGTTGACACTGTTGGTTTGTCGTTTCTCACAGTCGATCACCAAGAGACGTGACATATTCGCGCGGTATCTGTTTTTCAAGTGGAATTGTCTTTCCTCTCATTTGAGAACCGTAAGATATAGTTGTCATGGCAACGGTCGGTGCTGGCGGTATGGCAACGCGTGCGTCGAAGAAGAAAGGTCTTCCAAATATAGTCCCTACTGTTAGTACCAGTACTTTGACTACTGGGACTTGTTCCTACTCCAGTGCTGTAGCCGAAAGTCCCGCGAGTACTTTCGCTACTTCTTCGCTAGGAGATCTCTCTGCTGAGACCCCACCTGACACGTCCACTCGGATGCGTCAGAGTATGGTTAGGCAACTGTGGGCTTCTGCTGGGTCGCGGATGCCGAAACCCTCGCCATGCTTCCCCTCGCAAGGAGTGTGCCCCGGGGGACTTTCCTCATGGGAAGGTAGAGACCCAAGGGATGGGGCAAACGGGTCCTCCTCCTGTGTCAGGAGTGGTGACTCCTGCTCAGGATATCGCCTCCGTCCTGATGTTTCTGGAGCGACAGCGACGAGAGGATGCTGCCCTCCGTCGGGAAGAGTTAGATAGGATGGAAGCTCTGCGCAGAGAGGAGACTGCCAGACAGGAAACTCTGCGTAGGGAAGAGGTTGCCAGACAGGAAACCCTTCGTAAGGAAGAGATGTTCAAGACTGGAGAGCGTTATCAGCAGGAGTTAGCCCTCCGTCGTGAGGAAGCAGCACAACGTAGGGAAGAGATGGAACAATTTCTTTCGCGGACTTCCGCATCTGTAAATCAGGGGGTTAATCGACAGGCAAATGATAGAGTTAGAGGCCCAAAATCAAAGCTTCCAGAGTTCAAACCCAGTGAGGACACTGATATGTTCTTGGAGCACTTTGACAAGGTAGCTAGTTCGTACCAATTGTCCGAGGAACATAAGGCCATGCACCTTTTTTCTGGACTATCAGGTGCTGCAAGGGAGTGTGTGCTTACTCCAAATGAAGGCGCGTCTTATGTAGACATGCAGTTGGCTCTGCATAAACGTTTCCATCTCACCCCAGAAACGTACAGGAGGAAGTTTAGATCCATGAGAAAGAATAACGACGAGACCTTCGTGCAGTTTGGGGATAGGCTGCGCAAAACACTAGGCTATTGGCGTCAGTTGGCCAAGCTGGAGCTTGAGGATCTGATCCTCATTGAACAGCTTTCCAACACTGTGTCCCCAGAGTTGAGGATCCGTATAGGCGAGACAGCACCAAAGGATTTCGCGGCTGCGATTCGTACTGCTGAGGTGTTTGCTGAAGCCCGTAGGGGCATCGCCCAGATACGGACAGGAAGACCCTCACAGGACTTAGTGGCAGTATGGCGCCGACGACTGCTAGCGGGTCGAACAAGGCAGGCAGTTCATCAGGGACCTCAGCACCCCGACTGTGTTTTCTTTGTGGTCGTCCCAGCCACATTATGAAAGATTGCCCTAAAGCCGCCGGTAGTCATGGGGCTAATCCTTCCCTGCGTCCTCGTGCCACGGCTAACGTGGGGTCCATCCCGGCTTCTGGTGGTACAGAGTGTCCAGTGTTTCTTTCTGTTGTTGGTTCTTCCTTGGTCGACTCCATCAGGGATTCGGGAGTATCAACGCTCTTTGTGGACAAGGATTTGGTTTCCCCTGAGGCTCAGCGGGGCGCCAATTATGATGTGTGCGGGTTGGAGGCTGCTTTTACCTCCACCCGTCCTTCTGTACTTATTCCCATCTCCACCCCCTACTTCTGTGGAGAAGTATGGGCCATCGCGGTGGAGCGACCTCTGTATTCCCTTCTCATAGGGAATACCATCACATTTGCAGATGGACGCAGTCAATCTGTGTCTACGGATCTGCCCATACAGGCGTGTGTGGGAGTTACCATGCGCGCCAAAGCAAAGAAGCAGGAACAGGAATTGCGTCCTGTTCTACAACCAATCTCTGACGAGGTTCTTGCAAGGGCCGATCCTGCTACCATGGTTCGTCTTCAGGCCAGGGACTTGGATGTCCAACGCTTACGACAACTGGTGGATCGTCCCGCTCAGTCTGCCCGACATGCCAAGGTGAGCTTTAAGCTCCACAAGGGAATCCTCTTTAGGGTCTTCACTCAGGCAGATCGAGTGGCCAAGCAGTTAGTCGTCCCCAAAAGCTTGAGAGAATCTGTTCTCCGGCAGGCCCATGATTCGCCCATGGCAGGCCATATGGGCTCAAAGCGGACTCTCGAGCGAGTAAGACAAGACTTTTTCTGGCCGGGGATGAACTCTCAGGTTAGGCAGTACTGCCGCAGTTGCAATGTCTGTCAACGGACAACCCCCAAGGGTCGCTTGACACGTGTTCCCCTAGGATCAGTGCCACTGGTTGGGGAGCCATTCAGCAAGGTTGGTGTTGACCTTGTGGGACCTATTAATCCACCATCCGATCGCGGTCACCGCTACATTTTGGTAGTAGTAGACTATGCGACTCGATACCCAGAGGCTGTCCCGCTTAGGACTATCGATGCCCCTACTGTTGCCGAAGCTCTCTGGCAGATTTGGACGCGCACTGGCGTGCCCAAGAAGATCCTTTCTGACCAGGGAACTCAGTTTCTGTCTGAAACCATGCAGGAGGTAAACACTCTTCTCAATGTTCACAAGGAGACGTCACCCTATCATGCGCAGGCCAATGGCCTTGTCGAGCGCTTTAATGGGACCTTGAAGCAGATGTTGCGTCGCCTGTGTGCAGAGCAACCTCGTGAGTGGGATCGTTTTATCCCTGCCGTGCTGTTTGCCTGCAGGGAGGTTCCACAGGAAAGCATGCACTTTTCTCCTTTCGAACTCCTGTATGGCAGAACAGTATGAGGACCCACCAACATCTTGAAGCAGATGTGGACCCACAACGATATGGAACCTGTCGTCAAGGAGGAGAGTCGATATGTGGTTGATCTGCGTAACCGCATCGCTGACACCTGCCAACTTGCTCAGCAACATTTGCAGTCGGCAAAAGCCAAGTACAAGGCTTTGTATGACAAGCGCAGCGTTGAGCGGTGGTTCGAGCCGGGTGATGAGGTGTTGCTTCTCCTGCCCCAAAAGAACAAGCTACAGCTTGCTTGGCAGGGTCCTTTCATGGTCTGCAGTCGCGTGGGTGATTGGGATTACCGTATTCGAGTGCGAGAGAAGGAACGTTTGTATCACGCCAACCTCCTGAAAGCATACGTGCGGCGAACTCAGTGCCAGGCAGGATACACCCCTGTCGTTGTTGAGTGTGGCGATGAGGGCGCAGTATCGTTGGTTCAGGACATCCCCACTGTTCCTCTCGTCGAGGAAGAGTCGTGGCAGGACGTTTGTTTTGGTTCCAACCTTTCCTCGGCTCAGACAGAACAACTGCATAGGTTATGTCAGGAATTCCAGGATGTACTCACAGATCGCCCCCTGCACAGTACCCTTGGAGAGTGTGCACTGGTACTGACCACCGAAACCCCAATTAGAGTCATGCTTTCACTTTCGCAATATCAAGGGTTCTAACAATATGGATGCTGACTATCTCAGCCGAGCTCCGTAATCGACACACCCATTGGGGGGATCAGTCAGAGGGACCCTTCCCCTCAACTAAGGTTATGTCCCCTTTTGGCTTGGGTATCAGGTGTAGTGACAGTTCACACTTCAGTAATGTTAACAGTATTGAATCATCACTGGCTCGGATTGCTACTTTTATTGTCTGAAGGTTTGTTTTGGTCGATTGATAAATGTAGTACTACGTATCTACCTGTATAATTCTATCATGGAATGTTTGTATTGGATTTATCGTACTCTGTCGATCACAGAGGGTTTGGTTCAGTCCCATTGTTGTGAATTTGCACATGCGTCAAGGTTCAAAGGAGCACTGTATCTCAGAGAGACAGATGCTTTTAGGAGAGGGGTTTGTCACGAGGCCTGTGACGTTGGTCCATCTTGGGCTGTAGTATTATTTATTTACTTATTTTTGTTGTTGTTGTTGCCGTGTATCAATCCCTTAATGTGGCTTGTAGTGTGTTTGCACCTTAATGTCGTTCAGCTCGGGTTAGGTTTACTTTCTCTCTCTCTCTCTCTAATTTCACTGTCCGTGCAATTCATCCTGCAGGTTCACGTGTGGCTGGTGCCTTTCTCTTAAACTGGCTGTCTCGATCGGCCTCTCACCTGTCTTTTTACCTGCCGCACGTGCAGCATTCCCTTAGCTTGAGGTATTCTCACTCTGTGACGTATGGTGGCATGTTTGCTGCCAACGGTTAGGAAGGTTTTCTCTTCACTTGTGCGGAAGATGTCCCTGGGAGCGCCCGCTCCGGTTCTGGTTCTCGACCATATTGCCGAAGGTACAGTCAGTACCTTCATTCCTGCAGTCGGCCTGTAGGGGAGGGATGTCAGCGTTTCCGCATCTGCTCGGCTGGTTCTCTCGACTGGACAGAGGGCAGAGAGTCGCTTGACCCGCCACTTCTTGGGTCACCCACGGGTAGCTGGTAAGCATCAGTTGTTTCGTGGGGGTTTTTTTGTTAGCCGGCTAATTCTTCTCTTCTGCGCAATTTTTCTTTTGTTTTGTTTTGTTTTCAAAATTATAAAAGAAATATTGTTTGAGACCACTTTTCTCTGGTTAATTCGATCTTTAACCTGGCCATTCAAAATTAAATCCAAAATTCTCTCTCCTTTCAATTCATCTGTTGATGCGGTAGTCGGTGGGGATAGGGGGAGAACCTGGTGATTTAGGGTGGGACTTGCTTGGTCTCACTCGTCCGCCCCAGTCACAATCGCCAGTCTCATATTCTTCACCCACCGTCTGCTTGTGTGTGCAAGGGGAACGAGTGTTTTGTGTTTGCGAGCGTGCGTATGCACGATTAGACGTTCGGGTGCGTGGTTTCAGAATTGTGTGATTATTTTGAAGTGTTACTATAAATGTGGGGGTAATCGTGCCATTAAATTATGATTATTTGTAAATGTGGTAGCAACTGTAAAGCAATGATTGCTGTACTCTTCAAGTTCAAATCCTAAGAAAGGAAAATGTGTTGTGGTCGTTGAACGTGAGTGAAGGAAGGATGGAGATATAAATTGCTATTCGTTTCTTCAACCTGTTAATTCAATGAAATTTCTTGCCTGCTTCGCGTGAGAGGACCTTCAGCGAACATTCCTCATTTGTTTTGTTTACTGTTTTACGCTCAGGTCTATGTTAAGCTGGTGCTACTAATGTATTCAGCAAACACCTCCCCTCGCCCTTCATGCGGGTGGCTGTTAAGATTTAGTAGCATATTTCATACCATACTGACTGCGGGGTTCTAGTACCCCTTTCCTTTCCTGTTCCTTTCCCTTCTTTTTCTCCTCCCGCTGGCTTCACCGGGGCTGACGTTCTTGAGGCCGCAGTGTGTGAGGAGCACGCGTTCTTCACTGGATGGTCCTACCCCTGTCCGGGACCTTTAACGACTACCGCCTCGTCCGACGGGATGGGTTCTACACTGTCTTCAGACTTCATGCAGCCCATGTGACAGCTAAGCGAGTGTGGTTAGCTCTGTGTCGTGCTATTGGAAGTGGTGTGGGTGTGTGCTGAGGGTGTCGGCACTGAAAGACTATCCGGAACAGGCCCGTTTTGGACACCTGATTGGACATGATACTCCCAGTGAACTTTGGGGAGTTAGGGTGGGGGACATCGGGAAGGAACAAATGAATTGTGTGTTTGAATGCTTATTTGTGGACTAATGTGTATGTTGTGTGTGTTGAAATGCTTATTTGTGACTATGTGTATGTTGTGTGTGTTGAAATGCTTATTTGTGACTATGTATGTTGTGTGTGTTGAAATGCTTATTTGTGACTATGTGCGTGTTGGTGTGATTAAATGATGTGTTGTATTGTAATCTTTCCTGTGTGATCTCTTGCGGAGCGCGTGAGGTCAGTCACTCCCTTCACTCCCTTTTAGACCGATCCTGTCAGGGCCGACCTCCAGGGGCCGGTCGTGACAGTAGCAAAGATACCTTTTTGTTGTTAGCTTACAGTTGCATCCTTAAGCCGCAGCGGAGTCTGCAAAGTGGTCTTTTCACTGCTTCATCCTGAGTGACCCGGGGTGAAAATAGCAGTGTGTATGTCTACCACCGAGCGACGCTCGGGGTAATCAGGAGCAACTTTCAACAAGTGAATGAAGAGTGCTACACTTTGACATCTAAAGTAATGTGTGGTAATAACCTTTCATTTCTATATTGTGCATGCACACATGTGGTGTGCTCTCTCTCTCTCTCTCTCTCTGGTGTGTGTGTGTGTGGTGTGTGTGTGTGTGTGTGTGTGTGTGTGTGTGTGTGAATCAGTGTGTGTGAGTGAGTGAGTGTGTGTGTGTGTTGTGTGTGTGTGTGTTTTGTGTGTGTGTGTGTGTGTAAAATCGGACTGACCGCGAAATCGAGTGAAATTCTAACTCAAAATCTGCTGAGAAGTGTCACTTCGCACGGCATAACCAATGTCACCTATTGCCACTTAGCAAGAAAGCTGTTATAGTTGATGTTCCTATCTTTTGATGCTCAGGCAATGTCCGTACGGCGTTCTACTGTGCCAGCTTTTCGTTTGCAGATTAAGCTTTTTTTTTCAAATTAACAATAAGTAACACACAAAATATGTAGCATAATAGCTGAAACCCAGAACAGCTATTCTAAATGATTTCATAAAAATATTCTCATAAGTCAACTAGTTACCGTCATCACAAGTGTAAACATTATGCCGAAAGATCAGTCATTATTTCTCGGAATATAGAGTGTACATAGCCCAAGCAGTGATGGGGAATACAAAGGCAACTAATCTGAAGAATCGTATGGGTCCTACACCGTCCTGAGGAACACCGGGTTAAGGAAAATAAAGAAAACGGTTAGGTGTATGAGCTGAAACAATGCACTGTCTGTGGTTTACGTAAGTACTAATATAGTAGCTGATAGATCAGTCACTAGAGGCCTTTTAAGAAGTACCAAATGCTTTTTGGAAAATCGACAAAAAGGACATCGTTTGTCTCGTCATTTATACTGGAAAGCCATGCTTACTAAATCCAACTTTATCTGGTTAGACAAGAATTTTTTTCATGTCCGAGAGATTGATAAGGGGTCGGGGAGGGGGAGGAGACAGACTGAAAATCAGACAGAAACATGAAGACAGACAGACACAGACAGACAGAGACAGAGGCTGGGAAAGGCAGAGAGATGGGGCTGCAGCAGGGTTTCATGGAAACAAACAAAATAATAGAAATAAACGTGCAGATCATTAAGAAACAAGATCAAATCATTTAGCAACACAAATTGAACGAAAACAAAGAACACTACAACAGAAAAACGAATGAAACTATTGAGTGGCACGAGTCGTTGAACTAATTCATCGGTTAATCGGCTAATTGATATTAAATAAATCAAAGTTTCTTGTAATGTTCACATTGAAAAGCGATAGACCGAATGACTATTTTAGCTAATTAATTGCTTCATTAGACCCTTGAACGATCACCAATTCGTCAATTTCTTATTAAACCAGCAGGTTAATCAGACAATTGCAGCTCAGGCATTAATCTGCCAGTCCGTTCAATCATCCAATGGGTCAGTTACTTAATCAATCGATGCATCAAACTGACCGATAAACTGTTTTGATTAATCAGTTAATTAATAAACTAATCTGTTTATCAACTTAGTCAACCAGTCAATGTTCACATGAAGTCTGTTTATCAACTTAGTCAACCAGTCAATGTTCACATGAAGTACCTTCTACTCGCGAGTCGCCATCAACACGATAAAGCACAGCCCTCCAAGGCACGTCATATCCGGCGATGCGCACACACTTTAAGGTGACATCACTTCCAGATGTCAAAATATCAGTGGCAGGAGTCAAGCTTGCGGACTGTCTGGTCACGACCTGAAGAGTGACGTCGCTGCTGGCCATCTTGGTGTCAGCTCTTACCTGGCAAGTCAGCTTACCTGGAATGAGACGAAGTGGTATCTTAGGTCTGAGACAACAAAAAGGGCAAGCCGGCTACCGATCATCGGATAAGTTGTAAAAACGCAAAGTAAATGGCCGGCAATCGACAGAATGTCGACGCTCGTCTGTGCTGATATGTACCTTTTGCGAGTTGTCTCTCGGGACAGGAAATCACCTACACATCGTGGTCATAATGTAATTTGAAACAGCAGGAAGCCGTCTTCCTCAAAGTGGATCAGTCAGCCGTTACTATCCTCTAGCGGATCCGTCAGCAGTAATCGTCTTTTAGATTGATTGGTTAGCAGTCATCGTCCTTTAGATTGATTGGTCAGCAGTCATCGTCCTTTACACCGTTCAATCAGCAGTCGTTCTTTCTTGGATCAGTCAGCATTCATCACACATTTTTGGATTCGTAAGCATGCCTCTTCTTGAATCAGTGAGCAGTCACTGTCCTTTTCTTGGAACAGTCTGCAGTTATAAACGTTTACTTGGATCAAACAGCAATCGTTGTCCTCTTCTTGAATCAGTGAGCAGTCACTGTCCTTTTCTTGGAACAGTCTGCAGTTATAAACGTTTACTTGGATCAAACAGCAATCGTTGTCCTCTTCTTGAATCAGTGAGCAGTCACTGTCCTTTTCTTGGAACAGTCTGCAGTTATAAACGTTTACTTGGATCAACCAGCAATCGTTGTCCTCTTCTTGAATCAGTAAGCAGTCACTGTCCTTTTCTTGGAACAGTCTGCAGTCATAAACATTTACTTGGATCAACCAGCAATGTTTGTCCTCTTCTTGAATCAGTGAGCAGTCACTACTGTCCTTTTCTTGGAACAGTCTGCAGTCATAAACGTTTACTTGGATCAACCAGCAATCGTTGTCCTCTTCTTGAATCAGTCAGCAGTCATCGTCCTTTCTTGGAGCAAAATTTAGAAAGAGAGGGGGGGTAGTTACCGCTAAGGACACAGGCAAAGCGAGTGCAGAACAAGACACAATGCATTTCGACCTAAAATTCTAGATTTCTAAATGTCGCTTCATTTTCCGTCCTTTCTTGGATCAGGACGCAGTCGTCGTGTTTTACTTGCATTAGTCAGCAGTCATCGTCCTGTACTTAGAAGCAGTCATCGTCTTTTACTCGGATCAGCAAGCCGTCATCGTCCATTCCTTGGATTATTTTGCAGTCCACGTCATCCATTTAAATCAGTCACATGTTATCATTCTCCAGCTGAATTAGTCATCGGTCAAAATCATCCAGTTAAATCAATTACCAGGCAAAGTCATCCAATTCAATCACTAAGAAAAGTCGTCCCATTAACTCAGTCTGCAGTCAAAAGTCTTCAAAAGTTAAATCAGTCAGCAGACATCGCCTTTCAAATGCATCAGTCAGCAGTCACAGTCATCCAGTTGAATCTGTAAGCAGTCAAGGTCGTCCAGTCAAATCAGCCATCAGTGTAAATCCTCCAGCTGAAGTCATCCAGTTCAATCAATCAGCGGCCACCGCCATTCACTTGGATTGGTCAGAACTCAGATTAACAACAACAACAAATGGAACGAAGAAGTAAACGTCAGCAATCGATGACGAAACGAAGCTCAAACAGAAAGCTCAAATAAGAAAAGATTGGAAAACGAGGTAATGCAAACATGTGTACGAGTTATGAACAGAAAGGCGCGCAAGCGCGAGCGCGCGCGCGCGCGCGCGCGCACACACACACACACAACACACACACACACACACACACACACACTCTCTCTCTCTCTCATTCACTCACTCACAAGCACACGCACACGCACACACACTCCCGCTCTCTATCTCTTTCTCTCTCGCATGCGCACACGTACATACACATACACTTGCACACAATTAGGCACGTTGTGCGAGGACACACACACACACACACACACACACACACACACACACACACACACACACCACATATACACATGTCCTGTCTGAATCACTGTAGCGGAAGGACATTAAACCGACGACAACACCACATACACAAACATCTGCTCGCCATGCACACACATACGCACGCACGCACGCACACACACACACACACACACACACACACACACACACACACACACACACATACACACACACACACACACGTGTGTGTGTGTGTGTGTGTGTATTTGCGACCACAAGCAGTCTGAGTGTGAAACAAGACACCGACTCACCGCTCTCAGACTCAAATAGTTTTCGAATAGTGACTCTGCTCGTCAAATGGAAGGGGTTAGAATCTGACCGTACGACCTCTGATAATGTAACTCGCTCGGAAATTCCCAGACTGTCGAGATCAGTTCCTCCCAGCCGCCATTCAAAAACTGGACGCCAGTATCCAGGAGTCCGCACGACGCAGGTAGCACTGATGTCACTTCCGCTCACCAGCCAGTGGTTGCCTTGTATACCGTGAGCATCAATGATCTTGCCCGGAGAGCTGTAGGTGAGGCTGGGTCCCACCAGGTAGAAGCCTGTAACAGAGAGCCGCTTAATCAAAGTTTGAGATGTGAGATCCACAGCATGGGCAAGTGGAGAGAAAAGTAACTTGTGGCTGTGGCTGTGTCTTCCACATTAACGGTAGGAAAGACATTGAATATATCAACTATCTGGGTGCAGAACGTGCGTTTACACTAGAGGTAAGAGATTGCCATACGTTAACATTCAGGCTATGGAACTGAGTTTCACGGTACTGGTTAGGAGGTGGACTGAACATACAAACTATCTAGGTCTAGGATGTGGGCTCCACAGTAAAGACAGAAGAAGACTGGATATGTTGACATTCTGGTTTGTGAGATTATTTGCTATGGTGCAAGAACGAGGCGGAACTGAACATAGTGCCTATCTGGGTGTAAGATGTGCGTTCCACAATAAAAGCAGGAGACTGGATACGGTAACATTCAGAGTGTGGGATGAAATCTCACATTAAAGTTACGACGGGGACTGAATGTATTAAGTATCCGCTTGTGGGACACAAGTTCCTCAATAAAAGCAGACTGGGAATTTAATGTATTATCTGAGTGTAGGGCAGGAGTTCTACAGTAAACGTGGGAGGATGATTAAACACTATCTGCAAGTGTACTATGAGGACAAGTTCACTGTAAAGGTTGCAGGAGGTGGGGGGGAAGAGAAAGCTGGATACGTTAAATATTGAAAGGGTGGGGGGGGCCGGGGGGGGGGGGTGAGGTCCGTGGTAAAAGTAAGAGGAGAATGGATATCTAACTATCATGGTATGGGGTGAGCTCCACAGCAAGGACAGGAAAGGGATGGGGCATGTGAACTAGTTATCATCTCATCTCATGACCAACTGCTCAAAGGGTTGAAACAACAGGCATTGACTTCAGTTGATGTGCAGAGTGAGTGTCTGTCACACGTTCACAGTGGTTCATGGGAAGTACGGGTCTGTTCTGTT
The DNA here is from genome assembly GCA_033310375.1 of Conus canariensis. Classification (NCBI taxonomy): domain Eukaryota; kingdom Metazoa; phylum Mollusca; class Gastropoda; order Neogastropoda; family Conidae; genus Conus; species Conus canariensis. The sequence goes on from CM065732.1 coordinate 20,079,998, forward strand.
CTTGTCTCCTAGGGGATATTGAAGAGTTCCGAGTTCCGTGTACCCTAACGAATTAAATAGTGATATGGATGACCTGATCTCCAGTGTGTTGTTAATACTGCATGCTGACGGGGTGACAGGATCTCCAACGTGCTCTGTTGTATACATGCCCTCTTCCGCTCTTCATCTACCTGCTGGTGGGTCTCGAAACAATAATCAGTGTTTCAATCATTCGATATTTACAGTTCTGTTTTAGATCTGATTTACTGTCAACACTGCAACCTCCCACTACACTCCCTACCCCAGATTCTGCTTTCACAAAAGATACAGAAACACCAAACTCTGAATTTACCCCAAAACACATGCAGAGGCCCCTTCATCTTCTCTTCCCACCAACACACACACCAGTTGAATGAAACCATATTATTGTCAGATTAATCTTTCGTTCTACTGACTTATACACATGAAATATCATAACAGAATGTCAACAATTGAAACACAAAGGTTTCACACACACACACACGCACGCACGCACGCACGCACGCACACTATTGGCCCACATACGCAAGTTCGCAAATGCATCAACTCTATATGGCCACATGTATACACAATACACAAGAGAACAGCGATCATTTGAGTGTACGAGTACAAAACAGGCTGAGGTATTATTCGTATGAGTCGAACAGCTTCAAAAAGGGACAGTGTGTGTGTAGTGGGTGCGGGGGAGGTGAGAATTGGATGGGCTTTGCTCTACGTGCAAGTTAGACTCCAAACCATGACAGTATATTCAGAATACAATATTAAAGTTTACGGAACTGTAACAACTGGGGATGGGGGAAATGCGTAGATATGAACTATATTTACCATCTCTAAGGTCCTTGGCATAGGCTGACAGTAACAGATGATTATCTATTTCAACGGGACCTCCGCAGGAGTTGATGATTTCGGCCTGCTCCGCCAAACATTAAAGACAAGAACGATCTTGTGGAGTTGCAGTGCCATCAACAGACAAGTAAGAAACTGCTCCGAATCAACGGGGAAACATAATTAGCCGAGGACGTGTACACCGCTCTATTACGGATCTCTATAAAAATGTAAGTAGTTTCAGCTAGTTCCCTTTGAACGAACGGGGAAGGTTCTTGCTCTCACTGTAAGATTACTAGTACAAATTAACCTATGGTCATTGAACAAATACACGCAAACGCGTCGCATATCAAATCAACTGAAGCCCATTCAGGGAAGCATTAAAGCAATGTTAAAGTTTAATGAGTAAATTTGATGCTGCCAAAAAAAACATTCTAAACCATTACGACGAAATTGAACGAGCAAACCCTAAGCACCATGGCAAAGATTAGAATCCCAGTTAATCAGAGATCTGGCAGAAAGTACCCGTAATAATACTTTTCCCCCAGCCTTTTCTACAAGTTAATTAATATCGTTACTAAAACATAGAAGTTTATAATGAAAGACTACACCGTGGTACTCAACTTGTTTGCTTTGGTACAGCAAAGTGTTATCAACCTCTATTTTGTATTAGCTTTTCTATGCCAAAGTTTTCTTTGCGCGGACATTAAAAACCGTTTTGTCTGCAGACTTATCAAGCCCGTTTCATTTCGTATGATTAAAAATGATATCAACTAACTCTTGAAACAGTTCGTTAGTGATTTCGTTTCTTTTTGTTTCATTTTCGGACCAAAATTATAATTACACATTTCCAAAGGACATTGTCAACTGCACATCGAGCTAATAGCCACCTACAGAAATAATCCGTTTATTATAGTAAACCTTAACCAGAAGAGTGTTGCACCGATCGCACTTTTGCGGGGGACACCCATGGTAACTTTCTTAGAACTTGATAGTATTCCATATGAATTGACATGGACTGTGCTATCTGATGTAAATGCTTTAAAAAAAAAAAACTACAGGGAACCATCTCGTATCCCTCCGTATTTCATGTGCTTTTTACAATAATTTAGAGTGCAATACAGAATCAAAGCCTCGGTGAAGATAAAAAAGATGTGGCAACGTTCGAGTGACGCTTGGATAAAGCTTTTGAAATACCTGATGTTGAATGTACAGCATGGTAACTCTTCTCGCTCTCCTAAAAACAGTCTGAAATGAAGGCAAAACTCCATTTTCTCGAGAAAACGTTGCATTCTGTTCTTGTGAGGTGCTGAAATATGGGTCAGAAACAAGGAGGACGGGTTTCAAATTTGTCTTGTTTAAGGAGCTGGATAAGAGTGACTTTCTTCCAGTCTGTAAGCAGCATTCCAGAATTCCAACGTATTTGGAAGAACAACAATGCTGATGACAGACACTCTGGAAAAGGCTTGATCGTTGATAGGACATCTGAACCCGTGGGAATCTTACCTGGTTTTATACGATAAATGAAAAGACAAAGTTCTTGTATCGTCAAGTTTGTGTGTGAAGTGTTGCTTTTTATATTAAACTCCACCAATGTTTTGGCATTTACCTTCATAATGTTTTCTCGAAACAGCTCAGCTTGAAACAAATGCTCAGTTTTACTCATTAAACGAACATATCTGCAAATAAATCATCCTTTCCTTTGTTATGTCTATAAGCTTTACTGTTAACATCTAAAGCAGACAGGGGAAAAGGTATGCACCATTGATTTTTTTGTCTTTCCATAATATAGAAGCGTCTTCTGGATTTTACCATATATCATAATCTATCAAAATACCAAAATATTGGGTAACCAATAAGTAGGGCGACTCTTTCTCCCATGGTGAAATAAATACACGCCCATAACTCCAAATGGGCGTGTCTTTATTTTATCATGGCGTGTATTTATCTTATCATGGAAGCAAGAGTCACCCTACTTCTTCGTTGTTTACTGCCTCATTTATGATTTGATTTCGAATGTGTGTGTGTGTGTGTGTGTGTGTGTGTGCGTGCGTGCGTGCGTGCGTGCGCGCGTGCGTGCGTGCGCGCGTGCGTGTGTGTGTGTTTTGCAGGAGCAACTCCTTTATCACCGTAGTTATTAGCAGTTTTGGTGTTTAGTGTACAACTCATTTTCTACTTGGGACGGCCGTAAAGACGACTGTTGTTCCAGTTTTGAAACACTTCTGTCTTAACTTCCACTGCTAGTACTCAGACGGTGTTCCACCGAGGGTTTGGGCTTTCTCTGGATGATCTATATACTTAACCTTAGGAACAGCACAATCTGTTGCCCTCTGTATTAGATATCGTATCTTTGCATACTTCTTTTAAGATCTTCCTCTGATTCTATATGATGATTGAAAAGAACCAAAACCATCAACTAAGCTTTGAACAGAAAGGTTCGAGTTAGATTTATTTTTGTTGTATTTTATATCTCTAGAGTTGCGCTCAGTTTTCTCGCGACTAAGATCTGCGCTTCAACTGAAAGACGATCACTACCCAACACAAACAAAAACACTCCATGTGCAAAGCGGAAAAATATTCGAGGACACCTGAAGACAAAAATCAGCATTGATTAAACTTTCTTTCTGATCAGCACAATGAGCAATGCTGGTGACAGATCCGTCATTCAGCACAGGAAGAAGTGTTAGCTAGACATCTAATATTATTTGTAATATTTTCTTTTTGCTTTCAGACCACGGAGCATAATGTGCATTGGTATCACCCGGAATAATCCGGAATCTAAATCCAGCAACCAGTCGGCTTCCTTCCTGGACACTCCGTCTGGCCTGCAGCAGTTCACAATATGTAAACATTGATCCTTAACATTCACTGCTTTGTCTGTCGATATACGTGATGACTTCGTAGCTTCGCACATAATTTACATGATACATATATGTCAACTTTGATTTAAGCTTTTAGTCATCAATCAGTCACTGGAGGAAACAATTTCCCATGATTCTGGTTGATCATTTCTATCACAATTCAAACCCTGAAAGACAATGACGTCAAAGCTATGATTTCGCAAAAACGAAATCAGGTAGTCAACGTTACCCGTAGTTCTGTTAAATCAATTCTGAAAAGCTAAGATGTTCCACGAAATCGCCGTCCCTGCAGTCTTTTTGATCCGCTTGTTAGCATGAGAAGAAAAGGAAGAATAACAGCGAACGTAAACAGGCACATTTTTTGATTGGTAGAACGAAGACAAAACTTTCAGCGTTTGAAATTTCATACAGCGAACGTTAACGGGCACTTTTTTTATTGGTAAAACGAAGACAAAACTTGCAGTGTTTGAAATTTCATGGTGCACTGACAAAACAGTCTGAAATAATTCTTCTGAGCTCCCAAACTGAAAACGTAAGAGGTCCGCCACAGTCTTCAAAACGCTGACGAATTTTAAGAGAAAGAGATTCCACGAAGACTATGATATTACTTAGATCAAACACACATTTTACTAAGATCAAACAACACACACACACACACACACACACACACACACACACACACACTTTCATATGCACATTACACACACACACACACACACACACACACACACACACACACACACAACACAATCACATATTTTTCTAACAACATCGCTTGATCAAATTATCACGTCTTGCAGAAAAACGTATTATAATTGAAACACTTAAAACTTTTTTTCAATGCTTTTTTTTAATTTCCATCGTGTCTTAATTTTTTTTCTTTTTATAAGAAATTCTTGGTATCCTGCCAATTGCTTAACTTTATAAATGTAGAAAATATTTGTTAAATGATAATATTGATAATTAATCATAAAAATGCAACAACAAAAAATGGTAGAAAAATGAATAAGTATATTACAGAGACTGCTATATAACAAGCAAACTGACGGACCTCCTTCGTAGAAAGGACTGTGGGATGAATTCACAGGTATATCGGAGATGAATCCCGAGCTGACCAAGTCGAATGAAAGCTGATTGCAGGACGCTCATGTTGCTGAGACTTTCGTTAGTGACCAGTACCACGTCAACCATGACACTCCCGGGCCTGCACACACACACACACACACACACACACACACACACACACACACACACACACACACGCACGCACGCACGCACGCACGCACACACACACACATACACCCGGCACAGCACGCACACACACACACACACACACACACACACACAAGGCAAGGTACTCTCATCAGCTAAACAAGACATACCAGAAAGTGTACGTAAAAAAAACACTTCCCCGATTTTTAGAAATTCAGAGCACATACATATTCCATGGATGGTATTTCCAGGTCTGCGTTGTTCAAGAACCAGTGTTTCCATGTCTTTGAAATACGTATATGTCCAAATGCTTGGAATACGAAATTTCCAAAATTGTTATATCACTTTTTTCCTACGAGTGCTGTTTCTGTTTAGTATTTGTGAGCCCCACGTTCAAAGTTTGATTTAAGAAAGAGGGGAAGATTTCAATACAATAATTGGCCGTAGTAATATTCAAGGTGTATTGTATGATTCTCAGCAACCTCTAGCACCCATGGCTGAGGTTTACTCTCTCTTCTGGTAAAGTGATTATTTCTCCTGAAGGTTTGTTGTTGGTGTCCTTGTTGTTTACCTGGTTTTTATTGTTTTCAGTTTAAAAGCTTGACATGGCAAGATGTGCAGAACATATACAAAAAATAGTAATAATGTCATTACGGGTTGGAGTGAGTCCATCCGATGAGGCTAATGAGTGAGCGACATATCACAGCTTGTTGCAAAGTTGTCTTTCGTTTTTCTATCCAAACTTACCAGCGTGACTGTCTCTGATCTGACCTGCCTCCCTGCTTTGCAATTTGTGCGCCGCCGAGGGATAACTTTCATCAGGACCCCAGAATGTTAATGCTCGCTTTACAGCCGACGACAGTTTAAGTCGATGGTCATCTGCCATGATTTCGCGATGCCAAACAAAAAAGTCGCCTTGGGAGTTAGCTGCAGGGGGAAATGATCAGTGATGGTAAACGGACAGGTTTTAGGATGACCAGGGGCGGGACCCGGTGTAACGTGGTGAAACCGTCCCCCTCCCAGTTTAACTCCCGGGAGTCAGTATGCCACTGTCTCAGATTAACTCCCGGGAGTTAATCTGGGTCTGCACCAAAGCAGCCCTCCAACAGGTTCAAAACGGCCCCCCATCTCTTCTTTATGTTTATTAGGCCTGTTCCAAAATGAACCCCTACCAGTCTCAGAATAACTCCCGGGAGTTGTTTTGAACCTAAAAATTTTGACTCTAAACTAACTCCCGGGAGTTCATATGGGGCAGTGCCAAATCAGCTCCCCCCCCCCCCCCCCCCCCCCAACCCCTTGGAGAGTTAAACTGGTGCTGTCTGTTCCAAACTAATTCCCGGGAGTTCTTCTGGGCCCAATTTTTGGACATCAAAATGACTCCCTGGGAGTTAAACTAGCGCAAGTGGAAAGTCATTCCAGGACAGGCCTGGAAGGCCCCCCCGGGAGTTAGACTGGCGCAGGCCCAGAATAGCCCCCCCCCCCCCCCCCAACCCCTCCCCTCTGCCTCAATTAATGAAGAAACGGCCAATAAGCGCTCCAGTGGAGAGTTAATCTAGCACCGGCCAAGAACAACCCACCCGGAGAGTTAAATTGGACCTGGCCCAGAACAGCCCCCCTTGTGGGGAGACTGCTTTAAACAAACATTATTGAACCAGGAACACTGCAATTGTGCTGCGAACATCAGAACATGGAGCACAACAAGCGAAAGCTTATATGGGGAGTTAATCCGGCACCTGCCTAGAACTGACCCCCCACCCCGAGAGTTACTAGCCCAAAACAGCCCCCAGTATAAAGAGTTAAACTGGACCTGGCCCAGAACATCCCCCCCCACCCCCCACCTCCTCCTGGGGAGTTAATCTAGCACCGGCCCGGAACAGTCCCCCCTAGAGAGTTAAACTGGACCTGCCCCAAAACAGCCCCCTAGAGAGTTAAACTGGAGCTGGCCAAAAGCAGCCTCCTTCCTGGGGATTAATCTAGTATTAGCCCAGAACAGCCCCCCCCCCCCCTCTCTCTCTCTCTCTCTCTCTCTTACTTACTTACTTATATCCTCTTCATCCCGCAACCCGAGATATAAGGCGCCAACAAGCTCCCTCCAGCCCGCTCTGTCCTGGGCAAGCCAGCTCAGTTCATTTCAAGTCTTGCCTGCCTCTCTCACCTCCTCCTCCACTGTCCTTCTCCAGGTGCCAAGTGGTCTGCCTCGCTTCCTCTTCCCCGGTGGTGCCCATCTCAGCGCAGTATGAGGGAGTCTGGTCTTGTCCATCCGAAGGATGTGTCCCAGCCACCTCCATCGCCGCTGCTTCACCTCGGCCACAATGTTGTTTATGCTGGTGCGCCTTGTTAACTGTTGGTGACACGCTGCTGCCAGTGAAGTTTCAGGATTCGGCGAAGACACCTTCCTTCGAAGCCTCTGAGCCTGCTCTCAATCTTCTTGTTGGTTCTCCATGTCTCTGAGGCATATAGGAGTACTCAGCGTACGTTGGACCTGTAGATCTTCAACTTGGTTTTGGTTTGCAGGACAGTTGACTTCCAGATGTTTTTCAACCCGCCGAATGCCCGGGCTGCGAGTCCTATCCTGGTTGAGATCTCCTTCTCGATGTTGCTGTCGGCCGAGATATAGCTGCCGAGGTGCTTGAAGTGTTCCACCTCCTCTAGAGCTGAGCCTCGCACACTGGTCTTCTCTGCGCTCTTCGTCTTCACCTTCATGATCTTGGTCTTGTCGGGGTGAATCTTGAGTCACACACTGCTGGCTATTAGGTCCACTCTTGATGTTTTTTCCTGGATGATTTTTCTGGGCGTGCGACAGCAGTGCAATATCGTCGGCGAATTCGCAGTCTTCAAGCCTGGCTGTCAGTCCCATACAAGCCCTCTCGCCCTATCGCTGGTGGCCTTCCTCATCACCCAGTCAATGACGACAAGGAAAATTGTCGGCGAGATCACGCAGCCTTGCCTGACCCCGGTCTGCATGTGGAACCACTCGCTCTGCTGTCCATCATGTCGCACACAGCACAGCACTGGTTGTCTGCGTACATGTCCTGTAGGATGTTGATGACTTTAAGAGGAAATCCGTAGGCTTCCAAGATCTTCCACAGCGAAGGATGATGGATGCTATCGAAAGCCTTTTGGAAATCGATATAGTTGATGTAGAGTGATGAATTCCATTCGATGGACTGTTCCCCCCTCTCCCAGAGAGTTAAACTGGCCCTGGCCCAGAACAGACTCCAAGAGAGTTAAACTGGGTCTGCCCCGAAGCAGCCCCACTGGGGGAGTTAATCTGCCACCGGCCCAGAACAATCCACCAAGAGGTTAAATTGGACATAGCCCAGAACAGCCCCCCTTTGCTTTAAACAAACATTATTCAACCGTGCAGCGAACATCACAACACGGAGCACAACAAGCGAAAGCTTATGTGGCACCTGCCCAGAACAAACCTCCCCACCCCCCACCCCCTAGAGAGTTAAACTGATTCGAAACTTCCCCCTTCCTGGGGAGCTAATCTGGCACTGGCCCTGAACAGCCTCCCCCCCCCCCCCCCCCCCCCCCCCCCGGAGAGTTAAACTGGACCTGGTTCGAAACTGCCCCCTTCCTGGGGAGCTAATCTGGCACTGAACAGCCTCCCCCCCCCCCCTCCCCCCCCCCCCCCCCCCCCGCCACCCTCCCGGAAAGTCGGAAAGTTAAACTGGACCTGTTCCAGAACAGCACCCCCTGTAGACCGCTGTTTTATCGCACCCTACCGTTTTGTCACACAATGCGACTAAACGGCGGGATAGCGACAAAACAGCGGTTGAAGGTCCACCGTTATGTTTCTGTGCGACAAAACGGCGGATGTGCGACAAAACAGCGGTTTACGGTGTAACAACCCAAAAGTACTCACCGTCCAAATGTGCTCCCGGGGGGTACTACTGGGGCCCGCGCCTGAATGACTCCCGAGAGTACATCTGGGTCGGGTAAAAAAATGGACCCCCTGTTTTCATAAAGTACTCCCGGGAGTCATTCTGGGACGGTCCCAGAAGTATAACCCCCCCCCCCCCCCCCCCCGGCATATCTCCGTTAAGGTGTTGAGGGTTGTTATTTATTTCTCATAAAGTCATACGTGCCCATTCTATCTGAATCAACATTTAAATATAGTCTAGTCTGAATCAACTTGAGGGGGAGTACTTCTGGCCGGTCCCAGAAGTACCCCCCTCGCATATCTCCTTTACTAATGTGTTCAGGTTGTTATTTACTGGTCATAAACTCACACATGGACATTCTACCTGAATCAACATTGAAAACCAGTCTGAATCAACTTTAGGGGGAGTATTTCTGGGCCGGTCCCAGAAGTACCCCCCTTGCATATTTCCTTTATTAATGTGTTCAGGGTTGTTATTTACTGGTTATAAACTCATACATGGACATTCTACCTGAATCAACATTGAAATATAGTCTGAATCAACTTTAGGGGGGGTTGTTCTGGGCCGGTCCCAGAAGTACCCCCTCGCATATTTCCTTTATTAATGTGTTCAGGGTTGTTATTTACTGGTCATAAACTCATACATGGACATTCTATCAACATTGAAAACCAGTCTGAATCAGCTTTAGGGGGAGTACTACTGGGCCGGTCCCAGAAGTACCCCCTTGCATATCTCCTTTATCAGTGTGTTCAGGGTTGTTATTTACTGGTTATAAACTCATACATGGACGATCTACCTGAATCAACATTGAAATATAGTCTGAATCAACTTTAGGGGGAGTTGTTCTGGGCCAGTCCCAAAAGTACCCCCCTTGTATATTTCCTTTATCAATGAGTTCAGGGTTGTTATTTACTGGCCAAAAACTCATACATGGACATTTTATCTGAATAAATATTAAAAACGAGTCTGAATCAACTTTAGGGGGAGTACTTCTAGGCCAGTCCCAGAAGTACCCTCCATCCCCCACCCCCTTGCATATCTCCTTTATTAATGTGTTCAGGGTTGTTTTTTTACTGGTCATAAGCTCACACATGGACATTGTATCTAAATCAACATTGTCATATAGACTGATTCAACTTCAGGGTGAGAACTTCTGGGCCGGTCACAGAAGTACCCCCCGCCCTTGCATATCTCATTCATTAATGTGTTCAGGTTTTTTACTTACTGGTTAGAAACTCATACATGGACATAAACTCATACATGGACACTCTATCTGAATCAACAATGAAATATTTTCTGAATCAACTTTAGGGGAGTACATCTGGAGCCGCGCCAAAGTTACTTCCGAGAGTACATTTGGGCTGGGCCCAGACGTACTCCCGGGAGTCATTCTGGTGCAGGGGGGGGGGGGGTGATCAGGGGTCAGTTTGGGACTGGTACCAAAAGTACTCCCCTGTCTAAAGGAATCATCGTTATAAGATAGTTACATAAAACAAACATTTATTTGCAAAGTTGTCAATAGAGGGGAGTATTTCTGGGACCAAGGGGAGGTACTGTCCCAGAAGTAGTCCCGGGAGTCATTCTGGCACACGGGCCCAGAAGTACACCCGGGAGTACTTCTAGGCGGGGAGCACTTTTGTGGTGTTACACCGGGTCAAGCTAACACTCCAGGAGGGCTGTTCTGGGCTGGTACCAGATTAACTCCCCAGGTGTGGGGCTGTTTTGGGGCAGGTCCAGTTTAACTCTCCAGGAGGCTGTTCTGGGCTGGTGCCAGATTAACTCCTCAGGTGGGGGCTGTTTTGGGGTAGGTCCAGTATAACTCTCTTGGGGGCTGTTTTGGGCTAGTACCAGATTCACTGCCCAAGAGGGGGGCTGTTCTGGGCAGGGTCCAGATTAACTCTCTAGGGGCCTGTTCTGGGCTAGTACCAGATTAACTCCCCAGGTGGGGGGCTATTTTTGGCCAGGTCCAGTTTAACTCTCTAGGGGCTGTTTTGGTGCAGGTCCAGTTTAACTCTCGGGGGGGGGGGGGGGGGGGCTGTTTTGGGCCGGTGCCAGATTATCTCTTCAAGGGAGGGGGGGAGGGAGGGGGCTGTTCTGGGCCTTGTCTAGTTTAACTCTCCAGGGGGACTGTTCCATGACGGTGCCAGATTAACTCCCCAGGAGGGGGCTGTTTTAGGACAGGTGCAGTTTAACTCTCCAGAGGGGCTGTTCTGGGCTGGTGCCAGATTAACTCCCCAGGAGAGGGGGGGGGGGAGGCTGTTTTGTGCCAGGGCCAGTTCTACTCTCCAGGAAGGCCTGTACCAGGCTAGAGCCAGATTAACTCCCCAGGAGAGAGGGGGGGTGCTCTAGGCCAGGTCCAGTTTAACTCTCTAGGGGGCTGTTTTGGGCCGGTGCCAGATTAACTCCCCAGCTGAGGGGGGAGGGGGCGCTGTTTTGTGCCAGGGCCAGTTTAACTCTCCATGGAGGCCTGTACCAGGCTGGAGCCAGATTAACTCCCCAGGAGAGGGGGGTCTAGGTCACGTCCAGTTTAACTCTCGGGGGGGGGGGGGGGCTGTTTTGGGCCAGTGCCAGATTAACTCCTCAGGAGGGGGAGGGGCTGTTCTGGGATTTGTCTAGTTTAACTTTCCGGGGGGGGGGGGTTGGGGAGGGGGGGCTGTTCCATGACGGTGCCAGATTAATTCCCCTGGAGGGGGGCTGCTCTGGGACAGGTGCAGTTTAACTCTCCAGAGGGGCTGTTCTGGGCTGGTGCCAGATTAACTCCCCAGGAGAGGTGTGGGGTGGGGGAGGATGTTTTGTGCCAGGGCCAGTTTAACTCTCCATGGAGGCCTGTACCAGGCTGGAGCCAGATTAACTCCACAGGAGAGGGGGTCTAGGTCACATCCAGTTTAACTCTCTAGGGGGGCTGTTTTGGGCCAGTGCCAGATTAACTCCACAGGAGAGGGGGGGGGGGGGCTGCTCTAGGCCAGGTCTAGTTTAACTCTCTAGGGGGGCTGTTATGGGCCAGTGCCAGATTAACTCCCCAGGAGGGTGAGGGGCTGTTCTGGGTCTTGTCTAGTTTAACTTTCCGGGGGGGGGGTGGGCGTGCGTTCTGGGGGGAGGGGTGTTCTAGGTCAGTCAGTTTAACTCTCTGGGGGGGGGTGAGTTGTGGGCCTGTCCAGATAATTAACTCCCCAGGGGGGGAGGGGCTGTTCTGGGATGTCTAGTTTAACTCTCCAGGAGGGGGGGGTTGGGGTGGGGAGCTGTCCATGACGGTTCAGATAACTCCCCAGGAGGGGGGCTGTCGGGACAGGTGCAGTTTAACTCTCCAGAGGGGCTGTTCTGGGCTGGTGCCAGATTGACTCCCCAGAGAGGGGGGGGGGGTGGGGGGGGGGGGGGAGGAGGGGGGGCTGTTTGTGCCAGGCCAGTTTAACTCTCCATGGAGAGCCTGTACCAGGCTGGAGCCAGATTAACTCTGCAGGAGAGGGGGGTCTAGGTCACGTCCAGTTTAACTCTCTAGGGGGGCTGTTTTGGGCCAGTGCCAGATTAACTCCCCAGGAGGTGGAGGGGGCTGTTCTGGGCCTTGTCTAGTTTAACTTTTCAGAGGGGTGGGGTGGGGGGCTGCCAGATTAATTCCCCTGGAGGGAGGCTGTTCTGGGACAGGTGCAGTTTAACTCTCCAGAGGGGCTGTTCTGGGCTGGTGCCAGATTAACTCCCCAGGAGAGGGGGGGGCTGTTTTGTGCCAGGGCCAGTTTAACTCTCCAGGAGAGGGATGGGGGGCTGCTCTAGGCCAGGTCCAGTTAAACGCTCCAGGGGGGCCTGTTTGGGCCGGTGCCAGATTAACTCCCAAGGAGGGCGAGGGGGCTGTTCTGGCCTTGTCTAGTTTAACTCTCCAGAGGGGGGAGGGGTGCTGTTCCATGACGGTGCCAGATTAACTCCCCTGGAGGGGGCTGTTCTAGGACAGGTGCAGTTTAACTCTCCAGAGGGGCTGTTTTGGGCTGGTGCCAGATTAACTCCCCAGGAAGGGAGGGGGGCGGGGATCCTGTTTGTGCCAGGGCCAGTTTACTCCCAAGGGAGGCCTTTACCAGGCTGGAGCCAGATTAACTCCCCAGGAGAGGGGGGGGGGGGGCTGTTCTAGGCCAAGTCCAATTTAACTCTCTAGGGGGACTGTTTTGGGCCAGTGCCAGATTAACTCCACAGGAGGGGGAGGGGGCTGTTATTGGCCTTGTCTAGTTTAACTCTCCAGAGGGGGGTGGGGGTGGGGCTGTTCCATGACGGTGCCAGTTTAACTCCCTTGAGGGGGCTGTTCTAGGACAGGTGCAGTTTAACTCTCCAGAGGGGCTGTTCTGGGCTGGTTCCAGATTAACTCCCCAGGAAAGGGTGGGGGAAGGGCTGTTTTGTGCCAGGGCCAGTTTAACCCTCCAGGGGGGCCTGTACCAGGCTGGAACCAGATTAACTCCGCAGGAGAGGGGGGGGGGGGGGCTGCTCTAACCAGGTTCAGTTTAACTCTCTTGGAGGGCAGATTTGGGCCGGTGTCAAATTAACTCCAAGGAGGGCGAGGGGGCTGTTCTGGGCCTTGTCTAGTTTAACTCTCCGGGGGGTGGAGGGGGGGGGGCAGGGGGGGAGGGGGGGCTGTTTCATTACGGTGCCAGATTAACTCCCCTGGAGGGGGGTGTTCTGGGACAGGTCCAGTTTAACTCTCCAGAGGGGCTGTTCTGGGCTGGTGCCAGATTAACTCCCCAGGAGAGGGGGGGGGGGGGAGGGCTGTTTTGTGCCAGGGCCAGTTTACCCCCAAGGGAGGCCTGTACCAGGCTGGAGCCAGATTAACTCCCCAGGGGAGGGGGGGGATTGCTCTAGGCCATGTCCAGTTTAACTCTCTAGGGGGGCTGTTTTGGGCCAGTGCCAGATTAACTCCCCAGGAGGGGAGGCTGCTGTTCTGAGCCTTGTCTAGTTTAACTCTCCGGGAGGGCTGTTCCATAACGGTGCCAGTTTAACTCCCCTGGAGGGGGGGCTGTTCTAGGCCAGGTCCAGTTTAACTCTATAGGGGGACTGTCTTGGGCCATGTGCCAGATTAACTCCCAGGAGGGGGAGGGGGCTGTTCTAGGCCTTGTCTAGTTTAACTCTCCGGCGATGGGTGGCGGGGAGCTGTTCCATGACGGTGCCAGATAAACTCCCCTGGATGGGCTATTTCTGGGACCGGTGCAGTTTAACTCTCCAGAGGGGCTGTTCTGGGCTGGTGCCAGATTAACTCCCCAGGAGAGGGGGGCAGGGATCCTGTTTTGTGGCCAGTGCCAGTTTAACTCTCCGGGGGGGGGGGGAGGTGCTGTACCAGGCCGGAGCCAGATTAACTTCCCATGAGGGGGGGAGGGGGGGGGGGGGGGGGGGGGGGGGGGGGGGGGGGGCTGGCTGGCTCTGAGGCCCAGGTCCAGTTATTAACTCTCTAGGGGGGCTGGGTTTTTGGGCGTTCCAGTGCCAGATTAACTCCCCAGGAGGAGGAGGGCTGTTCTGGGACTTGTCTAGTTTAATTCTCCAGGGGGACTGTTCCATGACGGTTCCATATTAACTCCCCTGGAGGGGGGCTGTTCTAGGACAGGTGCAGTTTAACTCTCCAGAGGGGCTGTTCTGGGCTGGTGCCAGATTAACTCCCCAGGAGGGCAAGGGGGGGGGAGTGTTTTGTGCCAGGGCCAGTTTAGCTCTCCAGGGAGGCCTGTACCAGGCTGGAGTCAGATTAACTCCGCAGGAGGGGGGGGGGGGCTGTTCTAGGCCAGGTTCAGTTAACTCTCTAGGGGTGCTGTTTTGGGCGATGCCAGATTAACTCCCCAGGAGGTGGAGGGGGCTGTTCTGGGACTTGTCTAGTTTAACTCTCCTGGGGGGCTGTTCCATAACGGTGCCCGTTTAACTCCCCTGGAAGGACACTGTTCTAGGACAGGTGCAGTTTAACTCTCCGTAGGGGGCTGTTCTGGGCTGGTGCCAGATTAACTCCCTAGGAGAGGGGGGAACGGGAGGGGGGGGGGGCTGTTTTGTGCCAGGCCAGTTTCACTCTCCAGGAGGGGGCTGTTCTGGGCCAGTTTCGTTCAACTCTCCAGTGGTGGCTGTTCCAGTCCGGTGCCAGATTAATTCCCCAGATGTCTTAGGGGCTTTTTCTGGGCCAGGTCTAGTTTAACTCCTCAAGGGGGGGCTGTTTTGGGGCCAATGCCAAATTAACCTCGCTGGAGGGGGGGGGCTGTTCTAATCCTGTTGGGGGACTGATTTGGCGCAAACCTAGATTAACTCCCGGGAGTTTAATCTGGGACAGAGCGAGACTGACTCCCGGGAGTTAAACTGGGAAGGGGGCAGTTTCACCACGTTACACTGGTGTAACGTGGTGAAACCGCCCCGGGAGTTAATCTGGGTCTGCACCAAAGCAGCCCCCCAGCAGGTCCAGAATCCCCCCCCCCCCCCCCCCCCATCTCTTCTTTCTGTTTATTAGGCCTGTTCCAGAAGAACCCCTACCTGTCTCAGAATAACTCCCCGGGGAGTTGTTTTTGAACCTAAAAATTTTGACTCTAAACTAACTCCCGGTGTTCATTTGGGGCAGCGCCAGGTCAGTCCCCCAACCCCTTAGAGAGTTTAAAACTGGTGCTGTTCCAAACTAATTCCCGGAGTTTTTCTGGGCGCAAACTTTTGACATCAAAATGACTCCCTGGGAGTTAAACTGCCCAAGTGGAGAGTCATTCCAGGACAGGCCTGGAAAGGACCCCCTGGCAGTCAGACTGATGCAGGCCCAGAATAGCCCCCCCCCCCCCCCCCCAACCCCCCCCCTCTACCTCAAATAATGAAAAAATGGTCAATAAGCGCTCCACTGGATAGTTAATTTAGCACCAGCCAAGAACAACCCACAAAGGGAGTTAAATTGGACCTAGCCCGGAACAGCCCACCCTTCTGGGAGGGGGGACTTTGCTTTAAACAAACATTAATTCAGCCAAAAACATTTTGCAGCGAACATCAGAACATGGACACAAGTGAAGCTTATATGGGGAGTTAATCTGGCACCTGCCACAACGACACCCCCCCCCCCTTCAGAGAGTTACTAACCCAAAAGAGCCCCCTGTACAAAGAGTTAAACTGGACCTGGCCCAGAACCCCACCCCCCACCTCCCTCCTGGGGAGTTAATCAAGCACCGGCCCGGAACATTTCCCCCTAAGAGAGTTAAACTGGACCTGCCCCAAAACACCCCTTAGAGAGTTTAATCTGGACCTGGCAAAAGCTGCCTTTTTCCTGGGAAGTTAATCTGGTAAGAGCCCGAACAGCCCCCATAGAGAGTTAAACTGGACCTGGCCCAGAACAGCACCCCACCTGGGGAGGTAAATCTGCACGCCCCAAACAACCCACCAAGATAGTTAAACTGGACCTAGTCCAGAACAACCCCCCTTCTGGGGAGAATTTGCTTTAAACAAACATTATTCAACCAAAACATTTTGCAGTGAACATCACAACATGTGAACACAACAAGCGAAAGGTTATATGGAGAGTTAATCTGGCACCTACCCAGAACAGACCCCCCACCCCACCACCCAGAGAGTTAAACTGGACCAGGTCCGGAACTGCCTTATTTCCTGGGGAGTTAATCTGGCACTGGCCCAGAAGAGCACCCCCCCCCCCCCTCCTCCCTTGGAGAGTTAAACTGGACCTGGTCCAGAACAGCCCCCCTCCCCCCCCCCCCCACTCTGGTGAATAAATCTGGCACTGGCCCAAGAACAACCCCCTGAGAGTTAAACTGGACCTGCTCCAGAACAAACCCCCTCCTGGGAATTCATCTCGTACTTTTCCAGAACAGCCCCCTGGAGAGTTAAACTGGTCCTTGCCCAGAACAGCCCTCCTTCTGGGGAGTTAATCTAGTACTAGCCCAAAACAGTCCCCCTAAAGAGTTAAATGGGACCTGGCCCAGAACAGCCGTCCCCCCCCCCCCCCACCCCCCCCCCCATGGAGTTTAATTGGCACTGGCCCAGAACAGCCCCCTGAGAGTTAAACTGGACCTGTCCCAAAACAGCCCCTAGAGAGTTAAACTGACCTGGCCCAAAACAGCCTCATCCTGGGAGTTCATCTGACAATGGTCCAAAACAGCCCCTCTAGAGAGTTAGCTGGACCTGCCCCAAAACAGCCCCCTAGAGAGTTAAACTGGATCTGGCCAAAAGCAGCCTTCTTCCTGAGGAGTTAATCTAGTACTCGCCTAGAACAGCCTCCCTAGAGAGTTAAACTGACCTGGCCCACAACAGCCTCCCTCAGGGGCAGTTAATCTGGTACTAGCCAAAACAGCCCCCTAGAGAGTTAAATTGGACCTGCGCCAAAACAGCCCCCCCCCCCCCCCCCCACCTGGGGAGTTAATCTGCCACAGGCCCAGAACAACCCACCAAGAGAGTTAAACTGGACCTGGCCCAGAACAGCCCCCATTCTTGGGAGACTTTGCTTTAAACAAATATTATTCAACAGAAACATTGTGCAGCAAACATCAGAACATGGCGCACAACATGTGAAAGCTTATGTGGGGAGTTAATCTGGCACCTGCCCAGAACAGACCCCTTCCATCCTCCGCCCCTGGAGAGTTAAACTGACCTGGCCCAACACAGCCCCCATCCTGGGGGTTCATCTGACACTGGTCCAAAACAGCTCCCCTAGAAAGTTAAACTGGACCTGCCCCGAAACAGCCCCCTTGAGAGTTAAACTGGATCTGGCCAAAAGCAGCCTTCTTCCTGGGGAGTTAATCTAGTACTCGCCTAGAACAGTCCCCCTTGAGAGTTAAACTGGACCTCGCCCAGAACAGCCCCCCTAGAGAGTTAAACTGGACCTGGCCCAAAGCAGCCCCCCTCTAGGGCAGTTAATCTGGTGCTAGCCCAAAACAGCCCCCCCCCCCCCCCCCCCCCCCATAGAGTTAAACTGGACCTGCGCCAAAACAGCTCCCCACCTTGGGAGTTAATCTGCCACCGGCCCAGAACAACTCACCAAGAGAGTTAAATTGGACCTAGCCCAGAAAAGCCCCCCTTCTAGGAGCCTTTGCTTTAAACAAACATTATTCAACCAGAAACATTGTGCAGCAAACATCAGAACATGGAGCACAACAAGTGAAAGCTTATATAGGGAGTTTATCTGGCACCTGCCCAGAACAGACACCCCCCCCCCCCCCCCCCACTCCCTGGAGAGTTACTAGCCCAAAAGAGCCCCCTGTATAAAGAGTTAAACTGGACCTGGCCCAGAACATCCCCCCCAGCAGGTGACAGTGTTGGCCTGTTCCTCTGCTGTAGGGCAGTACATCCCACCATGGCTGATCTTCCCCTACACCAGGAACCCTCGCTTCAATGCGCTGGACCAATGGATGGATCACTGAGGAGTGTTTCTCAGCTTCCTGAGAGACGTCTTCCCAGCTTGGGAGAAAAACGAATAGTGGTGCTGTTTGTGGACGGCCATTCCAGTCATCACTCACTGGCCATCAGCACTCTGTGTGAGGAGAATGGCGTCAGCCTGTTTTCCTTATTCCTTTTACAGCTTATGCTTCAGGCCTACTTAGGCTCAGTATTTTTTTTTTTTAAAGGGATGGTCTAGATGTACATAAATTGTTTTCTTGTTTCGCTGAGGGTTTTTTATTTGTTTTTTTCTGTGAATTGCTTTGAGGCCAAGAAAGTCGCAGATGCTCGACATTGTGTCTTCTTTGAAGACCAGCATCTGTTCTTGGACTTTGGCTTCATCCTTTTGGAAGCGAGTCTCAGCTGGAAATGGAAGTTTTATTTTGTTTATTTCAAATACAGTTTTGATTGTTGTTAACAAAACTTTGCATAGTCTTGTCTATTTTCAGCTTTTTTGTGTTGAATTCTGTTGTATCTGTTTATGTTTTCTCAAAACGAACTCACAGCACCTCTGAGTTTGTCTGTTAATACATTACCTGTAAAGATAAAAAGTCAGATTGCAATTTAGCTTTTACTCCTTTACTTTGAGTACTTTTCTTCTTCGTACACAGGCTACAAACTCCTGTGGGCACCCACAGTCTAAGCATACAAGTCAATACACAACCGATCTACCTAGACATGGGCTGGATTTTTGCGTTTTATAGGTGTTTTTTTTTCTTTTTATCCCACCATACAAGAACCATACTCAGTCTTTATGGAGCTGGGAAGACAATTTGGAGATAAAAAAAAGGCAGGATGAAGTACAGGAGAGCGGAATTAGGAACAGCCTGGAGAAAAAAAGAGAGCTTGACAGGAAAGAGGAACCCCTTACCACTTGATGACAGTGAACTTGACAGCTCCTGTATAAAAATAGAGAACTTAGTGTGCCTAGCGCGATAGCCGACATGCCATAGCGCACTAACCCTCCCACTGGGGCGATACCCTCTGCCACCTTGCGTGCAGACCCGACAGTGGGCGCACTGACCCGTGCTCATCATAGCAGACGGAATGGTAAACACGCTGGTGAAACTAATAGTGTCGTACTCCAGTCTGGGGACTTCCTAGCTGATGTTATCTGCTTAGGGTAGCGCAAACTGCCGCCATTACTCCTACCTCTGTTAAGTTTTCAACAAGCGTCAAAGGCTCTGATACGGATTTTCAAAGGATGCAACAAAAACAGAGGGGGGGAGGGGGTGGGTTGGGGAGGAGTGCTTACATTTCGGCAAACTCAGAGCATCAAGCTGCAAAAAAAGTAGGCATATAGTCAGACTTTTCTTTTTTCACCCAGAATTAAAGAACAAAGACAATGTCACATCAAAGACATCAATGTACATCAAGGACATCAACTAACAAAAAATCCCCAAAGAATACCGAATAATATCCAAAACATCAAACAAAGTCAGTCATGTTTCATCTCCGATCGTTTGAAATTGACGATGAATCAAAACACCAACCGACTGCATTGTAACGCTAAATGTCTCTATTTTTCTCTGCCTTCCTGCTCGTCTGCTGAATATCTGTCTGTCCATCCGTCCACTGTCTAAACAGTTGATTCTCTCTCTCTCTCTCTCTCTCTCTCTCTCTCTCTCTCTCTCTCTCTCTGATTGCTGTCTGTCTGTTTCTCTCTCTCTGTCTCTCTCTTTCTGTTTGTTTGGTTGTGTCTTTCTCTGTGTGTGTGTGTGTGTGTGTGTGTGTGTGTGTGTGTGTGTGGTGTGTGTGCATGCGTGCCTGCGTGCATGTGTGTGTGTATGTGTGTGTGTGTGTTTGTCTGTCTGTGAGTCTCTCTGTATCTGTCTTTCTGTCTGTCTGTCTCACTCAATCTCTCTCCCTCTCTCTCTCCATCCCCCCTCCCTCTCTCCCCTCCCCCTCTCTCTCTCTCTTCCCCCTCCCCCTCCTCTCCCTCCCCCTCCCCTCTCTCTCTCCCCCCTCCCCCCTCTCTCTCCCCCTCCCCTCCTCTCTCTCTCCCTCTCTCTCTCTCTCTCCGTGAATCTCTATGTCTGTGTATGTCTGTCTGCTTGTCTGTCTGTCTGTCTGCCTGTCTGTCTGTTTAGCGTGGTATTGGACAAGAAAGGTGTGTGATTGTGAGCTGTTCTGGACCAAGTCTAGTTTAACTCCCCTGAGGGCTATTTAGGCCAGTGCTAGATTAACTCCCCAGGAGGGTGGGAGGAGTGGGGATGGGGATGCAGGCTGTTCTGGCGTAGGTCCAGGTCAACTCTTCATGGGGGCTGTCTGGGCCAGTCCCAGAATAATTACCCGGAACGGGGAGTGGTGCTGTTCTGGACAGGTCCTGTTTAACTCCCGAGAGGGTGTGAGGTGGGGGGCAGTTTTAGGCCAGTGACAGATTAACTCTCCATGAAGTGTGGGGGGATGGGGGGGGGGGCGAAGGTTCATTTTGGGCAGGTCTAGTTTGTTATGGGCTATTTCCAGATAAACTCTCCAGGGTGGGCTGTTCTGGGCCAGCTGCAGTTTAACTCTCCTGGGGGTCTGTTTTGGGCTGGTGCCAGATTAACTCCTAGGCCCTAAGAGTGGTGGAGGGGTGGGGTGGGGCTGTTTTGGTGCAGCTGAAGTTTAACTCCCCTGTGGGGCTGTTCTGAGCCAGTGCCAGATTAACTCACTAGGAAGGGGGGGGGGGGGAGAAGAGGGTAGATGGGGGTTGCCGTTCTGGGCCAGATGCAGTTAAACTGTCTAGAGGGGGGCTGATCTGTGCCAGTGCCAAATTAACTTCCCAGGAGGGGGGCTGTTCTGGGCCAGGTTCAGTTTAACTCTCCAAGGGGGTTGTTCTGGGCCAGTGCTAGAATAACTCCCCAGGAGGGGGGCTGTTCTGGACCAGGTTCAGTTTAACTCTCCAAGGGGGGGGGGGGGCTGTTCTGGGCCAGTGCTAGAATAACTCCCCATGTGGGGGGCTGTTCTGGACCAGGTTCAGTTTAACTCTCCAAGGGGGGGGGGGGGGGGGGGTCTGGTCCAGTGCCCGATTAACTCCCCAAGATAGGGGGTTGTTCTGGGCCTTGTCTAGTTTAACTCTCCAGGGGAGTTGTTCCATGACGGTGTCAGATTAACTCCCTGGAAGGGGGCTGTTCTGGGACAGGTCCAGTTTAACTTTCTAGAGGGGCTGTTCTGGGCTGGTGCCAGATTAACTCCCCAGGAAGGGGGAAGGGGCAGGGGGGGGGGCTGTTTTGTGTCAGGGCCAGTTTAACTCTCCAGGGAGGCCTGTACCAGGCTGGAGCCAGATTAACTCCCCAGGAGAAGGGGGGAGTGCCCTAGGCCAGATCCAGTTTAACTCTCTAGGGGGCTGTTTTGGGCCGGTGCCAGATTAACTCCCCAGGAGGGGGAGGGGATGTTCTGGGCCAGGTTTAGTTTAACTCTCCAGTGGGTGGTTGTTCCAGTCTGGTGCCAGATTAACTCCCCAGATGTCTTAGGGGGCTGTTCTGGGCCAGGTCCAGTTTAACTCCCCAAGGGGAGGGGCTGTTTTGCGCCAATGCTAGATTAACTCCCTGTGGGCTTTTCTAGTCCTGTTGGGGGCTGATTTGGCGCAAACCCAGATTAACTCCCGGGAGTTAATCTGGGACAGTACCAGACTGACTCCCGGGAGTTAAACTGGGAAGGGGGGGGGGTGCAGTTTCACCACGTTACACCGGTGTAACGATCCATTTTAACTCCCCTCCACTTTTTAACTCCCAGGGAGTTAGAATTAGCACGTGCCAATTTCAACTCCTCGGGGGTTAAAACAAACCACGCCAGAATGACCCCCCCCCCCCCCCCCCGCCCTCTTTGTTTTAGATTAACTCCCCCACCACAAAACATTCAGTTTTATGTGTTAGTCACATATGAGAAATAAACATTTAATATACACCCCTCCCTCCCTCCCCCTCTCTCTGTCTGTCTGCCTGTCTGTCTCCCTCTCCCCCCCCCCCCCCCAACTTTCTTTCAGTCTCTCGCTCACTCTCTCACTCTCCTTGCTTGTTGTCTGCCTTTTTGCTTGTCTGTCTGTTTGTCTCTCTTAATCTCTCTCCCTCTCTCTTGCTTGTCTCTCTGTCTGCCTGTCTATTTGTTTATCTATCTCAGTGTCCCTGTCTCTAGTGTCTCCCCCACTCCCCCTCTCTCTGTCTGTCTGTTTTTCTTTCTTTCTTTTACTCCCCCCCCCCCTTCTCTCGCTCTCGTTCTCTCTCTCTCTCTCCCTCTCTCTCTCCCTCTCTCTCCTTCTCTCTCTCCCTCTCTCCAGTATCTGCATATGTTTCTTTTGCGTTCTCTGATGTTACAGTGGCTTGGCACACAATGTTGTTGTAAAGGCATTTGTTGCTTAGGGGACACCGTTCTTTTTTGATACAGTTACAAGATTTCCTTTCGTCACCCTCATTTTTCTCTGTGCTGCTTTTCATTTTATTTGCTGAATCAATGACATTGTTAAGATTCGGCATACATGAATATGATAATTTGATGTTGTTTTTGTTGAATATTTTAAATAATTTATGGTCTTTTGGGAAAGATGATGTCAATATTTTAAAGAATTCTTTCCCTACGTTTGTTTTGACTCTTGCATCATATGGGGGATTGTACCATATGATATTCCTTTTCCTATTCTTTCTGCATCTTTTTGTGTCATTGTCTGGATCGTACCGTAGTTCATAATTGTAGCCACTTTTATGTAACGCCTCTTGGTATTCAGCTGTAGCATTTTTTAATACTGTTTCATTACATGACAAATTGGATAGTCTTTTATTTATGCTTTTGGGTATTGTTTTCAGTATGGAGGGTGGGTGATTGCTTTTGATGTTTACATAAACAGGTGTATCATTTGGTTTCTTGTATGGTTTATATGTATGTTGGTTGAGGTCTAACGTTATGTCTAAATAGTTCACCATCTTTTTGTTTGCTTCTATGGTGATTTTTAAGTTTTGGTTGTGGAAAATTTTACACAATTCTTTTTTCTTATTTTCAATATTCCTAGGGTTGTCATTCAGAGCGGCAAGGCCGTCATCCCTGTACAGTCCAGTTTGTTTTCCAAGTTTTTTTAAAATATTGGATAACATGAATAGTCCGACAAGTTTGCAAGTTTCGGCATCATCATATGATCCCATTGTAACATCAAAAGTTGAATTCCTGCTTGTGTTCTTAATCCAGGTTTCATTTTTACTGTGCAGTAAAGTTTTCTTTGTATGGAGAATGATTTCCATTTCTGACCCAGATATTTCTGTGTACTTGTTGGCAAATTTTATAGCTTTAGTTAGTAGCTTTTCATCTATAGATGGATAGAAATCTACTATGTCAAATGTTATAAAAAAAAAAAAAAAACTGTATTTTCTTGTTTATTGAGTTTTTTGAACCATTGTATGACTTCATATGTGTTTTTCCAGAGAGTTTCAAAAAGATGTAATCTATGCCTTACAGAGAAATACATTATACTATGTAAACCACAATTAGCAACTTTAAATATTAGAACAGAAATGGTTAACAATTGCAGACACAGATGGAAGTTTTTATCAGTGAATAAAATCAAAAATACCTGAGAAACACATATAGCACGGGAAAAAAACAACAGCAAGCTATATATATATATATAGAGAGAGAGAGAGAGAGATAGATAGATAGATAGATAGATAGATAGCATTGGCAGCACAAACCCATCACACCCTGACGACCGCACAGCGCGAAACAGGCTTGTAAGTGTTTTACGCTTGGTTTTAACTTGTTTTTAATATAATATATATATATATATAATAGACTAATAAATTCCAAGGATAAGTAACCGAGCACCATTCCAGCAACTTACAGAGCAGCTTGGTGTTGCAATGACTGCAAGAAATATTCAATTATAAACAAAGCTTGCTCTTATGTCTTAGATTGAAGAAATAGGAGGAGATAAGCATTCATATCTGCAGTGGTAGATAATTCTGCCTAACTGACAGTATGTGCTTGAGTGGGTGAACGGGGAATAATTTTGAAATTTCGAAAACTCAACAAACATACTACGGTATTGCACACCAGCCTTTTTCTGGGATAGCATTCTTCTTAAAACTGGAAAGGCAGAGAGTCAACTTACCACTTTCCGTGGTCGCTGAGGAGAAACAATCAGGTTTCAAAATACCGG
Source organism: Conus canariensis (assembly GCA_033310375.1). Lineage (NCBI taxonomy): Eukaryota > Metazoa > Mollusca > Gastropoda > Neogastropoda > Conidae > Conus > Conus canariensis. The sequence goes on from CM065732.1 coordinate 20,104,282, forward strand.
TATCTGACCAGGAGTTATATGTTAGTGAGTTTTCTCCCCATTGGAGATTGTCTCTTCCCTTGGAGACTATAAGCTTGCTGAAGGCTCATTTTGAGAAGCATTTATTATTCCCCATTCACCCACTCAAGCACATACTGTCAGTTAGGCAGAATTATCTACCACTGCAGATATGAATCCTTATCTGCCCCTATTTCTTCAATCTAAGACATAAGAGCAAGCTTTGTTTATAATTGAAATATATATTATATATATATATATAATATTATAAGCTGTATGTATATGTATGCTCTCTCTATATATACACATCTATACATATTCAGCGGGAATGGGGTTGGAGTTGGAATGTTAGCCAAATTGTAGAAAAGTAATGTGTGTGCGCGTTTTCATGCTATGCGCATGTTTTGTTCATTGTCCTATGTGTGGATTCAAACCATTCTACTTATTTCATGTATGGATTCTTGCAATGCTGGTTTTCCTTTTCGTCCGTTCACTTTCTTGATCATCCTATCTGTGTGTTCACACAATGTTAAGTAACCCATGCAAGGGTTCATGCTCTCTTAACTACCTGTGACGGAATTTTTTTTTGTAACTAATCCTTTGTGTGGGTTCACATTCTGTTTACCATCACATGATTGGGGTTACGCTCTCTTCATCATCCTATAAGGGGGAGGGCAAGTCACATTCTGTGTATTATTCATGATAGGGTTCATGCTCTTACTTATCCTTTACGTATTAATTATCTTCTGTGTGAGTTTACTCACATCTTTTTACGTCACTTACCGAAAACTGCGGGTCCTGCTACGAACGTAACCATGTACATCTTGCAACCCGTTGTCAATCTGCAACCATCAGAAATGACTCACATCGACGGCCAGTCTATCACGAAGATCAATCACAGTGGTTGATGATCAGTTACTATTATTACGCACAAAAAGATTAATCACTATGGCTTGTGATCAATGGCAACTATTGCATACACCGCAGAGATTAATTACAATTCTTGGTGATTGACAGGGTTTGTACTATACCACGCAGTTCACGCGTAACAATTCGTGATTGATAACAGTTATTATACGCCACACAACTTTATCACAATGACTGGTGACTGATGGCAGCTGTCATATGTTACACACAAAAATAATTGTCATAAGTCAACAAATACCGAGACTGATAGCAATTGCTTTACGCTATGCCGATCAATCGCAAGCATAGGTAATTAATGGCAATTATCATATTTTACTCAGACAAAACAAAAAAATTCATAATGAATGATAATGAGTGCATATTACTCGTAAAGTTGACAACGTATTATAAATCATAACCATACAGTGTGCACATCAACCACAATGATTGAAGATCAATGATAGGCATCATGTATTATGCAGATCAAGCCACTGAATGGTGATCATTGATCAAAACATAACTGCTATACATCAAATAGATAAATTATGGTGATTGATTACTAATCATGATCACTGTACATCGCTAGAACCATGCTTAATGACACGGTCCAGATGGCTGTGCACACTTTCGCCTGTACTTGTGCATACTATGGAAGAAATTTCAAACTTAAAAGAGACCTTAAAATTGGAAAATCATACAGCGTTCAAATCAAGATGGTCACAAAATAGGTGACAATATGTGGTAAACTGCGGACACATGTGAAAAATATTGTAACAGAAGATTTTAAAGAATAGGAGAAGCACTTGACGAGGGCGTCGTGTCGTGGGAGTGGGTAAGAAGGGAAAGATGGGGGAACGGGAAAGGGCAGGGAGGGTGGGGATGGGGTGGAGAGCACAAAAAACCTGCCACTCGTAACAGACCAAAACAAAAGTGGTCTTCCCACAAGTACTGCGACCCCAACAGCACTGCATGCTGGCTATCGGACCCTGAACATTTTCACTCCAACATCAAGTCCCTCACCTCTGAAAGAACCATTAGCCACCCAAACCTCATCAAACAAATAATCCACCAACACCACCACCATACCGCCCTTCAAAGATGTCCCTCTACAGACCCAAATCACGTATCACTTAGCACAACATCAGAACCCTTTTTACAACCCCAAGTCAGTTTTACTGATAAGAAACACGACACCAGAACGCCTGCCACACTCCTAAATCACCTACCGCTTACACAAGAAAATACCGTCAGATGTTCTCCAACATTTCCATGTTACCATCCATTACGAGGAAAAACACCACCAGGCCCTCTTCAACAACCACAGGTCACTCTGAACCAGTATGAAACGTACCACTAGTACCTCCTCAACAATCAATAGTCACCAATCATCAATAGAAAAATAAACATGCCACCAACATCTCACAATCCCAAGTCATTTCCCACTTTTGAGACTAGTACCTCCTCAACAATCAATAGTCACCAATCATCAATAGAAAAAAAAACATGCCACCAGCACCTCACAATCCAGTCATTTCCCACTTTCGAGAAAACACCACTAGAACCCCTTCCACAGCTACAGACATTTACCACTGTCTAGAAACCCATCACCAGAACCTCTTCCACAACTAAAAGCATTTACCACTCACTAGACAGACTCAACAAGAACCTTTCCACAACCTAAAGTCACTCACCACAAATTAGAAACACCAACAGGGCCCCCTCACAATTCCCAGTCACTCTCCACTTACAAGAAACATACCACCAGAGCCTCTTCCACAATTAAAGACGTATATCACTCAGAAGAAACACCTCATCAGAACCTCTTTCACTACCCAAAGTTATTCACCACAAAGAAGAAACGCACCCTCAGAGTCCGTTCCCCAACTTCAAGAACTGACCACTTACGATAAACAAGTTACCAGAACATCCTCCACAATCTCAGTTCACTGACCACTCGCCACGAGAAAGGGCCACCAGAAGCTGCTATACCATCTCAAGCCATATGTCTCTAACAAGAAAAACACTATCAGAACTTTCTTCAAAATTCTAAAATTCAATAACAATAAACAAATAAAACTCGTCAAAGAACTGCGAAAGTACTACAAACCACCAGACACCCCTCCCTCCTCTCCCTCCGGACCATACGTCACTCACCACTTACAGGTAACACACATCAAAATGCCCTCATCGAGTACAAGTCACAACTGACAAAAATACAACACCAGAACCCTTTAACAATCTCTAGTCACTCGCCCTTAGTACTGGATACAGTATCAGACCTCTCTACCCAGCCCCAGGTCACTTACCGCTGACAAGAAGCTCACCACATGAACCTCCTCCAGGAGCCCAAGTCATTTCTTACTGACAAGAAAGACAACAAGCCCGGAAACCGGTGCAGGAATACCTCTGTGGTAGAGCGCCGGATTCGTGATCTTGGTGATCCTGGGGTTGCGGGTTCGAATCTCCGCCGGACCGTTTCGGTACAGTGGGATTTTTCCCTCGGAGTTAACATTGGTTCTGACTCCACTTCCCAAATAGTCCTTCGAATGAGACTATTAACTGAGGTTCCGTGTGTGAACGACCGCATAACATCTTGCACACACATAAAGTCCCATCACCAACTTTCGGAAGAGAAGGCCGGTTTGGCCGTTGGTATGGATGACCCGTTACATATAGCATGCACCCTGCATGAGAAATTGAAAGAATAAAGGAAGTGAGGAAATTGTGCGCACGAGATTAGGTAAGGCGAGGTAAGGTAATGTTGCTTATAACCCAGCCGACCGCAAAGGGCCATATCAGGGCTGTCACCACGTTAAAATCAACTCACAAGTCAGTCATTCACACACCTCTTTAAAATACATCTTGTAAACCACCCAAACCACCCAAAATTTTGTTAAAAATCTTTCCATTATCAAATCTCAGATCCGATGAAAAATGTTAATCCCTTTCAAGAGATTGACTGGGTGGACACGGGAAACGACTGAACGAAGCGCCGGCAGGCAGCTCTTCAGTCAGCACTACCCAGGTAAGCAGCCCGTTGCGTACTCGTGAGTGTGGATTGTCATCGCCTAGAACCCTTGGCAAGGCGCTTTATTAATGCTCTGTTGTTATTATCAATAATATTGAGCCCACCACTAGAACCACCCATATGATT
>CM065732.1:20110838-20138338 GCA_033310375.1 Conus canariensis
GACTCTGACTGTGGATATGTACAAGGTTTGAGTCTCTCGTCAATTTCAACAGATTTAGATAAAATATAAGCCCATCTTGGAGCACCGTTTCAGTGTACTTATATCACAGGTTGTTCCTGGTTTTTCTTTCTCTAGAACCGATTCTAGCACTGCTGCTGAGTGACAGTGCAGCGCAAGTATTGATGTTCGTCCACAAACAGATGATATGAAAGGAATATTAAAAGTATTTTCACCAGTGACCACGTCCGATGTGCCAGTTTGGATATTATCTTTCGTGGAGACCAAGGACATCTGATTCTCTTTTTTTCTTCTTTTTTTTTTTTTTTTTTTTTTTTGAAGCGGTAGCCTACTTTCCTATCTGGATTAGAAACGAGACAAGGTCATTTCCCCAGAATTACGAAGTCCTTAAACTGCAGGACTCACAATTTCCGTCAACTGCAAGCATGTGTAAAACCAAGAACAGAGATAAATGTAGGATCATTAACACATGACAAACATTTCAACATGCCCATTTTTATTGTGAGACTTTCATGATGATAAATGTTGTCCATTCTTTGTTTAAATTTCGAAGAAGCAGAGTAAAATCTGCTGTGAGTTACGTGATTCATTCAAGAGCATGATTAAAACTGAATCTAAAAGTTAACAGAAACAGAGAACGGTAAGTCTGCCTATGACCGCAAATTGCATTTTCAGTTCCATTGAACTGAAAACATGTCATATAACAGGTGATGTTATACACTGCTTATAAAGGGCATGTGTTATCAATTAGAATGATTTTGTTCTACATATCCTATAAATATATTCTAAAATTACAAAAATAAACACATCCACACCTTAACACGCCGCTTGACAACTGGATGCGTTCCTGCATTTCTCTGACTTAATCCGGATTCACAGAGCTATGTGTGACACCGTAGTGAATGCAGATTTCGTGTTCGTCAAGGGAGCGAAACTACCCTTAGATGACTTAAGCATTTTATTAAACAACGGTCTGAAGCTTGGCAGAGAAGAGGATAATTGTCTAATTAGTTGAATAACAGGAGGGTTTATTTCCAGCAGGCATTGCTCTACAGTACTGTGTTCATGCTATTGTCAGACTGGGTAGAATGCGGGTGGACGAAGTGGTCGCAGCTTTGTAAGAGATGATTAGGCCTACCGTGTGAAAGTTACCTCAGAGGTTGCTGAAGTTTTCGATGTCCATTTGGCAAAAAGTGGTTGTTTGCTGGGCTGTTATGTCCGAAATGTGTGTAAATGCTGGTGTATGGAAGAATGCAATTAGAGAGATTTTTCGTGGATGTGAACATGGTAGTAGAGAGGCCCAACGTCGATGAGGACATATCCCAAAAGAGGTTCTTCGTTTAAATACCTATATAAACTGGACGCCGGTGAGAACGAGAAAGAACGAAGAGAACAACAACATGACAAGAGAGAAAAAGAGAGAGAGAGAGAGAGAGAGAGAGAGAGAGAGAGAGAGAGAGAAGAGACAGAGAGAGAGACAGAGAGAGAGAGACAGTCAGAGAGACAGACAGACAGACGGACAAACAGACAGGCAGACAAAGAGAGAGTGGGCAGGACAGATTTGGGTTCAAGGGAACGAGGTCCAGGCAACTAAAAGTGGAACCAAAGTTTTCAACGCAAGGAAAGGTGTGAAAGACAGACTGGGAAACAAAGCTCAAAACCCAGAAAAGGAGGAAGAAGAAAAGAAGGTGAAAAGTTCTTCGTCGAAGAAGAGTTTCCAGAGACGACCACGGACACCCAGTCTTGAACCTCGTGCCAGACAACCCAAGACGTCCCCATTACCTGGTGGTGTGACATATTGCGATTACCTGTTTGAGAACTGTGGTGTGGTGTGCAAGCGGCGTGTGTGTGTGTGTGTGTGTGTGTGTGTGTGTGTGTGTGTGTTGTGTGTGTGTGTTGTGGCGTGTGTGTGTGTGTGCTGGAACCTGGCCAAGTTAGAAAGCTACTGTAGTATATAGCTCGGAATTAGAAAATATTGATCTGTTGTGTTTCAATAACGATTTTTTGTGCATTTGAATTTGTTATGTGTATGAGCAGAAACTATTTTTCTTTTTCTCAGTCGTGTCAGAAGAGAACCGAATGCGTGACACCCTGTTCCCAGAGACAGTGGAATGTTTGGTGAGTGCACAAGTGCGCGTATGTGTTTGTGTCTGCAGAGATAACCTTCGTGTGTTAAACCTGTCGTATTCTTCACAAAAAGTTCACTTAAGCAACACTATCACGACTTCCCCTGTCCTGGACATTGTCAACGATGAACAGCTGTATAAAGTGCGCATCTTGCTCTCCACGCCGTCATATCAACATTAATACCATGGACATCAGAAACTATTCGATAACCTGACAAATGTGTGCATATCTGTAGTTCAGCTTCAGAAATAATGAATACAATAAAGTAGGAAGCCACACTGTATATCTATGAATTGTAAAAGCAGCAAACATCTCTAACCACTTATTTTTTTCTCATAAAAATCAAAAGAATTGTCATAAACACACCGTTCAATTCACCTTCGTGCAGGTTATGCAAATTTTCTGTGCAATTCGACCGATTTTCCACTGACAGCCAAATTACAGACGAATTATGATGCCAGCGGAATTACTGCGTTCATTATAAAAAAAAAAAAATGACAAATTACCGTTTTGTTTTTGTTTTGTTTTCGTTTTGAGCATGTTACATATCAATTTTGCTTGTAACGCTACAGTTTCTATTGTTGTGTGACCACCTGCCATAAAAACATCACCGGTGAAAATTTCCATCACATGTCAATTTAGAGTTCTCTACCTTTGAAATAAACCTGTGTTATAGGTAGCCACGAAACTTTCAGACCTACTGTTTATTAATACATTGAATCTTGTTCACAATTTCATGATTTTTAAATTCATTTTGATGAACTGAATACATTCATCAAACTGGCTTTGGCTCTATGACTTTGCATGCTGTACATGTGATTTGTAAACAGCCTTGCTTCACTCCAACAGTTGTCTTGAACCAGTCTCCTATGGTGCCATTGAGGAAGACGGTGCTGGTGGCTTTATATTAGTGTCATTCTATGGTCCTGATCAGGTTGGCGTTGATGTTGTACAGTCTCATGGTCGCCCGTAAAGCTGCATGCCACACTTTGTCGAAGGCTTTTTTTTTAATCCACAAAAACGTAGTAGAGGTCCTGCTGGTGCTGATATATCTTTCACACATCATCGTCAAGTTAAAAATCTGTTCAGTAGTACTGGGACCTGCACTAAACCCTGCCTGTTCTTAAGCAATGATCTTCTCTTTTTGCGGCTTCGGTCGGTTCAAAGGTCTTCAGCATCACCTCGCTCGGGTGACTAATCTGATTAATGGTTCCGTTATTTTGGCAAAGTTGTAAGCTGCCTTTCTTGGTGAGAGTGACGATCGGGGATTGTGTCCATGGTGTTGGCCATTCACAAGCTTGCCAGATCTCATTACAAATGACTGTGAGGGTACGGATCATGTCATCTCCCCCTTCCTTCACTAACTCTGCCGGTATGTTGTTCATCCCCGCTGATTTTCCCAGTTTCAAGAACTTACCTGCTGCCTCTGCTTCTTTACGCCGTATGTGGACGTTGTCACTGTCCTTCCTTGGGGGACATTCAGGGCGTGTGGGTCTCCTATTATAATGAAGTTGTATGCAGTATTCTGTCGAACGGTTGAGAATGGTTTTGTCTTCTGTGAGGCACTTCCCTGACTTGTTGTGTATAGCGGACACTCGTCCTTATTTAGAGGTTGTCATGTCGTTTACAAGTTGATATACTTTCCAACTGCTTTTCTTCTGTGGGTTGTCCTCAGTGTCTTGGCGATTGCTCCTCTGTCCATGTCTCCTTTATTTTCTTCATGTTTTCCTTCATCTCCCTGCTAACTGCTTTATACTGTTTTGCTCCATCTGCTTCATTTTTCTTGTTCCTCACTTGTCGCACAAATCAAGAATGTCTGCTGTGAACCAGCGTTTTCTGATAGCGTGATGTTTGCCGAGGATCTCACTGGCAGTTTCTCTCACTGCAGAGTTGAAGGTGTTTACAGTGTATCGACGTCTGCATCCTCTTGCACATTCAGGATGGAGAGTGCTACAAATTCCCCACCTGTCAAGGCCTGAGAGCCTGTTAGACCTCTGCTACCTAGTACCTCAGGGTCCTTCAGCTTTTCGCGTCAAACCTTGTGTGCTTCTGTTTGCTGATGGTCGTCAGACGTAAACAGAAAGTCATCATCAGCAAGTCATGGTCACTTTCTACATCAACTCCCAGGAAGCTGTATGTCTTCGTGATGTCCACGCTCGACTGAAAACGTCTCTTCTCCATGATATGATCACTCTGGTTGTGGCATTGCCCATTTTGGCTGTGCCATTTCCATCTTCTTGATGCTTTGTGGTGTCCAAAAGTGTTTGCATTAGAAGGTAGTTGGAACTGGCAAACTCTAATAGTCGAGGTCTCTGTCTCGCTGTTGCACAATTTCCCGCATGTGCCCTTCCAGTTCTTGTATGCTTCTCCTATCTTGACGTTCCAGTCCTCTCGAACTACTGGGATGTGTTTCTTGGGAATTTGATCTACGACTTCCTCTAGTTAGTCACAGAAGTCTTCTGCATCGTCGTTTTCTAAAATGTGTTTGCAAAGTTGTTTTCATGTGTGTGTGTGTGTGTGCTGTGTGTGTGTGTGTGTGTGTGTGTGTGTGTGTGTGTGTGTGTGTGTGTGTGTGTGTTTGAAAAGTTGCTTGTCTTATTTTCGGATTGCTTTTTGTATTTGAGTCTAGTATTCTTTTCACTATCTAGGTAGTTCATTTAGTTTTGAAGTCACATATTATCATTACTTTTTTCTACTTCATTGAGGGCAAGATGTGAAAAAGCCTGTACTGTACTTACTCTTTTCTCTCATTAAAAAAGATTCGCTCGTTCGTTCACTGTACTCTGAGGTAAGGACGTGCACTTGTATGATAGTGATATTAAAGGGAGTTGTCCTTAGTTATACAGTGATGAACCTGCTTGAAACTGGCTGGCACCCCGTGACAGATTGACAACGTCTTTGTGAACGAGGAAACCTGCACCATGCTCATGTCTGTCCTCTCTTCCACTAAGTCCAACTTGTGGGCATAGTGAGTGGTTGTTTCTGAAAAGTTCTTCCATCGTACTTCGCAAAGTCCTAAGATGTTCCAGCAGCATCTTTCATTTCATTTGCGAGTTCTTCCAATCTTCCAAGCTTACTCTCGGCCACTCGTTTCAACATTTACCTGGAAAGAATTATGACTGACGCACTGGAAGGATATCAAGGCTCAGTAAGCATTTGTGGCAGGATAGTGACAAACCTACGCTTTGCCGATGACATCGACGGGCTAGCAGGTGAAGAGCAGGAACTAGCCAACCTAGCAGAGCGCCTTGACAAATGTTCTGCAGCATTCAGCAGTGAGATTAGCGCCGAAAAGATATAACTGATGACCAACAACACCAACGGCATTAGCACTAACATTGCTATCACGGGAGAAACACTCGAGACAGTTCAGAGCTTCAAGTACCTCGCAGCAATTGTTTCAGATATGGGATGAAAACCTGAAGTGCTCTCTAGAGTTGCGCAAAAAACAAAACAAAAAACAGCACTGCTAGCCAGACTAAAACCCACCTGAAATGGCATCACAATCAGTACGATGTACAGACTGATGCGCTCCCTGCTCATTACCATATTTCTACATGCCTGTGAGACGTGGACTCTGAAAGCTGAACTTGAGAGAAGGATTCGGGCATTAGAGATGAAATGCTTCCGCACGATCCTTGGCATCTCATATAAAGACCACATTACCAACTTAAAGGTCCAGGCCAGAGTAAGGCAAGCCACTAGACCATACGGAGACCTGCCTGCTGTCCACAGTGAAAAGAAGGAAAATCAGATGGTATGGCCATGTATCAAGATCAACAGGACTTGCCAGAACCATTCTACAAGGAACAGTGCGAGGAGGCAAAAGGAGAGAAGACGGAGGAAGAGATGGGAGCACAACATCAGTGCATGGACTAGCCTCACACTCAGCAACTGCCTAATAACGTTTGAGAACCGTGACGAGTGGAGGAAGCTGGCTGCAAAGTCTTCTGTGACGCACCAACGGTCTTCAAGACTCCAGGATAGGTGATTGGTGACAGATGACATGCGATTTGAATTTTCAATCAGGATTTATGACACATAAATAATGTAGTTAACGGCAATGATTTTAGCTCAGATTTTAAAAATAGGAAGAGCAGTCTGCAAGTGTCACGCATACTTGCAGAGAAAGTTTTTATTTTCGCTTTTCTTTTTCAAAATACTTTTTCTTCCAATAACAAGCAAAACATAGTATTCTAACTGCTCTCATGCCTATGTTACGCTTGTACCGTGGGCCACATGTCTAAATCCCGTTTTCTGCTGCCATTTTGATGTATTTTCACAAAATATCGAAAACTGCACTTGCGTTTGTTGATCTTGGTGCTTTTTTGATGATCATAGCATATTTTCCCATTAGAGCTCTGCAGCCTGAGATTTAACAGTTTAGAAGTAAATAAATGGAAGTGGTGTCTCCCCCAAAATTAACCAAGAGCAGAGAATGACGCAAATACATGTATTAGAAGTCAATGCCTCTCATCGTTCTGCACGATTATTCATGAGGAAGGAGTTAAGAGAGAGAGAGAGAGAGAGAGAGAAGAGAGAGAAGGAGAGAGAGAGAGAAGAGAGAGAGATAGAACAGAGGAAATTAAATGTTCGATATATAAGACAGATCAAACTATATAATCGCTTTCAAGTGTTTCACGTTATCATTACCATAAGCAAGACGTAAGTATAATGTAGTAACAAATAATAACAATAATGAAACTATCGCACTTATAACAGATACAATAATACATCATATGTAAGCCCAAGCCCACAACTGTACCTCAACCATGCCTCCCATCCTACTTTCCTGGACTATTATGGCATGACTTGCATTTATCTGACCATGGATATTGGCAGCCGTTCTCCATTCGTGCAATACAAGAGAAGACAAATCTACAGCACCACCCTCCCCCTACGGCATTACAAGTTATCAACTTATAGATCCGAATTTTCCTTGTATACTAAACGCGGATGAAAGATTAAAATGTCTGAGAGAGTGTTCTCTTAACACAAGTCCTCTTTAAAATCCTTAGCTGAAATTAACAAAGCAAAAAACTACAAACGAGATATCAGTTGTCAAGCACACAAACTGAATTAGTTTCAAAGTGAGGTGACTGCAGCCGGACATCGAAACAAATTTGAAAGAGAAATTATAACTATTCCACCGGATGAAAGGAACAAACTATAAGACAAACCACCACGCATTTCGACTTCTTTGGTCTTCTTCAGGCAGGATAAACAACATTCAGGACAATGGAAATGAAGAACGAGCAATTATGTATCTCCTCAAATTGGGTGCAAAATGGTTGTTGTATGAAAACGAGATCATTGGAATGGAGAAAATGCGAGTTAAAATAACAATGATGGTAATGATAATAAAGATAGCAGTACTGATAATCATCATCATCATGACAGAAATATGAAAAAAATAATAGAGGGTAACTACCACTTTTGGTAAGAATATAACGATAGTAATTGTAGTATTAATAGTGGCGATACAGACAGAAGGGGAGAAAGGAAAAACAGAAATCGTATTTTGTAAGAGCAAAGTAACGAATCGAATTGAACTAACAAGTTACAAAACATACAGAACCACCACCACAATATCAACAACAACAACAATGAACTCGTATTGATAAACACACACCAGTTTTACGAGGTGTATGGTTATTCAGATCTGTTAACAGAGAGACAGACAGATAGACAGACAGAGACACAGGGAGAGACAGAGAGCAAGAGACACACATAAACACATATCTCAGCCTCCATGAGTCAGCCATCCTCTCATCGCCTTCCGCCTCTCTCTTTTCATAGTTCGTGGTGAAAGAACCTGTGAGTGTGGTGTGTGTGTGTGTGTGTGTGTGTGTGTGTGTGTGTGTGTGAGCCTGTGTGTGTGCCTGTGTGTGTGTGTATGTGCATGCAATTGTGTGTGCCTGTGTGTGTATGTACATGTGCGTGTGTGTGTGTGTGTGTGTGTGTGTGTGTGTGTGTGTGTGTGTGTGTGTGTGTGGTGTGTTTTGAAGAGTAGGAGAACGAAACAGATTCTCTGTGTACGCAAAGAATACCACGAACGACACATCCGATCACCACAGGCCATGTTATGAGAGAGAGAGAGAGAGAGAGAGAGAGAGAGAGAGAGAGAGAGAGAGAGAGAGAGGGAGGGGTGGGGGGGAGGGAAGGAGGGAAGAAGGACATGGAAAGAGAGAGTTAGCATAGTGGTAAGAAGTTAGCCTAACAAGTTCAGCTTAGCGAAGACGGAAGTGATCATTCACAGTTTTACTTCCGTTCATTATGCAAACGGAACAGACCCTCTTGTACTCATACCGGGAGCAGCCGGGAGTAGCAGCAGGCGCCTGTAGTTTCCATTCCGGGAGCTACCGGGATTCGTCTGTAGGAATTTTCCATCACGCACTGACCATCGCTTAACACACGCACAGTCGCTGACAGTAACTAGGAAGACTCAGGCATGGTCCAATCATGTATTGGCACTATTTTTGGGTGGTTGAACCGCGTGTTTTCATTGAGAAAAGGAAGGGAACAAAGTTAGTGACTTTGTGAATGAAACTGACCGACTTTCACAATGGCTGCTTTCGCGTTTGCTACGAACGATGAAGAAATGATCGACTACTCACAAGAGGAGTTAGATCAGATTATTGTCGAAGTGGAGAAGTTTGAAAGAGAGTTGGAAAATGAAAGTGATGTAGATGTAAGAGTGGTGATGAAGAAGACAGTGAGGAAAGTGACCCGGAGTACGATGTTTCGCTCGCCTCACTGCAGACAACATGGCGTCCCGCGACACGTGGCATGGCAGAAGTCAGGCAGTTTCAGGAACCCACTGGACCGGCTCACTCGTTACCCGACAATGCTACACCACTTGATTTTTTTCTTTTTGTTTGTACCTCTTTGTTTTTTAAGACTGCTGCCGATGAAACTAACAGGTATGCGAGAAAAAACAAGCTGCAAAGGGCGCACCTGACCCTCTTTGGTTCGATACCACACCTGAAGAAATGTAAGTCTATCTTTCTCTGTTGATTATGTTGGGGGTAAAGTGTCAACTACGTCTGTGGTGCTAATGGTCTAGTATAGGTGTTCTTTCTGTCAAGTGCCCTTTGCTGACCTAACAATGGTTGTTTTCGCGACTATCACAGCCAAAACATAGCCCAACAGTAATGCAGCTGTGATGTTTATTTTTGTTCTGCATACCTTTGTTTTTCAGTGACTGTGACTGTGACATTTAGTTGTGAGTGTGTACAGTGACACTGTGTTGTGCAACTGAAGACTGTGGACATATATAATCAGCTGTAGTTTGTAGAACTGCAAAGGCTGATGAAAACTCTACAACATATAGAGTATTGGGTAGTGACTGAGTTCAGTATTTTGTGTGACAAGTGACAAGTTTGATATAACACTGGTGGGACAACCAGTGGGACCTGTACTGCCAGGCAGCAGATGGATCACGTCAGATAGGCCTCAGATTTCATCTTACACTAACAAATTCCATCAACATGGTGATTGTGCATGCTTGCATGCTGTAATATTGACTGTCATAAATGTCACGTGTCTGGTGACAATTTGGTGACAGTGACACGACCTATATCTCTAAGACAGACTAAATATGGTACAAATTACAGTGCATGATCTTATAAAACTGCCTGCCAATTTTTTCTCTTAGAGGTTCACACACATTCCCCATAAGTTATTAATCACACATACCCCTTTTAAGGCTGAAACCTGTAAAAGAATCTAAAATCAAGGTGAAGTTTGCAGTCAGAGAAACTAAGCACATGAGGGTCCATTTATGCGGTCTTCCTACAGTCATCCACCAATGTCTCACTCTGCTTTGTAAAATTCTGAGGAAAGAGACATTGCGAACTCCCATCAAAAAGTGTTTATTTGGTGTCATCAACCTCTGCTGATGTTGTTTGTGACAAAATTCGCTGTCCATATGCAAAGCATTTACACCAGAAAAAAGTGTACTTCTGGAGAAGTATTCGTGCATGCAACTGGATCTGTACTGTATGTTCGATTTACGGCTTTTTTGTCCACATTTTGTACATTACTGTGTGATCTTTACATACCTCTTCAAAGAGGTTCAAAAATATATGGCTAAACCATCGGAATCTGTTCTTTTTGTGCCAGCTTTTCTCTTCCAACCCTCAACATCCCAATACCACAAGAGCCCCACCCCCACCCCCCTCCTCTCTCTCTCTCTCTCTCTCTCTCTCTCTCTCTCTCTCTCTCTCTCTCCATTTTCCATTCCCTTTTATAAAAAAACGCATGTATGTTGTTTATTGAGATGTTTTACCTGATATCCAAGTGGCGTTGAATCCATGGAAATTTACGCTGCCATCAGTGACAAACTCTACACGCATACTGTTTCCAGTTGATTTCACGGTGAAGGGAGTCATGAGACGACCACAAATGTGATCCAGCAGAGGAGCTGAGACATCCGTCCCGTCCCTGATCTATGTGAGACAGCAACGTTAGGACACATGTTACCGCTTACTGGGGAGGGGAACAAAGACACACACACACACACACACACACACACACACACACAAGAGACAGATAGGAAGACAGACAGACAGAGATAGACAGACATATAGATAGACAGATATTCAGACAGACATGACAAATAGAGATCGAGACTGGGGGGCGAGCGATCGGTAGGGGAGGGGGTGGGGGGGGGTTGTTGGGGCTGGAGTGGAGAGAATAAGAACGACAGGATAACAGAGAAAGGCAGCGTGTAAAAGATCGGATATAGAGACAAGCATAGAAACAGTAAGATAGAGAAACCCGACATACGTTGCAGCAAAGCCCAGGATCGATAGAAAAAAATCATTGTAATTCAATAACATCTATCTGAGATATGCTGTCATGGATTATTATATTTGTATTTGAAAGGAAAGGCAAAATGCAGGCCACTTGGTGCAAGCATGCTTTGGTGAAAGTGGGACAGAGCGAAGAGCTAAATTTTGTCACTTCTGTAAAGTGCCGAGATCGGTTTGCAAACGCAACTAAACTCTCGCCAAAGACATTAGGCCAAACTCTTTGAATATGGACATCCAACTTCATGTTTCTTATTACCAGTTTTTCTCAACAATGGTAAAATTAAGGTTCTTGTCTGAACGGCAGGTAAATATTTCAAATATTTCATTCTCACGCGGTTCCAAAAATCCTCACCTCCAGAAAGTCAAAAAAACAAGTGCCGTTCTCCATCTCAAAGTGGTGGAAGGTGAGACGTACAGTATGGCCGGAATGGGCAGTGATGATCCAGGTACACTTAACGTTGTGCGGATAAGGGTCAGGAAAAAGGGGAGACTGCAATTCTCCAGACCCCTCATGATTTCCGCCGCAATATCCTGAAGACATTTGGAAAAAATCAACCTTACATGCAACAGCGTATGTCCAAGAACGCTACAATTCAAATGGAATAAGTGAAAAGATGTATGTCCTATTAAGTAAAAGATTCTAATTCTGCGTCGGTTACATACAAAATCATGGAAGCTATTTTGTTTGTGACATAGAAAAATAAGAAAGTTAATCTGTCGACAATATTCAAGCACAAGAAAATTGTTTTGCACATGGTTAATTTGTTGAAGATGAGTAATTTGGTGATGGCAAACTGGCAAGAGGAAGCCGATTTGTTGAGAACAGAGAGACACAAGATGGGAGATTTTTTTCCAATAACGTACAGTCACGTGAAAACCGATCTGTTGATGACATACACACACAAGACTTTTGATCTGTCAATGATATACAGGCGCAAGAAAGCTGATTTTTAGAACATGACATCAGTCTCTATTCACGCCCAAATAGAGTTCATTTGAGAATGCATGACGTAGATAATGTCATGTCGTGTTCTACCTTAACAATGCCTTCTCAATCCTAGCAACGCTTTTAAGGTTAGGAATGTTCTCATTGTTGCCACCATCTCAATTTCACCGACGATCTCTACATAGATAATAAACTCTACGCTGGTAGTAATCTCATTTAAATATGATGTCAATGGTAGCAATGGTCTTAACGCTAATTGTGCTCTCAATTTCAGTATTGTTCTCAATATAAACAATGCTGTCAATGTGTATAATAATCTCAGTGTTAGTGATCATCACTAATCATCATTAGTATTCGTAATAATCATTAGTGTTTGTAAGATTCTCGGCGCTAGAATGCTTTCAATTTTAGCAATGGTCTCAGTGTCAGTAATGAACGTCAGCATAAAGAATCTCGTGACGTCTGAGGCATGGATTATGCGAAGACTGTTGGTCAGCAGACCAGAACGACATGCCACAATCATTACCGGGATGGTTGGCTCTTATCGCACTGACATCACAGCCCTAATTGAGACCAACATGCAGGTGGAAACAACCAGTCGATGTCGCCGGAGATTACACTTCTTAGTGCAGTCAAAAGCTTTAGGTCGCCCCCAAAACGTCTGGCGGTGGTTTTGCCATCTACAAGCCTGTCCGGAAATCTGGAAATCCTGCCTCAAGGAATCGACGACCGCCTTATGGTCTTGCGCGTTAGGTTAGCCTGTGACTGTTCTTCCACTGTTATCAGTGCCTACATTCCATTGATAACAAAATCTGATGTCAAAGAAGCCTTCTATGAGGACCTGAACCATTTTCTGCGTGAAGTCAAACACAACGACAAGCTCATCATTCTTAGGGATTTCAGTGTTCCAGTAAGCATGGACTGCTTCTCCTCGCTGAACATCCTAAATGCCTCTGTCCATGACTTCCCACCCCTAGATGTTAGTAACATTGCTTCCCTTTTTCACAAACCTCCCAGCCATTGGACTCCCAAACCTGATGCCTTTCCCTCTCTGGACTACTATACTGACGTCTGCACCAACCAGATCTGCCAGTTAAAACCTAAGCCCCTTCGCCATTCCAACCTCAGCCCTGCAGAACAGACAGCCCTACAGGAACTGAAGGACCGGACAGACATTGTGATCAAGCCTGCGGATAAAGGTGAAGCAGTTGTGGTGTGGCGGAGAGACTTGTACATCCAGCAAGCCAGGTCACAGCTGTCCAACACTGCCTTCTACAGCCCAGTCCCCAGATGTACAACCAAGCCGGACAACGCCTTGGTTAGAAAAGCAATCAAGACCTCTATCAACGAAGGTCGTCTTCCATGTGAGGCTCAATTTGCTGTGGTCCAAGAACCCAGAGAGCCCCTGTTTTACCTCCTGCCCAAAATTCACAAGGCTAACACACCAGGACGCCCTATAGTGTCTGCCTGCTCCTGCCCCACAGCACTCAACTCTGACTTTCTGGACAGTGTGTTTCAGCCACTCGTGTCAGCACTGCCCACTTATGTGAAAGTCACCACACACGCCCTCAATCTCCTGGAGGACTTCTCCTTTCCAAACGGCTGTACAGAGAGGCATTGTGTTCACCATGGACATTGTCTCTCTGTATACTAACATCCCCCACAATGACGGCCTACAGGCAGTACGCCATTTCCTCCAAAGGAGTGCCCTGAACCTCCCCATTCCCACCATCCTGCGCCTCACTGAACTGGTCCTCATCCTGAACTCATTCGCCTTTGATGGGGACCACTTTCTGCAGCAGAGCGGAGTGGCCATGGGGACCAAAATGGGTCCTAGCTTTGCATGTCTCTTTGTGGGCTATGTGGAAGAACAAGCCTTGAGCCAGTATACAGGTGAGAAACCCGATTTTTACAGGCGGTTCATTGACGACTGTCTCGGACTGGCCTCCTGTTCCAAAGATTCCCTCAATCTGTTCGTGAACTTCATGTCCAGCTTCCATCCGGCTCTGAAATGCACCCACTGCATCTCAGATTATTCAGTCTCTTTTCCCGACATTCAGATCACTATCCTTTCTGACTCCAACAGCCTTTCTACCAGCATTTACTACAAGGACACCGACTCTCACTCATACCTTTTGTATACCTCCAGCCACCCTCGGAAATGCAAGGATAGCATTCCCTTCTCCCAGTTTCTTCGACTTCGCAGGCTGTGCAGCAGTGACGCTGACTTCCAGCACCAGGCTGAACGGATGAAGTCCTCCTTCCTGACACGCCAGTACCCCCAGCAATTGGTCCAGACAGCCTTTGAGCGTGCCATTGCCATTCCTCGCAGTCAGACGTTGACTTTTGCTGATCGTTCAGACGATCAAGCAGACCGTACAGTGGCTGTGCTCACCTTTCACCCTCACAACCTCCCTGTCCGCAACATCTTTCTCAACAACTTCCACCTCCTCCAACCTGACCCCAAACGGAAAGAAACCTTCCCAAAACCACCCTTGATAGCCTTCAAGAGAGACACAAATTTGAGGGACCATCTAGTGCGTGCCTCTGTCTGCAAGGCGAGAGCACAATCCCTGGGCACACACCCATGCACTTGCAAAGAGTGCAAGACATGTCCATTCATTGACAGCTGCACCACAGTTGCTGGTCCATCTGGCCAGTCCAGGGTCCTAGCAAGCTTCAACTGTCAATCTGCAGACCTGGTGTACGTCATCACTTGCACCTTGTGTTCAAAGAAATACACTAGGGAGACATACCGCAGCCTGAATGAGCGTTTTTCTGAGCACCTTCGCTCAATGCAGCTGGGGTATGAAGATCCCGTGGGTTCTCTCTTCAACAGCCCCTACCACAACTTCACCCATGCAGGAGTGGCTGCTGTCTGGCAGAACCGGTCCAATGGACTCTATCGCCTCTTTATGGAATCATCTATCATTGCACGACTTGGGACCCTCATCCCTGCCAGCCTGAACACCAGAGAGTGACAGCAGCTGAGCTTCAGGCACCTCCTCCCTTCTCTACTAAACCCTTCCCCCCCACCCCCCTCTTTTTTTCCTTCCTTTTTGAACAGGCCTTCTTGCTTTCCACTTTAACTTGTTCATGATTCCTACTCACTGCTTAACCCCAATTAACTTCCTTTTGTCTCTGAGCTCTGTTCATTCCTTCTTCTTCTTCTTTTTATTGTCAGTCCCCATATAAGATCTGTCTCTGTCACCCACTAACTCAACTCTAAGCCTGATGACAGCTCTATGAGCAGAAAGCTTGCTTGGTTTCCTTCTTGTTCCCCCGATCACCATACTCAAGCCCTGGTGAGTGTACTCTTCCACCATTTTCTCATCCTTGGGTGTCATCACACTGGGCAACGCAAGTGACATGTTCAAAAGTACATGGATGCACGCTCTTTTAAGGTAGTGGCATATTTTATCATACGTCAGAGAGACAGACATGACGCGTACATTGAAAGCTGTACAAGGAGGGCTGAATGTTTGTGTGATCAATACCTGCTCTGGGGCAATGATGAACATTCAGCTGGTTGAAAGGAAACAATCAGCCTGAGAAAACCCCTTAGAGAAGCCAAACATTGAACATTGTCTGTGTGTACTCCTGAGAGGTGTTGCTACAAGGGAAGACCTGGAAGTCCCTGATGCCTCGTGAATCTGTAGGAAACAACGTAGAAGAAAAATGGCAACCCTGCAAACACCTGACAGTGCCATACCAGATGCCGTGGGCTTTGAGCAGTGGAAACACGCATACTGGTCTGATGAAAATGATAAGATCAACAAAGTCAGTGACAGCCTTCACCGACCCCATGGGAACGATCTCAGTGATAGGACCCCCAAGGAAAAGAACCTAGACCATCAGCAAGCAAAGCAACACCAACAACAGAAACTCCTGCACTTGAAGAACTATCAGAGGGAAAAGAAAGCAGATGTACAAGCTGCAACAAAACAACAAGCATTCCACCATTACCATCATACCCTTGTGTATGATCCTAAGGCATCTAACTCGGCTCCCATTTGTTCTTCTAATCAGTCTACACGGCTGACAGAGAAGAATGGCATAAGTAAAAGCTGGGCAAAGCACTTCCACGTATCTTGAACAGTCATCCATATAAGAAAACAAGATTGCAGTTTGATGCAACTAAAAGCAAACGAATCTCTTGAAACAGAAAACTCCAGTGTTATGAATGTTGTCGGTTCTTTCAATTCTGCGTGTGGTGGAGCTTGTAAAAAGCCCACTGTTGCAGTCCTGTTTTTAATAATATGGAGCTCCTGAGCTGGACTCACAGTGGCCAGTAGTAGGAAGAGGAACGATCTGCCTCTTCACACTTTTACTAAGTTTTGTCACGTCATCTGCCGCCGTGGCGAAATGGCTGGCATGGCGGACTCCAGGCTTGGAGGTCGTGGGTTCGATTTCCATCAGTGCCATGTATTTGTGAGATTTTTGTGCCCCGACCAGTTCCTAGCCAGGTTTGGATATGTTATGGGCTCAACTGGGAAGACTGGGACCACACAGTGGAGTTTCATCATCTTAATGCATGCATCTCTGACAGTGTTGCTTGAATTTCCTTTCAAACACTGCAGGTGTCTGTAGTTATGACGCCTGGCTGACGCCGTTAACTGCTCTCCGTTATTCCTGGAGTAGTTTGTGACATCGATGGTGTGTTCATGTCAGGGTGTACCCATGACGAACTTTGAAGGAACTCATGGAAGACTTCAAAATGCAGGAGATGCCCTGACAATAAAATCAGTGTGCTTTCAACTTTTGCACTGCTAAATTCTTGGGGCATATTATATCTGCTGATGGAATACATATGGATATTGCAAAAGTAGAAGCTATACAGAACTTTCCTCGGTGAAATGGTAGGACGTTCTCACAGACGAACTTTGAAGGAACTCATGGAAGACTTCAAAATGCAGGAGATGCCCTGACAATAAAATCAGTGTGCTTTCAACTTTTGCACTGCTGAATTCTTGGGGCATATTATATCTGCTGATGGAATACATATGGATATCGCAAAAGTAGAAGCTATTCAGAACTTTCCTCAGCGAAATGGTAGGACGTTCTCACAGATGTCTTCGTTGACAGGCAAAATACGGATTTTTTTTTGCATATCTTGTAACGTTATAACTAATACCTTGATGGACACATTAGATTCTTTAATTACATCTTTGTGAGTAGTTAAAATGTCGTACTAACATCTCTATGGATATACTGGCACGTGCTTCATAACACTTTTGGAGATATATTGGACGTCCTTACTAACGTTTTTATGCGCAAGTAAGAACAACATTGCTGTCGTTCTTGCAGATACATTAAAATGTACTTGCTGGTGACTTTTTGGACATGTTACAGTATTTTCACTGACGCCGACAGGCTACTACGGCCTTTTTGGCGTCTTTGTATATGTATTAGAACACTGTCACTGCTGCGTTTCTAGAAATTAAGGACATCCCTACTGTTGCCTTTGCGGACATGTTAAAATGTCCTGACGTCTCCTTTGCATGTTAGAAACTGAAATTTAAGTGGTAGAATAATTTACAAGAAACTACCAACTGCACTGTGGAAAAGATGACTGGCCAGCTTTTCAACAGACCGCTGAGAAATAGGATTTCCCGAAGTGAATTAGAATCCGAAATCTGCAACACATTTCAACAACTTCTAATGGCGAATAACTCGTCTAATTTCTGAACAATTAATTTGAATGTGTTCAACTGCAAATTTTACACGTATGCAATTGATTTCTTTGCAAAATTTGGTAGATGGAGCATTTCAAAATTATATAAACTCAGAACTGCTGCTAAGTCGACTGGTAATAAAATGGGATTACTTTGTCGGAATGGATAAAAAGCTGCGGACTTTCGTTTGTGATAGCTGGCAAGATAGTTCATCTATGTCAAAAATATTTCTTGATCTCTGTTTTGCAAGACATCACCATGGCTGTTATGAATGCTCCCAACAATCAAGAATGTTCGTTCCTTTTATTTCAACGCACTGGATTAAATGTCTTTGTTAAAAAAAAATTAAGTTCAATGAAATGCTGATGACATTCACTGCAACATGGAAATACAAACCACAAAATATAAAATACTGAGCTAATCCAATGCTACATCAACCAAAAATGACAAGGCCTATGCGTTTTGCTGTGAAAATCCACAAACCTCTTCCAAGATGATAATATTTCTCAGTCTTCAAGGACGGGATACGAAACCCGGAACCTGCATGCCGATTTTCCAGCACAGAACCTCTGTGTCAATCTAACGGCGATTGAGCTAAGTTTGTACTAAACGGTTCCCCGAAGATGGAGTACGGCTGCCTTAATGGCGGGATAAAAAAAAACGGTCATACACACAAAACTTCATTCCATTTGTTGGGTAGATGGGATTAATACTTGTCTGTCCATATAGGGAGTGTCCGCAGGAGTATCAGCCTGCGTACGCTGAAGAAGAAGTACTAAACGGGTTTTGACTGACGCATTAAAAAAAAGCTTTAGATTTTCATCCATTTTCATATTGTTATGATGTGTATCTAAGTTAGCTCTTGTTCACTTCCGTAATGGTCAGGGTGGAATGTTTACAACAGTAGAAACTTTTTTTTTTTTTTTTCAAGTGTTTATTTATTTTTTGTTATCTTTGCGCTATTTTAAAAGTCCTAGTCAGATTTTACTTTTAATTCCATTTCAGCAGACCTTTATACTTCACTTGCTCAATGAATATAGTTTGCTGGTGCTAACTTCTCGTTTGATCAAAGGGTGAAACTCCTGCCAATCTGTAGGATTCTCATGTATTTGTGTGAAATGGAATGACTCTAGCTTGTGGGATTTCTTTTCAAAATCTGTAATTTCTTCAAATACGTTTATGGAGCAGAGAAAAAGACTTCTTGACCATAAATCATTCTAATTCTAATGACGGCAGCAGCAATGCACACCAGAGCTTTAGAAATCTTACCGCAAGGAGTTTTGCTGACAATTTTCAGAAAGTTTAATCTTTTCATGGTTTAGATAATACCGTTTCACGTTTCACTGCTTCAGTTAAACTTTGGAATTTTAATTTCAATCCAAAGAATTTGCAGCTGTGTTTAATACTAATTTTTTTGCATTATGCTGAGATTTCGGCGCAATCATAGGAGTCTTTTCAAAAGAATATTCTCAGCCGTTTGCCTTCATGCACATATTATTGTGCCCACTTACGTTTCATATATGTACATACTGAATGTACTGAACGTAACACAGCCCTGTTCTTTCCTCACGGGAACGTTTATACAAATTACTTCAACATCAGCTAACTGAACAATGTTCCTAGATTTAGCAAGAAATGTCACTAAATCACACGGCATTAGATAGTACATGAGCTATCATAGGTACTTGAAATATCACTATATCAACAGGTCTACACGAAGACAGAAGATGACCTTTTACTATGACATTTCGCCTCTCAACAGTGATTCTGTGCATTCGTATACTCACTAGTCGAACCCATATGTTGAAGTTGAAATATCAATATTAATGCCAAATACGATCCTATGTTGCTGGGTTTTTTTTTCAGGGCATGCTAGAACGTCCCTACTTACATATGTGTATACATGTCAGGACGTCTTCTACGGCTTCTTTCTGGTCATGTCTGAACGTCAACTCTATCGCCTTTGTGCAAATGTTTGAAAGTTCTTTATGATGTCTTTGCGGACATTTTGAGACGTCTTGCTGTCTTTCGAGATGTATTAAAATGTTTTCACTGATCTCTTTGTTTTTGACATTATGACGCCCAAGCTGCCTGTCAGGGCATGTTACGGAGTCATTTCTGATTTCTTTCTGGACATGTTTTGACGTGCCTACTACAAATTTGAGGATGTTGGGATGCTCTTACTATCCTTCTACGCATATGTGGTCGACTGTGCTGATGTTCTTGTTGCATGCTACAAGGTCCTTGTTGATGTATTTTGGGTCACGTTAGGACCTGCCTTTTTTACTGTCTTTCTTCATATGTTAGGATGTCCTCACTGACTTTTTTCTGAACATTTAATGATATGCTTGCTGGCGTCTTTACAGGCAAGGAAATAATGCACTGGAATATGTACCTATGACTGGAATATGTACTTAATACATAGGTGGCGGTCAACGTGTGGTTTATGTTGTTTTACTATTACTCTCGCCTGCCTAACTGACGCACAAGGCCTTTTCAGGGCTGTCAAACCCATCGCAAAAAGATCATATCTTCAACAAGTCAAATTATGTAAAAAGAAAACATACTTAAATAAGACCAGCCGCCATGGTGAAATGGTTAGCATCGTGGACTCCCTGCTGGGACCTGTGGGTTTGATACTCATCAGAGCCATTTATTTGTGGGATTTTTCTGTCCCAACTTATTCATTCCCAGCGTTAAGTGGACTGTTGTTGTATGGATGTTGTACTGTTCTCAAGAGGGAAAGCTCATCCATGCTGGATCCAACACTAAGCAATCATTGTCGTCAATAAGGGTCTTAGTTGCAGGTGCCCTGCGAGTCGTATGTTAAAATGAGAACAGGCACCACTGAACATTGCTGAAGTGACTCAACAGCAATGCAGTGTCTCCTCTGAAAGGGCTCCTCATGATGACTTCACATTGACTGCTCCCTGTGCTGTGGATTGCCGGTGTAACGAAAAGTTTTAACTCCCCGAATGGTTTAACTCCCAGGGAGTTAAACTGTTCATATGTAAATTTTAACTCCCCAGGAGTTAAACTAGAATGACTCCCACCCTGTGCCAAAAAACTCCACTCAGTAAAACTTCAAAATGTTCTCAAATCTTTTTTGTACAAGTCTCAACAAATTCTTGAAACATTAAGGGGGAGTCATTTTGTACATATATCAGACTGAACTCCCACCCTGTAACAGAATGACCCCCCTGGGAGTTAGTACAGATTAACTCCCGGGAGTTAATCCAGGCGTGTAAAAGTTTTACTCCCTGCCCACTAAGGGGAGTCAGTTTTTCACAGTTTAGAATAACTCCCATGGGAGTTAATGTGTACACATGTTTTCTGACTCCCAGGGAGTTACTCTGTAACAGAGGGGGAGTTAATCTGATCATGACTAAGATGACTCCCCACCCACCTATTCCCAGGTGTCTTTCGGTAAGAGAATGGAGAAGGGGATTTAATGTTCATGATCACCATCATCATCATAGGGAAAGGAAATGTCCGTGTACATATTCATGTGCTCATTTATGCATGTCCTTGATATTTTACTATGCCTTTTTGTATATAATCTGTATGTAAAGTCTGTATATACATGAATTAATGGTTTGATGCCTTTGGTAGAAATACTGTACCTTCAGTCTTTGGCGTTCTCTCTCTCTCTCTCTCTCTCTCTCTCTCTCTCTCTCTCTCTCTCTCATGGAATCTATGCGACTATCAAACAGTCACCCATAAGTGTAGGCCATTACACTCAAATGGTGTAGAAATGGAAATTTTTCAATTTTTCATTGTGTCATGCCGCCAAATTAGGGAGTGGGGGGGGCGGGTTGAGAGGGTAAGGAAGGTGGGGAGAGAATGACGAGTAGTCGCGACGTGACGTAAAATTGTTTGTATTGACTCGCTACATCTGGGAGAGAAGGAAGCAGAAAAAGGGTTGGCATAGATCTGATATTTGTGTGTGACACATGGGATAGAGAAAGGGGGGGGGGGGGCGGGGGGGGGCCTGTTTTTGTACAATTTGTACAAGAGGGTGGCTGCTTGGGACCGATCTGATGAAGTTGTCAAGTGACTCGTCACAGGTGTGGTGGTGTGCGTGTGCCAAGCTAAAAATGAAAGTCGGCCAGCCAATCAGAAAAACACACATTTTTCAATAAAATTCAGGACACGTGACTAATCACAGAAACCAATAATATCGAAGGAAACAATTCTACCTGACAAGTCTTGATCTGGCAAGTTAGTGTAAGAACAAACACACATACACATTTCGAATATATATATATATATAAGATGCATGGGTGGTAGCGAGGAGTGGATGGTGGGTGGTGGGTGGGAGTCATTCTGGTGTATGTCAGGATAACTCCCCTGGAGTCAAACTGAAACACAGAGGGAGTTAGTTTTTTATATTCTAGTTTAACTCCCAGGGAGTTAAAATTTACAAATGAACGGTTTAACTCCCGGGGAGTTAAACCATTCGGGGAGTTAAAACTTTTCGTTACATCGGTGCTAGGGCTGTAACGAGACAGGCCAGGCTGTGTCTGGATGGAGGAGCGTGGGGAGGATCGAAATTACAGGCGTGGGTGCAATGCCACTGAGGTGCTACAGACAGCAAAAAGAAAGAAACAACGCTAAGCAATGTTTGACATGGTACCTGAACCATTGATGTCCTTAACGGCAGATAAGACATGGCTGTGCTGAGAGTATCATCCGTTCCGCATGATTTCTTACTCCCAGATTAAAAAAAAAAAAAATTGTAACAAATTAATGAAGAAAAGAACATTGAAATTTAACAAGAAATAGTATAAAGTCCTACGGCTAAACAGACGCTGTAGAATTGAGTCAGCACCAACCCTGGACAGTATATAGGCCAACAATTTTCACAATCACAGTCCCCCACCCCTCCACCCACTAAAAATGATAGCATATTATAATATGTGACCAGGAACACGTTTTGAAAAAAAAATCCAGACCAATGACAGAAGAATGGTTCATAAAGTCAAAGAGAAAAAAAAACAGACAAAAAAGAATGCAGAGGCAAAGAGGGTGACAGGACAGACGTAGTTACTAACACAGATTAAACAGAAGACTGGAAAGCTTTTAGTTCTGAAATAGCCCTCTGTCATCACAGGTTGACCAAGGTCAAGACTTCTATACCTATGTAAGTACAAAAAGTCAGCAGTTCACCTCGTACAAGACGTTCGTAGGTTATCTGGAATCCACCATCGACGATGTGGTCATTGGTAACAAAAACAATGTCGAAAGGTGTGTAGAGCGTCACATTCCAGGGGTCAATTGCCCCACAGAATCGTTCCGAATACGAATACCCGCTGATCTGGAAACATTACAAGAAAGTGTGAACATAGTTTTCATAGAAAAGTATATATATATATATATATATATATCGTCTAGGATGTGAAGAATCATATATGAGAAAAGCACAAGAAAACACACAGGTTGTTTGCCAGTTACTTAAAAGTACTAAAGAAATGGAAAGGGATCCTGACTGCTTCAAACACTTCTACCATTTTTCTGTCGCACAACAGCTTAGAAGACACAGTTAAGAATGGCCAGATGATAAAACCAGCACAGAAATTCAAATGCAGGTAGAAAAAAAAAACTCGAGGAAGGGGGGGGGGGGGGTCGGTCCTAATATACAATGACGGTTCAGTCATCGATTATTAACTGGGATGGGGATACAAGGTGAAGCAAAATGGCCAAACAATCCAGAAAGACGATGGTGCTTAACTTCCACTCTAATGATAGCGATAGAAGCAGTGACACAAGCAGTCCACTGACTTTCATCCACCGACAAATTTTGAACTCAAGAAGCCATAATACTGATCATCTCCATGAACCTGCTTCAAAAACTAATAAGTGGAATAGGATGCTGTGATTGGCATGAAGAAATAGGCAGCCTTCCATTACAAAATCTCTTGTGGATGTTCTACCTTCGACATGTAGATGTAAAAGGAAATGAGAGCCGACACACTGGCAAGCACGGCGAAAATGACAGCTGGACCGATCTGACATGATAGAAAACTTAAAAGAATCATGTCAACAAACAAGACCAAAGCCTCCATCACTGACTATCTTTCAGCACATCGAGACTAAAAGGAAGACCAAGAAACATCATCAACAAAACAAATACTAAAATAATCTCAAGACCAACAGGACAAATACTTCTAGAAAGTGAAGAAGACAGACAATGATACTTAAGCCCGAGAATACCGCTAAGGACCATATAAGGACAGTCACCTCGTTGAAGGTAACTGCGAAGTCGGATTAAATAAAAACAAACAAACAAAACTGCACAACTCATTAAAACTGATTTTTCTAAAAACACACCGAAATTCCTTTCAAATCTTTTTTGTCCGTAAGACCTGAGATCAGATTAGGTGGTTTCCGGATGGACTGATTAGTCAACAATAGAATAGTTGTGGAAAACACACTGTTCTTTGGCCAAAAGGCCATCGATTTCCAGCTTCCTCATCAGACGAGAGTTGAGAATCTTTTCCATTAGTTTACAAAAGCAACTGGTCAGAGTCAATAATTCAAAGAATTGGTGATGTCTTTTGCACGCATGATGAGGGCTTTCTCCAGGAGAGTGTAAGGAAATCTGCGGTCTACACATAATTGTACACTTTGAGAAGTGTCTGGGGACAGCTTCCTGGTAGATGTTCCAGAAGTTGGTACTGAAGGTCATCAAGGCCAGAAGCAGAATCTCTACAGGTTTGAAGAGCTGATTTCAGTTCATTAATTGTAAATGGCAGATTGCAGACTTCAGTCTTATCTGAGGAAAATGGACAGGCAGATTTTTTTCACTTCTTTGTTTTTTTTCTAAAAAGCAGATAATTTGGTTGTGGATGATGAGTTTTGTTCAATAGTGGAAGCCAACAGATTGGCAACAGCTTGTTTGTCGAGAATTAGGGTGTCTGCAAATTTTAAGTGATGAATGGAGGGTTGGTGTTTTAGCCTTTGATTGTCTTGATAATTTTCCAGACTTTTGCTTGGTTGTTTCTGAAGTCAGCTTGGAACAGAAGCCTCTCAAAGACCGACATTTATTTATTTTACAAGTATATTGACTTGGCTCGCAATTTTTGATGGGCTCCAGCGTAGGATGCCTATAGTATGTAATAAACACAATGCTATGGACGTTTGCGTTCATTTGTAGTGTGATGCATTCAGAGTTGAACCAGGTGTTTCAGGCATTTGTAGTTTGTTTTATGAAGTTGAAATACTGTCTTCCGCACATTTCATGAGTATGTCCGCCAGGTTTTTGGCAGAGTCCAGACATTGAGGAACTTCCAATTCAATCAATTCTTTTTTGATAATTGAGGTGTTCAGATAAACAGCAGCTTTCTTTCGAATTACATCTTGGGACAACTGGAAGTGGTCACTTCCGAGATCATCTTGAACATACTACTCATAGTCCAGGACCAGCGAGAGATCACATAACGACGAATCTGAACACGAAAATGTACTTGTGGAAGAATCGAAGTATGTTGGAGATCCATCATTAGACAACAAGATCCACTTCTAAAAAGTCATTTTCAACGAGATCTCTAGACGAAGTATTCACATTACCCCAAAGGGGATTGTGCCTGTTAAAATCACCCAACAGCATAATGGGTCATGGAAGTTCTTCAATCAGGCAGACCAGCTCCTGTCGACGGACAGATACAGATGGTTGAAAGTATAACAAACACAT
This sequence comes from Conus canariensis, assembly GCA_033310375.1. Lineage (NCBI taxonomy): Eukaryota > Metazoa > Mollusca > Gastropoda > Neogastropoda > Conidae > Conus > Conus canariensis. The sequence continues at coordinate 20,136,114 of CM065732.1, forward strand.
TGTTACCGTTTTATGCAAAGTGATTCTTGCAGCTAGAGAAGAGAAGAGAAGAAAACTATTCAAATTAATAGGGCTGAGCAAATGAGGTTTCTGGATGGGTAATGAGACTCCTCCTGTTATTTAACCTGCAATGGGTTGTGTTTTGAGGATTAAACAAAATGTTCACTGTTAATCTGCATCTCTTGGACAGCGATCACAGCCTTCAGTTGTTGACAGAAGAACTGCAGTTCCTCGAAATTTGAATTAATATTTCGGAAATTCCGATGGAATAAGGTATCGTCCATTCTGATCTGACAGTGGTAGACATTTCTGTGCATCTCCGAATCCTCCTCTATACCCTACGGCACTGAAAATGACTTGGGAAAAGTTTCTGCTCTTTTTTTTTGAAAGGTCTCCTGTACCAGCGACCAACCGTCAAGCAGGCTTAGACCCAGTGCGAGAGAGGGGTGGCTTGTGAGCCATCTACACCATCCGGACTTTTCTCCTCTGGTCTGGGATTTCCACTTTGAGGGTCAAGGGGGGTAGAAGGTTTCCCCGAACGACCAGCAGTAAGGGGGGAGGCGAAGGGGGGGGGGGGAGGGGGGCGGTGGAATGCTGAATGGTCTGGAAGATGGCGGCTTTAGTGCCTCTGGAATGGGAGTGGTGACCAGTTGTAGTGGCGAGTTTAACTGAAGCTATATCTCTGCTTTGTACACACATAGATGGCGGGAACAACTGGCCTATCTGGCGAGAGACAGACGCTGATGAAACATTCTTGACAGCGGAAAAGTACAATATATTAAAACGTACTAATTATCAAGAATCAGTTTTCTTGCTTCTTTACAATGATTTTTTTTTTTTTTTTACTTTTGACTTCAACTTTTTCCAGTTGCTACTTTGGGCAGTCCCGCAAGGAAGAAGAGTGGCTGCCACCATAGTTGGCAAAAAGGGCTGCTCCCTTCAATGTTAAAGTAGGCCTCTATGTCCTGTTTCCAGTCAGGTTCTTTTGCTGTCAGGAATTTGGCAACGATTGCTTTGCAGCACAGACCACAAATCTCCTTCCCGGTGCAATTGTCGCGAACGTTGCCGAATTTCTGACAGCGAAAGCATCTGATTGGAAACAGGACATAGAGGTCTACTTTAACACTAAAGTAGCCAACCGTGATTATCTGTGGAAGTGACAGAGTACAAAATGTCAAAAACAGCATGTTTGTTGCGACTCGCTCTGATCCTATTTGAATGGCACTACTTTGCTCTTGATCTCTGCATCTGAAACGCATTTAAGGTCCGAACACCGAGTGACTCCGTTGGATGAGTTCAACTGCTTGTGTGAGGTCACCGTAATCCTCAACCAAACAACTTTTTAGCAATTCAGAGCTGTTCTGACCGGTGTTTTGACTGGAATTTGATAAGAAAACAGCCATTTTGAAGCCTTTTGATTGATGTTGGGTCGTTTGCAATACCTCAGGAATTTTTCTGGATCACAAAAGGGCTGTGAACGGATAGCCTATAAACTTTTCTTCTTCACTTCCTTCAACTACCAGCCATGAAGTCCCAGAACCTGTTCTTTTTTCTCCTCGTTTCGGAATCCAAATCGCTGTCTAAATCCTAGTATGATCTAGCTGATGTCTGTACTTTCCATTCCAAGAAAGTGGGGTAATTTTTTGTCCATTTTTGTTTATTCCATCTCTCCCTTACCCCCATACAATGGAGTCAAACTAAGGAGCCAGAGCCGAGAGACTTATGTCTTGACGCTGTCCACGCTTTAGGAGGGATATGCGACAAACAGCAGCCAACCAACCCTAGCACCTTAGTTTTGATAATGTCTTATGTGCTGCTGTGAAAATATTTCGATGTTTTGTTAAGCTGAGACCTATTGTTTTAATGTATGATTTCACAATTCCATTATGAACGTTTAAAACTTGTCTTGGCTAAATTTGAATGAGTTGGGTCTTATTAATGTTTGATCTCTTCCCTATAATACTATTCCTCATGTTCAAGTATTACGTTTTTCTGTGTACGTTTTTTTTAATGATACCTCACGTTTATATCATTACGCTTCAAAAGTGTGGGACGGGACAAGTGATGTCCACAAAAAAGGCTGAATTCTCTCCATAGACGCAGCAAAACTACTCCATCCAGCTGTATCTCTAACAACAGACGAAAAACTAAAAGCACTGAACATACTTCCTCTGAGTAAGCAACTGGAATTCAACAAGGCATCATTTATGTTTACAATCATGACA